>CM029022.1:74706112-75226112 GCA_016801055.1 Panax notoginseng
GATCTATCAGTCCTACTTTTCTCACCACCAACTACTTGATATTCAGAAATATAGTATGAGCATCCATAGTTTTATGCTGACGCTGAAGCTCGTTACTCATGGATGCGAGAATGATGTATTGAGCCAATTGTGCATCATCTTGTCACTTTCTAACAGTAGCAATCTCTTCCTCAGAGGCATTGTCTACAACCATTGCAAGGATAGGTATATTAAGGACATAAGATAACTTTTCAGCCTGAGAACTATTCTCAAATTTCTTAACCAATCCATTTAATTCGGTCCGGTTAAATAGCATCTAATATATTGCAGTGATAGTGATTTAGATATTGTAAATTTTTGTAAATAAATTTGTAATTAACAATATTTTAGCATACATTCTTTTATTAATTACAAAAATAATTTAGTTCTTGTTTTAAATTAGTATCTCTCACTATTTTTCAAACTATATTACCTTCAATATATATAGTTTGGCAATATCTAATTGAAGATATGCTATGGAGAATAAGGATCCCATTTCAAATGTATATAGCCTTGTGGTGACACAACAAACTATATATAATAAATAGGTAGACAACTCTTGTCAATTACATCAACTATGCAAATCCTTGTATTTTGTCTCTTAGATTATTTTGATCAAGTGGTGGCACATCGAATCAAAATATCCAAGTTAAGTCCAACCTAGCACTCCATATATTCAAAAAAGAAAAATATTGTCCTTGTGGTGACACAACAAAATAATATTGTTCAATTTCTTTATAAGCATCAAATGTGATAAAATTAACATCTCAAAGAATTAAGATAAGCCTTGTGGTGACACAACAAACTTATAATAATTAATTGATACTCTATTATTTTTATTATGCTAGAAGGCAATGTTTGATATTCCAAATATCTTTGAACGCTTAGGACTTAATATAAAATATTTGAGGGGTTTGCATGTTATTAATTTGTCTTATCTTGTTTAGCAAGCATGTACATATATATATAAAATACACGTCATATTAATTAACATGCGAAGCATGTTTGCATAATATATATATATATATTATATATATATATATATAGTATAAGCATGCACATATAGAATACTATATTCTACCCGGATTGATTATGGACTTTTATTCTAGTTTGGTTCATTAGAGTCACCAAGTGAACCAAAAGGTCAAACCCTAGGGGTGTAAGAATTAATATTTAAATATAACTATTACATTTAAATCTCGGGCTCCATTACAAACGGGTCTTCAAGCGCTCCTTGTTCCTTGATCTCCAATTCTTAAAATTAATTATAAATATTCCTATTACAAAACTATTTAAAATAAATAGAAACCTTGATCAGCAGTCAAGGGGAAGTACATAGGAGAAAGATAGAATTAGCATTAAGAAAAATTAGAGAAGACGAGGTACGCAGACCTCATTTAATAAAACTCATACATTCATGCATCCAACTAAAATAAAATTCAATCACATTGGTAAATAGTCCATAATCAATCTCATTTATTATCATATACATCACCATATGCATCAATAAATAACATTCATCTCATGAATAATAAACATTCAATATATATATTGATATCATTTAATGGACAAAATTTAGTTAACATAAAATCTAATTTTGAATCAAAATAAACTGATTTATTTTAATCCAAATTTAAATCAAAATAAATTTTTTTTTATTTTAATTTATCCAATTTTGAAAAAAAAAGCTATCAAAATAAACTCATTTATTTTAATCCAAATTTAAATCAAAATAAACTTCTTTTATTTTAATTTATCCAATTTTGAATAAAATAAGCTATTTTATTTTAATCAAAATCTTCAATCAAAATAAACTCATTTATTTTAATTATTATGGAATCTAATTCCAAGTAAAAAAAATCTCCTTTATTAAAGAAACATGAATTCTCTTTCTTATCCACAAATAAACTTTTATTTTAAATAATATGAAATCTTATTCCATATCTAAATAAATTCCTTTCTTTAAGGAAGCACAGATTCTCTTTCCTATTCACAAATAAACTCTTTTATTTTGAATAATATGAAATCTTATTTCATATCTAAAAAATTCATTTATTTAAGAAAATATGGAATCCAATTTCAACTCTAATTAGTTATTATGGAATCTAATTTTAACTCTAATTAGTTAGCATGAATTTTAATTTTAAAATTAAAATAAACTTTTTATTTTAATAATAAAATTATTAAGAATATATATTATATATATATTATATAAGTAATCCTAACCGTACGCAGTTTATATATATATATTGAACTTACAGACTATACGGTTTATGTATAATATATATATTATATATATGATATCCGTGAATCTTGTCCAACAAGCCGTGAATCACATATGAATCTTGTACTAAAGTTTTCAATTAGTTAATCCTGTACTAACTTGTATATGATTACTAATATATAACTATTAATATATTAATCATATAAACCAAGCCGCGGAAGTAACTATATATCTATATATGTATTAAAAACCGTACAGGATCAACCCTTTTCAAAAAAAAAAAACACAGGCTTGCGACTAACAGCTTTCGAAAAATCGATTTCGGCCTCTTTTTTTTTCTTTTTTTTTAATAAATTTTATACAACCAAATTATGTCCAAAAAATTTATTCTAAATATATATCAATATACATATCAAATTAAAATAATTAATAATTCGTATAAAGGTTTGGCTTTGATACCACTGTTAGGTTTGTAATATTCATGAACGCAATCAAATTGCATAAAATAAGCGGAAGCATGGAAAATTAGAGTTTTAAAATTTTTACAAACCATATATCTGAATCATCCTTTATGCACAATTATTAATTATACGAAAAGATAAAGAACAAGAATCATACCCTTGAAGATTCGAGCTTCCTCAGGTACAAGTTCACCTCCAAATCCTTTTCGCGTTCAACTTGAATCCACCAGGTTTGGTTCCTTCCTTTAATCAGTGTTAGTCACCCAAGTGTTTGGCCTCTAAGGTGATCCACCAAGGAAGAAGAAATATTCAAAAAGAAATGTGGTTAGCTAAATCCTAGTTTTCTATCTCTATAGAAAAGTGCGTACTCTCCAACAATTGGAATCACGTATGTTATGAAAATCAACAACTCTATCACCCATAATAAGACTCATCTTATTTATAGATGTGGGCTACCCTCCTTAACTATTAAGGAATTGAGTTTTATTTTAATTAATTAAACTTCTTTAATTAATTAGGCTCTCAATCTTATTAGGAATAATTAATTAAAATCTTTTAATTAATTAGCCTCCTAATCTTATTAAAAATATATGAGAGTACTTTTATTAATTAATTCCCAAACTCCTTTAGGAATTAAATAATAATAATAGTAATAATAGTAATAAGACTCCTCTTATTAATTTATATTTAATATTTTTAAAATATTAAATAATAAATATTAAGCTATTTAATTTATTCTATCATCATAGATTAAATTAAATATACTTAACTTATTATTACGATTATGTCATTAACTTCTTAAATAATTATTCTTTCCTTTATTATGTGACCCTTTAGGTTCTACATATTAAACCGGTTGTGAATAAATCAATTAGAACCATTCTAATCTTATTTAAATAAATAAATTAAAATATTAATTTATTTAAATAAGTAATATTTATTCTGCATTAGGGATAAGCCCTCCCTAGCGATTAACGACTTTCTAGATAATATAGATTTTAACATTAATCATAAAAGAACATTTGAGTAAATAGTTACCGTACAATTCAATCCTTCCACCATACAATGTCCCAATTAAATATAAGACATGGAATTACTGTCAAGTCTTATTTTATTTAATTATATGTATTTCGACTCTTAAATGCACAACTTCAAATAATGCAAATTACAAACTCCTTTCTAATTTTATTTTGCCTTGGTCAAGTAATATTGGGTTGTCATTTATTGAATCACATAGGACATTTTTTTCTTTTACTAGAAGCGGCAGGTTCTTTATTAATCATATATTATCTTCATGTATAACTTATTATACCCAAGCATACCCTTTGATATACCCTAAGGGTCTTAAGAAATAAGTCAAAGTATAACTCATCATACACAAGATACTATGATGATCTCAAGTCGAAGGATCACTTGTACTACTATCACTACAGGAATTCCTTTTGACAGTCAAGTAAAACTCCATTAGGTATTCCTTAGCGAGCCACGTTCAGTGTACTTATTCTCCAATAAACACATACATACTTGCTTTAGTGTCTCCACACAAATGATCATGAGATCAATCATCCTCATCCAATGAGTAAGCAACGTATGTACCAATCTATCCAGATTCACCAATCCCCAATTGAGTATTCCAACGATTGGGAACTATTTTAGTTTTAAGCTTTCTAAGAATTTAGATGTCATTAGAATGATCATCATCATTATTCTAAAAGCATTGCTTAAAACTATAGGTTTATCACATATTATAAAGCAGCATCATGTAGATAATTAAAAACTTTTAATAAATTAGTACTTTTTATTAATAAATGAATAAGATTGTTACAAAGTATATGCTTTTATCATCAAACATGATTGGCTTGTGTGCATACTACTTTCAACAACTGTTGCAGTGTCTAAAGAAAATCCACTGTATCTCCCTCAACGAGTGATAAAGCCTATCATCAGATCTAAGGGAAAAGTGTCCAAGGAGAAGATTGAAGAATTCCTCTGCAAGATGGAACAAAATGAAGCCAAGGTGGTTCAAAGCTTGAAAGAAGCTCCACAACAGATCTCTATTCTAGACTTAGTTTTCTCTTCAGAAGATCATCGGAAGGTCTTGCTGAAAATATTAGAAGAAGCTCACTTGCCAAAGACATTGGATGTTGAAAAATTTCATCATCTGGTTGATCACATCTTCAGTAGCAATGTGATATCCTTTACGGATGATGACATACCTCCCGAAGGGACGGGTCATTGCAAACCGTTGCACATAGCGGTAATGTCTTCCGGATATATGGTTGGAGGAGTGCTAATATATGGATGATCATCCCTAAACATCTGCCCCTATGCCCATTGAAAAAAATGAACATCAATCTCAACAAGATTCGACGCAACCATATAATCATCAAAGCCTTTGATAGATCTCGGCAAAATGATGTCGGAGAGATTGAATTACCAGTGGAAATCGGTCCACGTACATTCTACATATCCTTCCAAGTGCTCAAAATCACTACAGGATATAATTTATTGTTGGGAAGACTTTGGATTCATATGGCGGGAGCCGTCCCCTCCACTCTTCATCAACAGCTCAAGTATATCATCAATAGTAATCTGGTCACTGTCAATACTGAGCCAGAGTATCCTGTACAAAGTGATGTACCTCTCATCAGTTTCAACGACGAAGTTAAGTCTGTCAGCTTCAAAGCCATTGAGGTGAGCAACACTCACTATCAACCAATTGGGGCTCCAGCTTTAAAACCCAGAGTTTTCGCTGAGGTAATGTCGGCCACTCAGGAAATGATATCCTTGGGTTTCCAACCTAGACAAGGGTTAGGAAAGAATCAGCAAGGAATCAAATGCCTAATTCAAGTTCCCAGCCAGATAGGGAAGGCCGGATTAGGCTACTCCTCTGGGTCCGGTCATAGGAACCCGCATAAGTATACACTGGTTCCTTCATCTACAAGGTTGTTACCTAAACCTACATATGCTAATTCTGTACAGCCTCTATGGAAAGTTCCTGCCTCTGTGGTAGGTATGTTGTTTCCTAAACCGGTACCGATTAAAGGAAAAGAAGTCCTAATTCTAGACCCAGACATAGAGGAAAGGAATCAAAGGCGCAAACAAGACATTAAGAGGCGGTTATCGAAGATGTACTTCCTGGCACATACCGAGGGTATGAACAAGGATATCTTAGATAACGACTACCCAGATGTCATAATCATCATTCAAGAGAAGGAGGACGATAATAACCCCTTCATCACTGCTGTCCACCAGGACTTGACCCTTGGCAATTGGATGTAGATAGCAATAACTGCTTACTTTTGTTGCATAGTATTAGCAGTTGTTTTTGTCATTTCATGCTAACACTTTGTATGATCAAACAGTTTCATATATTAAGTGAAAGAATTTTGTTTCAGTACTCTAAAGTTAGATATGCCTAAACTTGCTGATGAGGTGTCTATTCTTCACAAGGACTGCAACTTTGATGTAAAGTTGAACTCTGACTTGATGGAGATTGAGCAAATGGACTATAAGATACCTTAGAAGATCAAAGAATAGGTCGAAGATAAACCCAAGCCAAATCTTGATCAAACCACCTCTTTTAACCTTGGAACCTCAGAAAATCCCAAACAAATCCAGATTGGTACAGACCTTACTACAAGCCAAAGAAATGACATGGTTACTCTATTGACCCAATTCCAGGATGTGTTTCCATGGTCTCATAAAGACATAGTCGGTTTGTCAATTGACATCGTCATTCATCGCCTTCCCGTCAAAGAGGGATTCAAGCTAGTTAGACAAAAACTCAGGCGATTAAAACCTGAGTGGAGTTTGAAAGTCAAAGAAGAAATTGTGAAATAATTTCAAGCCGGCATCATCATGGTATTAACATACCCTGAGTGGATATCCAATATAGTCCTCATACCTAAATCCGGAGGGAAGGTGCGAGTTTTGGTGGATTACAGGGATTTGAACAAAGCTTATCTCAAAGATAGCTTTCCCTTACCATTCATCCACATACTCATTAACAATACAGCTCAGTATGGCATGTACTCCTTTGCTGACTGCTTTGCTGGTACCATCAAATTATGGTTGCTGAAGAGGATCATGAGAAAACTGCATTCATCACTCCTTGGGAAACTTTTGCTACAGACGATTGTCATTCGACCTCATCAATGCCGGAGCTACCTATCAGCGAGCCATGATTGTAAGACCCCGAATTTTATGAAATAAAAAGTATTCAGTTTTTCTTATAATTATTATTTAGTAAATGGTTAAATTTATAAATGTTAAAGTTAAGGGTGATATATGAATTTTTTTCGAAATACACAAGTGGTTATAAAATATTCTTACTGTCGGGGAATATTCATACTACGACGCAACCTTTTGTGGACCCCATAATGGAAAGCGATTGGATAAAGAAAAGGACAAGTGTAAGTTGTTTATAAATAATGACGTAGTTGTTACCGTTAACACTGTTGGAATACCCGGTGGTTAAAACACAGTAATACGCGTTGTTGCACAGTAGCACACGGTATTGCACCAATTATTGATTTTTACGTAAGAATGCATTACTCAATAATTGTTACAGTAATTATTATTCAGTATTTTATTTTATTGATTCAATAATTGCTGCGTTGATATTTTATATTACTGTTGTTTTAATAATTGTCACTACACAGTATTTTCTATTATTGGAGCAATAATTCATATTATCTTAATAATATTATTAGATAACATTATTGGCAATGTCTACAAAGTTCTGTCTAAGGAGAGGTTTGGTCATCTAATTGCGCGCCAGTAAGGAGAGATCCTTATTGGAAAGCCCCCTCTTTCCTGGGAACTGCCTGGTTGTCATTATTGTGATTCTGTAATATTATTTGTGAATAGTTAATTATTGATTTATATGATGAAGAAAATATTCATTTTATGTGAATATAGATGGAGAAAATTTTTAAAGTGACAATTGTTAAAAATTGATATTTATCTTTTTCTGATAAAATAATTCATTTAAATATATTATTTTAATAATATATTAATGGTGATATTTTTACAATGAATGTGGGATATATGAATAAATGAGGAAGAAGAGTATTTTTGTTGGATTAAATGTTTAACACATGTTTTGTGTGTTGGTGGACACAATTCTTGACCGAAAATTTATTATTGACTATAAAATCGCCCGTTTGTGGATTTCGGTCAATTTCTGTTTGGAATTTAGAAAAACTTTCTTCTGCAAAGTTGTAGAGAATTGAATTTCCTATAAAAACTCGCGAGATTCGAATTTTCTAATAAAAGGGCTATTTATTACGAATTATTGAAGTTCCGAATTATTGAGTCTGAATTGATTTTGTAACAAAAATTGTTTAAAACATGTTTTTTATTTTTGGTGCATTTGTGTGGAAAATGTGTTTTTGATGTGGTGGGCTAAGGAAAATTTGGTTATAAATAAATTATTATATTCAATTTTCTGCTTTGGTGTTCTAAGCATTTTCCTATAAATAGGGTGCTTAGGTTAGAATTGAAAATCACACCAGAAACTGAAGTTTTTTTCTCTCTATTTCTCTCTCTATATTATCGAGTGTATTCTTGTGAGTATTTTGATATCTTGAGTGTTGCTATACGGTGCAAGTTCGTTCAGCATTATTCCAGTCATGAGTACTGCTCTTTTGAGGTAAGGGATAGTAAGGGATATTGTTATAAGGGATGTTATTTCTTCTTAAATGATATTATTTTCTTCAATATCATTATGCTGAAGTATTGATCTGAACTTTTTATCAAATTTGGAACTTTTCATGTCGGGGTTACTATTCACGAGTTACTATTCACGAGTTACTATTCATGAGTTACTATTCACGAGTTATTATTCATGAGTTACTATTCACGAGTTACTATTCATGAGTTACTATTCACGAGTTACTATTCATGAGTTACTATTCATGGGTTACTATTTACGAGTTACTATTCATGACAAAATTGGTTTCTTTTTCTAACCAAATTATAGTTGATTTATGAATATTACTCTTGAGATTAAAACTATATGTTGATCATATTATTTTTTTATCATATATAACATTTTTATAACCCTAATGATGATATTTCTCTTTGACTTGAGTGTAAAGATGGGTAGATTATTGGTATGATCATGACTAGGGTTCTCTTTGTCCAGTAGTGAAAAGTTGAATTGTGACTGGTATGATCATGACCATTGAATTTATAATTGAATATCTTTAGCTTAAGTGCAAAGGTGAAATGATCAACATGGTTATAATTATTGGTTATATAAATTCTGAAATGATTATATATTTCTTTGAGATAATAATATATTTGGCCTGTAGTGCAAATATGAACTATTGAGGAATATCTTTGGCCTGTAGTGCAAATATGAACTGTTGATGAATATATTTGGCCGTAGTGCAAATATGAACTGTTGAGGAATATCTTTGGTGTGACGCCCCCAGAATAGGTATACAACACCCATTCTGAGTCGCCAAATACATGGTACAGAAAGCAAACTACAACTTCAATAATACAATTGTCGTGCAAAATACGACAACACATACTGTGAGTTTAAATACAAATATTGTCTTCTAGACAATATCCACACTCAAATAAATCCTCATTACAATTATTCAAACACTATTTTACAGAAATAGTGAGGACTGCTAATACATCTTTCTAGAACCATTACTCCATACCCCGACTAGATCCTGCTATGTTCTCACCTCCTGAGAAGAAAAATGGAACAAAAAGGAAAAGGGTGAGCTCAACTAGCCCAGTAAAGAATATTATGACTAAGATAATATACAACAAATTATCGTTAGTCTTCAACAGGGAAAAATCTGATAAAATATAATCGACAACAAGTTTTAGATCAACAACTGCAGCGGAAACAACAAACCATTAGAAGAGTCAAGTAGAGAAAGAATTCTACTATCTTCTAAGATTTAAAAGTCCATCATCAATATTTTATCCCTGTAACATCAATTAATAATCATCTTTAACCAAATATTCATCTTTGCACTACAGGCCAAAGATATTCATTTGTATCATCAGTCGGTCATGTTCATCTCAACACCTGTTCATCTTTGCACTACAGGCCAAAGATATTCATCAAGTAATTATACATCTTTGCACTACAGGCCAAAGATATTCATTTGTATCATCATTTAGGACTGAGGATGATGAAAAATATCTTAAAGAGAACGAATCCAATGAGACAGAAGGACAAATAGTAGGGATTCGTATAACAGTTTATCCAAGATCAATAATACTTCATAATAATCAATTGTGAAGCAGAATTCAAAAATAAAGATCAAAACATGGATACAATCAAAGATAGTAACCATAATAGACATCTTGGACAAAAAGGGAAAATTTTATTTTTCGGTGAATAGTGCCGTATTCGTGAATAGTGCCGTATACGTGAATAGTGCCGTATACGTGAATAGTAACCCCGACACAAAAAGTTCCAAATTTGATAAAAACTCATATCAATATTTCAGCATAATGATATTGAAGAAAATAATATCATTAAGAAGAAAATAATATCCCTTACCTCAAAATATCAGTACTTCTGGTCGGAATACCGGTATAAGGCTGAAAGAAACTTGCTCTGATGAATAGAAACTCTCAAAGTATCTAAATACTCACAAAATACACTCAATAATCTAGAGAGAGAAAGAGAGAAAACTTGTTTCTGGTGTGATTTTCAATTCTAACTTAGCCCTCTATTTATAGGAAAATTTTGGTAGGTTTGACCTGCAACCTGATGGCTTTACCTGCTACTATTCCCACCCACCACATTTGAAATATAATTCAGCACATTTCTTCACCAACCACAAGTGGGGCCCACCAATTCTAGAATTTTCCACCAAAATAATAAACTCCGAAAATTCAACAATTTCTGAACCAGTCATCTTGTAAAATTCATAATAAATCATACGTTCATTTTTAACGGTTCAAAATTTGTGGACATATACTCAACTTATATATGTATAACATATCCAAAGAATTACCACGATCCAACGGTCGGATTAAAAATTATAACACCGCAATATTTCTCAAAAACCTGATTTGATTTTTTTAATACCTCCATTCCGATAAAATACTGATAAAACACCTCAACATTAACTCCTTCATTTTTAACCACAAAAATATATCCCTCATTTATATCCACATAGAATAAATATTTCCTTATCATATGAATCAATAATTAATTATTCACAAATAATATTACAGAATCACATTTATGACAACCAGGCCGTTCCCAGGAAAGAGGGGGCTTTCCAATAAGGATTTCTCCTTACTGGCGCGCAATTAGATGACCAAACCTCTCCTTAGACAGAACTTTCTAGACATTACCAATAATGTTATCTAATAATATTATTCAAATAATATGAATTATTGATCTGATAAATGAAAATACTGTGCAGCAACAATTATTGAAACAACAATAATATAAAATATCAACGCAGCAATTATTGAATCAATAAAATAAAATATTGAATAATAACTACTGTAACAATTATTGAGTAGTGCCTTCTTACGTAAGAATCAATAATTGGTGCAATACCGTGTGCTACTGTATTTTAACCACCGGGTATTCCAACAGTATTAACGGTAACAACTACGCCGTTATTTATAAACAACTTATACTTGTCGTTTTCTTCATCCAATCGCTTTCCGTTATGGGGCCCACACAAGGCTGCGTCGTCGTACGAATATTCCCCGACAGCAAGAATATTCCACGACCAACCAAATATTCACCGACCAAAAATAAATATTTTATAACCACTTGCTTATTTTGCAAAATTTGCACATTTCACCCATAACCAAAGTATTATATCAAATTAACCCCTTATTATTCACAATAATATTTAGAGAAAATTTAATTTTATTCATTAATAAGTTGGGGTCTTACAACCTCCCCTCCTTATGAAATTTCGTCCTCGAAATTGACGTACGTACCTGATGTTTCAAAAAGGTGAGGATACCTCGCTTTCATTTCTGATTCCAACTCCCAGGTCATTTCTTCAATAGCATGGTTTCTCCACAAAACCTTAACTTGTGGTATAACCTTCGTGCGTAGGACATGCTCTTTCCTATCCAAGATCTTAACAGGTACCTCCTCGTACGTTAAATCTTCAGCTATCTCGTCTGGTTCTAACTCAATAATGTGGTTCGGGTCTTTAACATATTTACGAAGCATAGATATGTGAAAAACATTATGAACACGAGACAAGCTTGGAGGTAATGCGAGTCTATATGCCACATTTCCTATTCGCTCAAGAATCTCAAATGGACCAACAAATCTTGGATTGAGCTTTCCTCTCTTCCCAAATCTTGTAACTCCCTTCCATGGTGCAACACGTAACAATACATGATCCCCAATATTAAATTCCACGTCCTTCCGATGAAGATCCGCATAACTCTTTTGTCGATCCTGTGCCGTTTGTATACGTTGTCGAATCGTTTGGATCTTCTCTGTAGTAATGCGTACCAACTCTGGTCCCAACAATGTTGCTTCACCCACCTCGTCCCAGCATACTGGAGAACGACATTTTCTTCCATACAACGCCTCAAATGGAGCCATACCTATGCTCGCCTGATAACTGTTGTTGTAGGAGAATTCCACCAATGGTAGGTACTTATCCCAACTCCCTTTGAGATCTAAGACACAAAGTCTTAATAGATCTTCAAGAGTTTGAATAGTCCTCTCTGATTGTCCGTCCGTTTGAGGATGGTATGCTGAACTGAATCGTAAATCCGTGCCCATAGCTTTCTGCAAGCTAACCCAAAATCGTGAAGTGAATCTTGGGTCACGATCCGAAACTATGGATACTGGCATGCCATGCAATCTCACAATCTCGTTCACGTACATACTAGCAAGACGTTCAAGGGAATAAGTCTCACGTATCGGCAAGAAATGAGCGGACTTGGTTAATCTATCAACAATAACCCAAATCGCATCTATGCCTTGAGAAACCTTGGGAAACCCGTAACAAAATCCATAGTAATGTGTTCCCACTTCCATTTCGGAATCTCAAGTGGTTGCAATGGACCCTTTGGTACTTGATGCTCCGCTTTTACACGTTGACAAGTTAAACATCTCGAGATAAACTCCGCGATCTCTCTTTTCATATTGCTCCACCAAAATGTATGTCGAAGATCGTGATACATTTTGGTACTCCCAGGATGGATTGCAAACGGTGTGTTGTGTGCCTCCATCATTATTCTATGCTTCAAGTCAAAATCGTTAGGAACACAAAGTCTGGAGTTGACTCGAAGTATTCCTTCTTCATCGATTCTTGCTTCTGGAATAGCACCTTCTTGCACTTTCTTCTTCATACGCATCAGCTCTATATCCGTAGCTTGAGCAGCTTTAACTTTATCGATTAAAGTCGGTTCTACTCGTATATTTGATATCATCATGTGGGTACTTGGAGCCTTCATCTCTATCTCCATCCTTTGCAAGTCATACAAAATGGGCCTTTGTGTTAAAAACATTGCACTCGTACCCGCATATGATCTTCTACTCAATGCGTCAGCTACTACGTTTGCTTTTCCAGGATGGTATTGGATGGTATGATCGTAATCTTTCAACAGCTCAAGCCAACGTCGTTGCCGCATGTTGAGTTCCTTTTGGGTGAAGAAATATTTGAGGCTTTTATGATCTGTATAGATCTCCACTTTCTCCCCATAAAGGTAGTGTCTCCAGATCTTCAACGCAAAAACGACTGCTGCCAACTCCAAATCATGAGTAGGATAATTCCTCTCATATTCTTTGAGTTGTCGTGAGGCATAGGCTATGACTTTCCCATGTTGCATGAGAACACATCCTAACCCTTTGCCTGAAGCATCGTTGTAGATAACAAATCCATCCGAACCAGATGGTATTGTCAAAACAGGTGCCGAAATGAGTCTCCTCTTGAGTTCTTGGAAACTCTTCTCGCATTCCTCACTCCATACGAATTTTGTATCTTTCCGAGTCAGCTGAGTTAACGGAGTAGCGATTCGAGAAAATCCTTCCACAAATCTCCGATAATAACCAGCTAAGCCCAGAAAGCTACGTACTTCGGTTACCGACTTCGGTTGCTCCCAACTTTGTATGGCTTCAATCTTCGCCGGGTCGACAGATACTCCATGTTTTGACACCACGTGCCCAAGGAATGCTACTTCCTCAAGCCAGAACTCGCATTTCTTCAGTTTGGCATATAGCTTGTTTTCACGAAGCCTTTGCAGTACCAGCTTCAAATGGCGCTCATGATCTTCACGGCTTTTGGAATAGATGAGGATGTCATCAATAAAGACAACAACGAACTGATCCAAATATTCTTTGAATACACGGTTCATCATATCCATGAAGGCAGCAGGAGCATTAGTCAATCCAAAAGACATTACTAAGAATTCATAATGCCCGTACCGAGTTCTGAAGGCAGTCTTTGGAATATCCTCAGTTTTAATCTTCAGCTGATGATATCCAGAACGAAGATCGATCTTTGAAAAGAATTGTGCTCCTTGCAACTGGTCAAACAGGTCATCAATGCGAGGTAGCGGATACCTATTCTTGATGGTGACATGGTTTAATTCCCGGTAATCAATACAAAGTCGCATACTCCCGTCTTTCTTCTTTACAAATAAAACAGGAGCACCCCAAGGAGATGTACTAGGACGAATGAAACCGATGTCCAACAACTCTTGTAGTTGGACCTTTAACTCCTGAAGTTCAATAGGAGCCATTCGATATGGGGTTTTAGAAATGGGCTTTGTACCGGGTTCAAGGTCAATAAAGAATTCAATTTCTCGTTCGGGGGTAGACCGGGAAGTTCTTCAGGAAATACATCGGAAAATTCTCTAACAATAGAAATATTATTCAAATCTGACTTGTCTTTGTTCAAATCCATAACATGGGCTAAGAAAGCTTGACATCCGTTTTTCAATAAACGAATAGCTTTGTGGCTCGATATGACAGTGACTGATTTTAGTGGTTTAGTAGTTTGAATTCGTATGACAGGTTGGTTAGGAATATGAAAACTAACAACCTTACGAAAACAATCAATTTTAGCATGATGGTGGTTAACCAATCAATTCCTAAAATCACATCAAAAGCAAGTATCTTTAAAGAGATAAGATCAACAGGTAATGTGATAGCGCCAACTTGGATCATGCAAGATTTATAAACTGTAGATGTAACGAAGGTTTCACCCAACGGAGTTTCAACAGATAAGTTAAAGTCCAATTTCTCCGGAGTCAAGTTTAAACGTTGAGCACAAGCAGGAGAGATAAAAGAATGGGTAGAACCGGTATCTAGTAAAGTATAAACTTCGTAAGAATTCAAGATTAGCTTACCCGTGATCACCTCGTTCGGGTTTCTCGCGTTTTGGCCAGTAACGACAAACGCTCTTCCAGGAACCGCTGATTTCGCCTTATCCGGGACAGCCCTTGGAATCACCACTCCCGCTGAACTTGGTTTCGCTATAGTACAATCTCGAGCGATGTGGCCTTCCTTCCCACAGTTGTAACACACCTTGGATTGTTGTGGACAGTTTGGGCTGATATGTCCCTCTTTCCCGCATTTGTAACATCTAACTGGCGGTCGTTCTCCTCCCCTAAAATTTGTTGTTGGTGCTGGTGCTGGTGCTGATGTCTTCCCGTCATTGTTGAATCTCCTCTTTCTGAAATTTCCACTTGACTCACCTCTCCTATTATCATGGCCACGATGACCACCGAGTGGTTACCGCCTTTGTTCGTATTTTTCCCTCCTCGTTGGTTATCATCGCTCTGATGATTGCTGTCACCGGTATGACCCTGGTTGTGGTCCCTCGGTTGAGTATACTCATTATCTCTCTCTAATAATTGGGCCCTGTTGACAACGTCTGAATACAGAGAAAATTTATGAGAGATAAGGTATTGACGAATCTCAGGTTTTAAACCTCTCAGAAACATCCGCGTCATTCGTTCCTCATTTTCGACCAAATGAGGTGCAAACCTGGATAACTCTGCAAACTTCGCCTCGTACTGGGACACCGTCATGTTGTTTTGTTCCAGTCTAATAAACTCAACCTCCTTCATATGACGAATACTTTCGGGAAAGTACTTGTCATTGAACAGTTTCTGAAACGTTTCCCAGGACATATTGAGTGCGTCAGGCTGGGTACGCTTCACAGACTCCCACCAGTAGTCTGCCTCACCGCGGAACATAAAGGTAGCGAATGGAACCTTCTGCTCCTCCGTGCATCCCAAGACATCGAATATCTTGGTAATTTGCTTGACCCATGTTTCCGCCATGATCGGATCCGGCTTTCCCTTAAATTCTGGTGGTCCCAACTCCTTGAACTGCTTGGCTGTGACAGACCGCGTGTTGTCATTATTTCCACCCGTATTTTGTACACGAGTCTCCCTCGTCTGATTTTGCATGAACTGCAAAAAGCTCCTAAACATTCCATCGTTCATCGTTTGCTCGGTAGTGTTGTTTACAGGAGGAATATTGCCTTCCTGTTGCACGTTCTCCTGGTTTGTGACTAAAGGTTGTTCCACAGTCTCATACACTCCATTGTTAACGTTCTCAGCTGCCATTCTTAAATACTGCCATAAAACAAGGGTTAATAGTCATGTCATATATTATCCCTATACTCTGACCGACCAAATAAACACCAAATAAACTTTGTCAGGTCATACTAGCGAAGGAATTCCCCGTCTCTCCCCTCCTAGTTCTTGTCTCACATCTCAGCCAGGGATCATATCTCTAAGCTCTGATACCAACTGTGACGCCCCCAGAATAGGTATACAACACCCATTCTGAGTCGCCAAATACATGGTACAGAAAGCAAACTACAACTTCAATAATACAATTGTCGTGCAAAATACGACAACACATACTGTGAGTTTAAATACAAATATTGTCTTCTAGACAATATCCACACTCAAATAAATCCTCATTACAATTATTCAAACACTATTTTACAGAAATAGTGAGGACTGCTAATACATCTTTCTAGAACCATTACTCCATACCCCGACTAGATCCTGCTATGTTCTCACCTCCTGAGAAGAAAAATGGAACAAAAAGGAAAAGGGTGAGCTCAACTAGCCCAGTAAAGAATATTATGACTAAGATAATATACAACAAATTATCGTTAGTCTTCAACAGGGAAAAATCTGATAAAATATAATCGACAACAAGTTTTAGATCAACAACTGCAGCGGAAACAACAAACCATTAGAAGAGTCAAGTAGAGAAAGAATTCTACTATCTTCTAAGATTTAAAAGTCCATCATCAATATTTTATCCCTGTAACATCAATTAATAATCATCTTTAACCAAATATTCATCTTTGCACTACAGGCCAAAGATATTCATTTGTATCATCAGTCGGTCATGTTCATCTCAACACCTGTTCATCTTTGCACTACAGGCCAAAGATATTCATCAAGTAATTATACATCTTTGCACTACAGGCCAAAGATATTCATTTGTATCATCATTTAGGACTGAGGATGATGAAAAATATCTTAAAGAGAACGAATCCAATGAGACAGAAGGACAAATAGTAGGGATTCGTATAACAGTTTATCCAAGATCAATAATACTTCATAATAATCAATTGTGAAGCAGAATTCAAAAATAAAGATCAAAACATGGATACAATCAAAGATAGTAACCATAATAGACATCTTGGACAAAAAGGGAAAATTTTATTTTTCGGTGAATAGTGCCGTATTCGTGAATAGTGCCGTATACGTGAATAGTGCCGTATACGTGAATAGCAACCCCCGACACAAAAAGTTCCAAATTTGATAAAAACTCATATCAATATTTCAGCATAATGATATTGAAGAAAATAATATCATTAAGAAGAAAATAATATCCCTTACCTCAAAATATCAGTACTTCTGGTCGGAATACCGGTATAAGGCTGAAAGAAACTTGCTCTGATGAATAGAAACTCTCAAAGTATCTAAATACTCACAAAATACACTCAATAATCTAGAGAGAGAAAGAGAGAAAACTTGTTTCTGGTGTGATTTTCAATTCTAACTTAGCCCTCTATTTATAGGAAAATTTTGGTAGGTTTGACCTGCAACCTGATGGCTTTACCTGCTACTATTCCCACCCACCACATTTGAAATATAATTCAGCACATTTCTTCACCAACCACAAGTGGGGCCCACCAATTCTAGAATTTTCCACCAAAATAATAAACTCCGAAAATTCAACAATTTCTGAACCAGTCATCTTGTAAAATTCATAATAAATCATACGTTCATTTTTAACGGTTCAAAATTTGTGGACATATACTCAACTTATATATGTATAACATATCCAAAGATTACCACGATCCAACGGTCGGATTAAAAATTATAACACCCGCAATATTTCTCAAAAATCCTGATTTGATTTTTTTTAATACCTCCATTCCGATAAAAATACTGATAAAACACCTCAACATTAACTCCTTCATTTTTAACCACAAAAATATATCCCTCATTTATATCCACATAGAATAAATATTTCCTTATCATATGAATCAATAATTAATTATTCACAAATAATATTACAGAATCACATTTATGACAACCAGGCCGTTCCCAGGAAAGAGGGGGCTTTCCAATAAGGATTTCTCCTTACTGGCGCGCAATTAGATGACCAAACCTCTCCTTAGACAGAACTTTCTAGACATTACCAATAATGTTATCTAATAATATTATTCAAATAATATGAATTATTGATCTGATAAATGAAAATACTGTGCAGCAACAATTATTGAAACAACAATAATATAAAATATCAACGCAGCAATTATTGAATCAATAAAATAAAATATTGAATAATAACTACTGTAACAATTATTGAGTAGTGCCTTCTTACGTAAGAATCAATAATTGGTGCAATACCGTGTGCTACTGTATTTTAACCACCGGGTATTCCAACAGTATTAACGGTAACAACTACGCCGTTATTTATAAACAACTTATACTTGTCGTTTTCTTCATCCAATCGCTTTCCGTTATGGGGCCCACACAAGGCTGCGTCGTCGTACGAATATTCCCCGACAGCAAGAATATTCCACGACCAACCAAATATTCACCGACCAAAAATAAATATTTTATAACCACTTGCTTATTTTGCAAAATTTGCACATTTCACCCATAACCAAAGTATTATACCAAATTAACCCCTTATTATTCACAATAATATTTAGAGAAAATTTAATTTTATTCATTAATAAGTTGGGGTCTTACATTTGGCATGTAGTGTAAAGATGAACTGTTGATGAATATCTTTGGCCCGTGATGCAAAGATGAATTTATTAGTATGATTATGAACAGGAACTGTGATTTGGTATAACCATGATCTTTGATGTTTCAGGTAAAGACAGGTGATGAAAATTATCTTCATCTTGGATGCGAAATTTAGAATCACAATTATGATTATGAATTATTCATATAATTGTGGAAAGGAACTATTGATTGATGTTACAGGGATAAAATATTGTTGGTGGACTTTTAACGTGGAGAAGATAATAGACTTTATAGTCTATTTGACTCTTCTAATGGATTGCTCGTTCCGCTGCAACTATGGTTGAAAAGTTTTATCATCTACCATATGTTCTAAATCTCTTATTTATTACTGATGAATACTATTGATAATTTATTTATCTTTAGTCATGACATTCTTTACTGGGCTAGTTGTGCTCACCCTTCTGTTTCACAATTCCTTTCAGGTAATAAGAGTGTAGCTGGGTCGAGCGAGGGTAACATGAAAATAGAACGGTGGTCTCTAGCTGTGGAGGTTCTCCCGAAGCAGTATAGAAAAGTTCATTTAGTAGTTATATTTGGTGAATCATCTAGGGTGAGGCGAACCCAACGTTGGAATGGTGTTTTACCACTATCATATAAGATGTCTAATGATATACAATCTCGTGTCATCATAAGACAAGGATGTGCTCATCCACTTGCTGAGTATATTTACGAGCACTACCTATATTATCTTGGTGTTTGTTTGAAGTATAATTCTCAGTTAGAGACAGTGGAGATAATGATATGTCAAGAGAAGACTCACCATTGGGAAGAATATGATAGTAATCTTCTCATTTTTCTTTGGAGTCTATTGGGTCAACCGAGGATAATTCTGTGGGCATATGATATCTATCATAACCTAGAAGTATGGCCTCCCATGTACGAGGGTTCCCTTGAGCACTTCCCAAATATTCTAATTTCTAAAACAGTTTTTGACTATACCTTTATGTAATGTGTCATTGTGACGTGCTATCCAAGGTTGGGACATGAGTCACAGTTGGTATATATTTATACCCAAACTCATAGCATATGTGTTGTTGTATTTTGCACGACAATTGTTGTAATAAAGTTGTAGTTGTTATCTGTACCATGTATTTGGCGACTCAGAATGGGTTGGATGGATTGGACCTATTTTGGGGGCGTCACAATGATGGCTCTTTTCCATGATCTAATGCACAAAGAGATAGAAGTCTATGTGGATGACATCATTGTCAAGTCCCGAAGGTAAGAAGACCATATAGATAATCTCAAAAAGCTCTTCAACCGGTTGCGTAAGTACAACTTGAAGCTAAATCCGGCCAAATGTGCCTTTGGCTTAAAATCATGGCATATTGCTAGGATTCCTAGTAAGCCACAAGGGCATTGAGCTAGATCCTGTAAAAATTCAAGCCATTACTGAAATGCTCATACCCAGACAGAGAGGGAAATACAGGGATTTCTGGAAAGAATCAACTTCATCAGCCGATTCATCTCCCAACTCACAGCAACCTGTGAACCTATCTTCAAGTTGTTAAGGAAAAACTCCCCCAAGAAATCGAACGAAGAGTGTCAAAGAGCCTTCCTTTCTATTAAGAATCAACTGGTCAAAGCTCTTATTTTGGTACCTCCCAGGGATGGCGTTCCCCTGTTTATGTATATGTCAATCAATGACAATGCCATGGGCTGCATGCTGGGACAGAAAGATGATAGAGGCCAAGAAAGAGCTATCTATTACATCAACAAAAGATTTAGCATCAGTGAACACAAGTACACTCTGATTGAGAAAACTTGTTGTGCTTTAGCATGGGCCCATGAGATTACAGCATTATCTCCATGGTCATACAACCCATCTCATATCCCGCATGAATCCTCTCAAATATGTGTTCAGCAAACCCGTGTTGAATTATCGATTGTCCAAATGGCAATTGATCCTCCATCAATTTGATATCATCTATGTGACTCAAAAGTCTATCAAAGGTCAATGAATTGCGAATCAACTGTGTGACGCTCCCAAAACAGGTCCATAACATCCAACCTATCCTGAGTCGCCAAATACATGGAACAGAAAATAACTACAACTTTATTACAACAATTGTCGTGCAAAATACAACAACACATATGCTGTGAGTTTGGATTCAAATATATACCAAATGTGACACATGTCGACAGCACGTCACAATGACACCTTACATAAAGGTATAGTCAAAAACTGTTTTAGAAATTAGAATTTTTGGGAAGTGCTCAAGGAAACCATCGTACATGGGCGGCCATGCGTCTAGGTTATGATAGATATCATATAGCTACAGAATTATCCTTGGTTGACCCAATAGACCCCAAAGATAAACGAGAAGATTACTATCATATTCTTCCCAATGGTGAGTCTTCTCTTGACTTATCATTATCTCCACTGTCTTTAATCGTGAATTATACTTCAAACAAACACCAAGATTATATAGGTAGTGCTCGTAGATATACTCAGCAAGTGGATGAGCACAATCTTGTCTTATGATGACACGAGGTTGTATGTCATTAGACATCTTGTATGATAGTGACAAAACACCTTTCCAACGTTGGGTTCGCCTCACCCTCAACAGCTATAGACCACTATTCTATTCCCCTGTTATCCCCCACTCGACCCAGCTACACTTTTATTACCTGAAAGGAATTGTGAAGCAAAAAGGGTGAGCACAACTAGCTCAATAAATAATATCATGACTAAAGATAATTAAATTATCAATATCCTTCATCAGTAATAAATCAGAGATTTAGAACATATGGTAGATGATAAAACTTTTCAACCATAGTTGCAGCGGAATGAGCAATCCATTAGAAGAGTCAAATAGACCATAAAGTCTACTATCTTCTCCACATTAAAAGTCCACCAACAATGTTTTAACCCTGTAACATCAATCAACAGTTCATGTCCACAATCATGTGAATAACTCATAATCATAATTATGATTCTAAATTCCTTTTCGCATTCAGGACGAGGATAATTTTCATCACCTGTCTTTACCTGAAGCATTAAAGATAATGGTTATACCAAATCACAGTTCCTGTTCATAATCATACTAATAAATTCATCTTTGCACTACAGGCCAAAGATATTCATCAATAGTTCATCTTTGCACTACAGGCCAAAGATATTCAACAACAGGTCATCTTTGCACTACAGGCCAAAGATATTCATATCTCAAAGAAATACATAATCATTTCAGAATTTATATAAACCATAATTATAACCATGTTGATAAATTCACCTTTGCACTTAAGCTAAAGATATTCAATTATAAATTCAATGGTCATGATCATACCAGTCACAATTCAACTTTTCACTACTGGCCAAAGAGAACCCTAGTCATGATCATACCAATAATCTACCCATCTTTACACTCCAGTGAAAGAGAATTTCAACATCAGGGTTATAAAAATATTATATATGATAATAAAGTCAATATAATCAATATATAGTTTTAATCTCCAGAGTAATATTCATAAATCAACTATAATTTGGTTAGAAAAAGAAACTAATTTTGTAGTGAATAGTACCCGTGAATAGTAACTCATGAATAGTAACCCATCGTGAATAGTAACTCATGAATAGTAACTCGTGAATAGTAACTCATGAATAGTAACTCGTGAATAGTAATCCCGACACAAAAAGGTAGAAATTCCACAATAAAATTTATACCAATATTTCGGTATAATGATATTGAAAGAATAACATTTCTTAAACTTATAAGAAATTTATTTTAATTGTTTACACTTTACTAAAATAATGCATTTAATCATTCTAAAATGTCAAACTCATAAGATTTCATCAACAATAATCAAAACCCTCATCAAAAATCTACATATACCTCATATAGGATTCTCAAGCCATACAATCCTATTTTCCAATTTTCTTACTTCACATAACATATTTAATTCATTTACTCATAACTAGTCTCTTTTCATGAAAAACACCAAATCAATGTAAACAATTTTTCTTTTCTGGGATTTAACATAATATAGTCCCATATTGAACATATATTTTTTTCGGAATTTTTAAAACTCATTTACTATTTTTCATATGGCCAAAACAGTCGAATATTTAGACATTTATCATAAATTGCACTTTTATCCAAAAATTTCAAAATTCACAGAGTACACTGATATTATATAGATATACTTTTAATAAAAATTTCATCAATTTTGGAGTTAACCACAAGGAGTTATAAGCGGTTACTTTTAAAATAGTTTTTTCTCGTAAAATTCATAATTCTTAATATATACATCTAAAAATCACCATTTTTGGACACAATCAATAAAACTCATCAAAATATCATTTCAAATTTTTTCAGAATTTTCTGAAGGTCAGAAGAATTACGAACTGAAAAACATAATAACCTTTAAAATCCCTTACTATCCCTTAACTCAAAAGAGCAGTACTCCTGACTGGAATAACGCTGAATGAACTTGCACCGTATAGCAACACTCAAGATATCAAAATACTCACAAGAATACACTCGATAATATAGAGAGAGAAATAGAGAGAAAACTTCAGTTTCTGGTGTGATTTTCAATTCTAACCTAAGCACCCTATTTATAGGAAATTGCTTAGAACACCAAAGCAAAAAATTTAATAAAATAATAATATAATTATAAATTTTCCTTAGCCCACCTTTGAAAATCTGGATTCAGCCACCAACATGTGCAAGTGGGGCCCACCAAAGTGTAAAAAACGTTTTTGTTAATAAAAATAAATAAAACTTCCAAAAATCAATTATTTCGGAACTTCAGAACTTCAATAATTCATAATAAATAGCCCTTTTATCAGAAAATTCGAATCTCGTGATTTTTTATAGGAAATTCAATTCTCTACAACTTTGCAGAAGAAAATTTTTCTAAATTCCAAACAGAAATTGACTAAAATCCACAAACGGGCCATTTTACAGTCTATAATAAATTTTCGGTCAAGAATTGTGTCCACCAACACACAAAACATGTGTTAAACATTTAATCCAACAAAAATACTCTTCCTCCTCATTTATTCATATATCCCACATTCATTATAAAAATATCACCATTAATATATTATTAAAATAATATATTTAAATGAATTATTTTATCAGAAAAAATAAAATATTAATTTTTAACAATTGTCACATTAAAATTTTTCTCCATCTATATCTACAAAAAATCAATATTTTTCTCATCATATAAATCAATAATTAATTATTCACAAATAATATTACAGAATCACATTACTGACAACCAGGCAGTTCCCAGGAAAGATGTGGCTTTCTAATAAGGATCTCTCCTTATTGGCGCGCAATTAGATGACCAAACCTCTCCTTAGACAGAACTTTCTAGACATTACCAATAATGTTATCTAATAATATTATTCAGATAATATGAATTATTCCTCCGATAATAGAAAATACTGTGTAGTGACAATTATTAAAACAACAGTAATATAAAATATCAACGCAGCAATTATTGAATCAATAAAATAAAATACTGAACATTAATTACTGTAACAATTATTGAGTAATGCCTTCTTACGTAAAAATTAATAATTGGTGCAATACCGTGCGTTACTGTGTAATAACGCGTATTACTGTATTTTAACCACCGGGTATTCCAACAGTGTTAACGGTAACAAATACGTCGTTATTTATAAACAACTTACTCTTGTCGTTTTCTTCATCCAATCGCTTTCCGTTATGGGGCCCACAAAAGACTGCGCCGTCGTACGAATATTCCCCGACAGAAAGAATATTCCACGACCAAACGAATATTTTCCGACAACAATGAATATTTTATAACCACTTGCGTATTTTGAAAAAAATTCATATATCACCCTTAACTTTAACATTTATCAATTTAACCATTTACTGAATAGTAATTATAAGAAAATTGAATACTTTTATTTCATAAAATTCGAGGTCTTACAAACTGGCCTCCGCACCTTCAGGAGATTTCAAACTTTTGGAAATATATTTCTCCGATGAAGGGGTAATGACAATTCAGCAACACCATCAGGAAAATACACACCAATCATGGAGGATGTATTTTGATGGAGCTGTAAACATGAAAGGCGCTGGAGCTGGAGCCTTCTAGTATCCATTTCGGGAGAGCAGTATCTCGTTGCCATCAAATTGCAGTTTGTCAACCCCAACAACACAGCTAAGTATAAAGGTTATATCATGGGTTGAAACTAGCCCAATCGATAGGTGTCAAACGGTTAACTGTCTTTGGAGATTCCGAATTGGTAATCAGACAAACCACTGGGATCTATCCCACCAAAGAATTACATTTGTTGCCTTACCATCGGCAAGTTATCCAGATGGCTTTGAAGTTTGAAGAAATATCCTTCCTCCATATTCCTCGGAATAGGAATGACTTTGCGGATGCACTAGCAACTTTGGCCTTCTTGATCAATATACTTGATAAGGAAGACATGCCAAATATCACCTTTGCCCGGCAAAAGGCACCAGCCTACGGGAACTACATTGGAGAAGTATCGGATGAGCTGCCTCCCATCCAACACCCTTGGTATTAAGATATCAAGAAGTACATGCGAGATGGATCTATACCCACTGAGGCGAGTCAAGTTGAAAGAAAGAGGATCCATAGAATGGCCATGAAATTCTATCTAAGCGGAGACGCACTCTACAAAAGAGATGCAGGACTAGGCCTTCTAAGATGTCTAGACAAAGACCAAGCTCATAGGCTCATGGATGAAATCCATGGTGGAGTATGCGGCCCACTCATGAGCGACCTTCTACTTGTCAACAAAATCCTAAGAACAGGGCACTTCTAGATCTCTCTCAAAGCTGACTGTGATGATCACATCAAGAGATGTTATCAATGCCAATTTTATGGGAATGTTGTCCACGCCCCTCCAAGGGAGCTCCATAATATGAGTTCTCCCTATCCCTTCTCAATGTGGGGAATGGACGTGATAGGGCCAATCGAGCTCAAAGTCAGTAATGGTTATCAGTTTATCTTCACTATGATTGACTACAGGTTCCCAGAAAAGTATAGCACGCCTTTACCGGATGCCCGGATTGAAAGTTATGAAGGTTCAAGTGGATAGCGCATTGTTCGAGTGCACGTACTTCGAGACGACAGGACTTGCATGTCCCGAGGCAACCCAGGCAGCCGCAGGTAGACCCGCGGTTACCGTGGGTAGACCCGCAGCCATCCGGTCTTTAAATATGAGCTCTTGGTAGCTCATTTAAAAAAAAAGAGAAAATGAGAGAAAACTATGTCCATTTCAGCCTGAAAACACTTCTAGAGTGCTCTAAACTGAGTGATTCTTCTTTTAAAACACTTGTAAGCTCGTGTTTTTCTACATACTGAAATTTAACCGGTGGAAACTGAGTTTTTAGGTGTTTAAAGCTATCTGAAGTCTTCTTGGCAGCCCACTATAAGATATTTCAGATTTTTAAGTTTTTTCTCACTTCTATATATATATATATATATATATATATATATATATATTCATCAAACTCTGTTTGATTGAGCATGAATATACATTCGATGCGTTTACGACTTTTATATATAGATATAAATACTTATATAAATATATCTTATTATAGAACTTTGTTCGGTGGAGCCTGGAGATCACTTAGTGGCCTTTTACTGCTATATATATATATATATATATATATATATATATATATATATATATATATATTTACAGCTTTTATATATATAACTGTTTTATCTACTTTCATAATGTATCTTTAATCTTTTAGCCTGCGAGCTAGATTTGTCTAAATCTGGATATTTCTCACTTTGACTGGTTCATGGTGACTAAACTGGAACCGTTGAAGCTGAAATAGTTTAGATTTGGTCAAATCTAATTTTTTTGACTTTTGAATATATATATATATATATATATATATATATATATATATATATATATATATATTTACAGCTTTTATATATATAACTGTTTTATCTACTTTCATAATGTATCTTTAATCTTTTAGCCTGCGGGCTAGATTTGTCTAAATCTGGTTATTTCTCACTTTGACTGGTTCATGGTGACTAAACTGGAACCGTTGAAGCTGGAATAGTTTAGATTTGGTCAAATCTAATTTTTTTTCTAGCTTTTTGTACATATTGCTTTCACATGTGAGCCTAGGAATCATGTGATCACATATTTAGCTCTTGAATCTAGATTCGATTTTTGTGATGGACATTTTCAGCTACAGCCAGCTTGTAAATTATCTATGGTGTCTGAATATCCTTAGATGACTCTCATTCCCATAAAGAGTTTGGCACTGCTATGTATCTTATTTTCTCGAAGATGTCTCGCATCTCGAAAATAAAAGCAATCAAGCCGAACACATAATAAAATGAAAGTATCAAAGGCCTCAATTATTATTGAGCACAAGGGTTTGAAAAACCTGTTTGACAAAACATCACTGCCATATCTCGATAAAATTGAACTTTTATACAAAAGACAAACCCTTTGTATATAGGTGCGAATGAGGCATAACATTACTTCTAAATAACTACACATAGACCTAACTCACACACACATACGCAGATAAAAGTTTAAATTGGAAAATGACGGTAACCGTGTTATCACGGAAGTCGGGAGGTGCCTAACATCTTTCATCCGCTTAATCAAGTCCCCGGACCCTAACGAATTTCGATTTTGCAGACCAGTTAAATAGTGGCATATCACTAGGTCTTTGTGCAAATATTTTCTCGGTTGAGTTTGTGCAACCATTTAAAAATAACCAACTGGCGACTCTTACAGTCAAAGCGTCGACATATACATGTCAAACCTTTTCAAACTTGTTTTTTCAAACAAATCTCATATAACATGAGAATACTAAAAGACAAGAATAGAAAGGGACAAATAAAAATTTCGACGTCGACAAGGCGTATGGGTCGACCCTAGTTTTCTGTTTTGTTCTGTCCTGTTCTGCGGATTGGTGATGTTTGTGTCAAACACGCCTTCTGATTTTACATGCATTGGATTTGCGGTCCAATGTGTGTGACTTGCCTGTGTGGCATTATTTGACTTGCATATGTGGCAAGATATATTTCTATTTTATTTTGAGCTCGGTATGAAATAACCTTTGCTTCAGCCTATTATTTTTGTTGTATTAGTTTTGTTCGTTGTAGTTCAGTTCATTAAATTGAGTTAGTTATCTCAGTTTTTTATTTTGTACTCTATATTCGTACTAGGTATTTCTTCCAGCAGGTATTCAGGGGATCAATGGCAAGTGTGATGAGAGTTCCTTTCTATCCAATGGTTTAGATATATTTTGTTAGGCTATGATACATTGATTTATTTAGAGTTGTAATAGTTATTTTAAATTGTGGTTTGAGCCAGTGTGACATTTATTATGGTTTGTCTTATGACATTTAATTATTATGAGATTGTTTTTTTGTGGTTTAGAGCCTTGTTATATATTATTCAATTTTATTGTATTTTGAATAACCTCTGTTTTTATTTTGGAAAGATGGTGTTACACAGTAATTGGAAATTTTTTGAAAAGAGGGTGTTACATAGTAATTGGAAAAATTGAAGGCAGAGAAACTACATAAATCACAGCAAATGAGCGGGCGCAGGAAGCGCGAAGCAATCTCGAAGGAAAAAATCGGCTGAACTCGACAGAGTTAAAGAGAAAGAAAAGTCATATTTTCAAAACCTAGAATATAATTAAGAGTTATAATAGGTAGGGATAAAGTTCTCATATTATTTATTTTAAAAGAATATTTTAAATAATATTAAATATTTAACTTTTTTATTATTTTCCATTTCTTCAAAAAATTTATTTTTGGGAAAAAAATTATAAGTCAAAAATAAAATCAACTTTACCTCCAAATTTTTTTTAGTTCTCTTCAAAAAAACTCACAAATATAGAGTTTTGAGGGATTTTAATTATTTTTGACCAAAATTGGTCAGAGAAAACAATTTTACAAAAAATTAAAACATTAATTACAACATTATAAAAATTGAAATATTAACGTCAATATTGTAATTCAGTATGGATGAGGGAACAATTTTTCAACTTGATCTTTTCTTTTTCTTTTTCTTTTTCCGTTTTTTTAAACCAAATCTAACGTAACATTATATGAAATCCAAGTATTTCATTCTAACGATTTCTAAGAGAATTCACCAATTAAAATACAATTATTATAACGTGTGACGATAAATTGAGAGTTCACTAATCCAGTACAAAAATTTAGACAAGTAAAATGGGTCAAATACGCGTTTTGATCAACATATTCTGCATTGAACCAATGACACTCCACTTTTTAAGAGAAAACTGTAACTTTTAATAGAAAAATGTGTATTATCATTCAGCGGTTTCCAAAAGTTATAGAATTGATAGAATAAAGAGTAAAAAAAACAATGAAACACAACTATAATAAGAGTCACATCCCCTTTAATTATTTAAGTAACAGTAACAATGAGTACCCGTACAAGTATTTAAGATTAATAAAGTGAATAGAATTTTATAATTACTCTTGTACGTTATCAAATAATAAATTAATATAGTTTTAATTATTGTTTTGTTTGTAATTAACATTTGTCTTCAGCACATTCAAATTAAATTGTTGGTAATTTATGAAATATTAAAATAAATTTAATTGATACAAACTTTTGAAAAAATGATACGAATATTAGGAATTTTAAAATAGAAATTTTAATTATTAGCGGGTTGTTGTAACTATTGCAAAATGGGCCCATATGTTGATATTTTAGTTGTTGTATATATCCATGAAAACTATTATTTGAATTTTATGGTACAAATGAAGCTTTTCATTTGTTAAATTTACCTAGAGTATATGTTAAAATTTGTAATGTTTTGATTTGATACATTTTGTTGAATTACACCTTCATCTTGTAAATAAAAGTGTTTTTTTTTCTCTTTTAAATTTTTTGGGTATCAACATGTCATTTTTTTATTTTTAAAAAATTATGCCTAAAGTGTGATTTACGGTTAATTTAATATTTCAGAAAAATAACTTTAACATACTTTTTTAGTTGAATGTTTTATATGAATAGTAAAATTCAATTTTTACAGTAAACTTTAACATACTTTTTAAGTTGAATGTTTGTGTAAACTTTAATGTTTGTGAAAAATAATAATAATAAAAAGGTTTTTTGGGGGGTTAATTTTCAGTTTTTTAGGGTATTGAGATTTTGCTTTTTTAATAACAAAAAATTATGTCAAAATATAAATTTTAATCTTTGAGAAATCTAATTAGTAAAAAGTATACGACTTTATTTTCTTCATAAAATGAATAATTTTAATGTTTGACAATTATACTATTTAATAAACAAGTTTATAATTTAATTAATTGCATCAAGTTAAATAAAAATAAAAAATATACAAATTTATGTTTACTGGATACATTAATTATCATCATTTTTAAAGTTATAATTCTCCACATAATAATTTAAGGGTGCTTTGGACATTATATTAAAAAATTTAGTTAACATTTGTTGGTCAATCACATTAGGGATAGAACGTGTTACATTTTATTGACAAGAGAGATACTAATTGTTACTTAAGAAATTAGAGGGAATGTGAAAATTATTATAAATATTTACAGAGTAATACTATATTTTACTCTAGGATAAAACATTTGAACCTTCAATCCCTCCAGAAACTTAACATTATCATCCGGCCTTTTGGCGTAACAAAGGCCAAAATTTTAAACCTGACACAATAATCAAATCAACTTTAATAAGGTATTGTTCCTGCACGTCAGAAATGCATTCCATACCCTTCAAATAGAGGATTGTTAATCTACAAATAATAAAGAGATTTATTTTTTATTTTTTCCAGGTGTTTTATTTGTTCAAAGAACGAGATAGTATCCTCAAATGAATTGTTGCAACTTACAAGCAATATCAGTGTCAATAATATCAAACTTTTATACATATTTTTCAGCATCACAACATTATTGTAGCAACAGGTAGATGGGCTTAATTGGCCCCTACCCAACTTCCACCCACTTCAATAGTTGCATAGCTATTATACCTACAACCATACAACCATACTGATTACAATTCATCTAACATCTTCCACACCAATAAATCCTATCTCATAAATAGCAAGGTAATCAAAGCTCTCTCTCTCTCATACGCACGTCCAAGAACCAAGAATGGTGATGACATTTGGATGGGTAAATAAGTAAATCAATCTAATATTATTTGTCAAACAATTACTACTAGAAGAAAATGGCGTTGAAAATTGGTTGGAAAAAAAATGTGGGAGACCAATCACCATGTGCCTATCTGCTATGATAAGAACAAGGCGAGGTGGAATTAGCAAAAATCTTTGGTGGAAATGGATGCACACCAAGACTTGCAAAAAAAATGTGTGTTTTTATCCTAATTACATCCACTATTGCACAATAAACAAATATAAGTAATTAAGAACATAGTTGTATTAAAGTAACAATCATACTTGATCCCTATAAGAGCAACAATAAAATAATTAAAAAGGAGGAAACTGTCATCATGATCTACATAAACAAGTACATAAAAATAGCCACAAGATTGCATTAAGAAAGACAAAAGCTGTTTTCCACACTCATTGTAGAGCTAAACCCAACACTGCTTCTTCCAGCCAAGTTTTAGCTACTCAAGAACAAAACCATTTCTGGCCTAAACTGACAAAATGACAAGGGCTTAAATCAAACTACAAGTAGCAAAAACTTGCCTGGAAATAGCTATTCCCAAATAATTACTATAAACAAATACACTAGCAAAACAAGAACAGATATTCTTCCCATTCACAGCCTCAAACAGAATCAAGACCCCCAAAATGAAATCAATTTATAAAGAGACAAATTGAAGAGATATAGAGAGAAATTTGGACTTATAGATGGCATCCAAAGCAATTGCAGGTCTTTGGAGTAAATGAACAGAAGCCAAAAGGCCTATTGGGTATGTTGCAGTTGATTGAATAGCAACAAGGAGAGGGTAAACAGTAATTTTTAGCCCCACCACAACAAGTGCACAGGGCACAAATCTGGAAGCTCCCAAGCCGCCGCCGCCTACTATCATTCAGCATCACCACCATCTCCGCCTTTCCCGGCTCAATTAGTGGAACCATTTCCACCACTGTGCTGTTCTCCACAGCCAACACATTTGCCTTCAGATCAAAATCACACAAGAAATTCAATCCCATATAGATGAAAAATAAATTAATTAAAAACACTTTCTAGTTCTAGTTACACTTCACTTTGTGCTTCATGTTTTTACAAGGAAACCTACATGATTAAAACCATATTTGACAACAAAATTGGTGGGATCTGTGAATCATAAAATGATAGTAGACAAAAGAGAAGACAGTACTCACATGGGTGAATCTTACTTCCGCGAAACTGAGAAACAACAGGAGGAATAAGGAGAAGAGAACCTTACTAGCAGTAGCAGACATAATTTCTCCACAGATGAGAATTCTTGATAATGGAAAAAGTTAGGAGCAAATTTGGGAGATCTTTTTCTGGAGGGTTTGATTTGATTGATGTATATATATCTTATAAATAATGGACAAGAAAATTGTGAGGCTGGGATGGGGATTTAATGGTAAAGTCCTAAATAGAGGGTTTTGTGAGAATGGGTTTCCATTTTATTTCTGTTTTATGAGGGTGAGAAATTGGGCAAGTGAAGGGAAAACTGAAGAGTGCTTGAGATGCACTTCTGCTTTTGTGGAGGAATAGAAGGGAAAGTCATTTCAACGTAATTATAGGGTGCTCATCTATAAAAAAATCAAATCGGTACCGCAAAAATCGAACCGATATTGAATCGAAAAATTCGGAAAATAAAGAATCGGTACCGGTACCGAATAACCAGTTTTCGATACCGGTTCGGTATAAAATCGATATCGATTTTTTCGGTTCGGTTTTCGATTATACCGCAATAATTAAATATTTTTTTTATATTAACAAATTTTTTAAAACTAAGAAATGAGACTAGTAAATTATATTCTTATAAATACTAATTACAATTGTTAGTCTAAGGGTATTTAACTATCATAGTTATAGTAAATAGTAATTGTAGTTTGAAATTCGATTATTTTAATAAATAATTACTCAGAAAATTGCTTTCACTTCAGTACAATATGTAAATGTTAAGTAAATAGTAATTGTAGTTTTTTTTAACCAGCAAGCAATATCAAGCAATTTCAACCAGCAGACAATATTAACAAAAGTAAACAACTTGCAATTAATAAACTGCCGTTTTTAACTCTAATTCTCCTCTAATTAAATACTCCCTCATCCCTAAATAACTGACGTTTTGAAGGTTTTTACACTTATTAAGGAAGTCATTTATTACTCTAATTTTGTCATTAAGATTGATATGTATTACCACAATTACCCTTGCATTAATTAAGAAAAGATGTAATCCATATAGTTGTCTAGATAAATGAAATACTCCATATAGTTGAGGACAATAGAGGAAAAATTGTAATTAATGCTTCTTAGAAACTTGATAACGTCAAATATATTGAGAAATTTTGAACTCCCTATAACGTCAACTATTTAGGGATGGAGGGAGTATGTATTTAGGATGGTTAATGATAAACATATATAAGGAATATTAAGCAGCCAATCATTTGAGACTAATTTTCGTTAACAATCAATATTACAAACTTGCAAATGAGTTGATTGCGCTAATGTTGTCTTCCTGTACTATCTAAAAATAGATAATTAGCTCCAAAAATTATAGAGTAAAGATTGTTAACCATAATACATAAAATAAAAGCTAATTCGATTTGCAAGTTTGTAATTAGCTCCAAGAAGGAAACCAGTCGGTGGTTTGGTTAACAATCGGTATTACAAACTTGCAAAAATAAAATCCTTTATTTTTGGAGCTAATTCGGTTTTTTCGGTTATTCGGTATTTACCGAATTCAAAATTTTTATTACCGCTACCGGTACCGAAAAATTTGAAACCGAAAAAAATTGGTACCACCGGTACCGGTTTCAACCGACTCGATAAAAAATCGAAAAAATTGAATTTTTTGAGCACCCATAGGTCATTATGCGAAAAAGCATAGGGCAAATACCAATTTTTTAGACTTCAAAAGACCTTGTTGTCACGTGCCATGATCAAGGTTACGGATGAAGGACTTTGTTTTCATGAAAAAATTGCAACAAAGAAAAATTGGTTTGGTGTCTGTACTCAATAGTTCAATTTTATTTTAGTGCTAGTATATATATATTTTTAAAATTGTACTATTTTTAAAAATATTTATATAGGCCTCAAATTAGGTGCGAGTATGGTATGATTTGAAACCCAAATCGCACACGAAATCGCTTAGGTGCGGTTTGATAAATCAAAAATCGCACATAAAACTGCTTGTGATTGGTGCGGCGCGGTTTTGAATCATGTGGTGCGGTTTCATTTGGTACGGTTTTGGTTCCAAAACTAATTAAAACAATAAAATTTTATGCAATTTAAATTAACAATTTAGCATTACACAATATTAAAATTGTAAAAGAAATCAAAGCAAAGACACCGAAGTTTTTATCCCTCATTCTATACATCCAAAAATGAAAAACAAGCAGCAAGGAAGAATATTCAGTACTACTTCATCCAACACCGAGTTTCAGAAGCACGCTGATAACGTAAGAGACCAGCCTCATGATTTGTCTAATTCCAATAACTTCAATTCTTTTAATCATAAAAGAAATTGAATCCAAATAATTATATATATATAGGGGAAAATGTATGTACACAGCTGTATAGTACACAGTCAGCTATGACGATAATTTTTTGGGCTATAGCGACGGTTTCACTCGTCGCCAGAAACCGTCGCCATAACTATTCTGGGCTACGGCGACGGGTGAACCGTCGCCATAGCCCAAAAAACCCGTCGCCATAGCCCGTCTGTGTAATATACAACTGTGTATATATACATATATATATATATATATATATATATATATATATATATATATATATAATTTATGAAGTATATATACATATATATGCTCAAGTAGTGTGTAATCCAATAATTTTCTATAATTAAGGGATAATTGTATAAGATTTGTATAGTGATGGCGATCATGTAGATTAACACCAACCAAATTCAGAATTATTAGCTTAATTTTCATGGAAAGTTCATTACACAAGGTTAATTGAAACATCTCTCCTGTAATAGGATTTTATAATTAATTAATTTTCATGGTGCGGTTTAGTTTCGATAAGAAGAAGAGTCTGTACAGTCTAATGACTGTTAAGGTTAAGATAATAATACCTAAATACCGGAGACATAGTTCGTGGTCTTAAGACCCTCAAATATTAAATTCTAACGTGTTTTCTATTTTTGATTCATAGAACAAGTTCATTATTGTTGTTCAGCATACGTTGTTTATTCTCATGTTAATATTACTATTTTCTATATCAGTGAGAAATTGTTTGCTCACTCTTGCAATTAACAATGCAGCTAAAGTCGAAAGAGTTGATGAGCCATCTACTAGCAAAGAAAAGGGCAAGATGTCCAAGTGATGAAGAATTATTTAGAATTTATTTAAAATGCATGATGTTATAAGACTTGTTTTCTTTTATAATGTATTCCGCAATTGATGTAATAATTTTAAAGTTAGATTACCTGGGATTATTTTTGATATGTTGATGTAACCCTTTAATGGGATAGATTATTGTTGAAGTTATTTAAATTATGTCTTTATCCTTTGATCATGGGTAGTTAGATGTAATTTTTGGTTAGTGAACACCAAATCCTGTGAGATCGAAGTACCTAGATTTGGGGGTGTCACAGGTTGGTATCAGAGATTTAGGTTATGAACCTTAGGTGGAGAAACCTTAGGAAGTAGCCTTTAAGAAAACAGAAAACATAGAGGTGTTTAACTCTTATCGGGTTTTAAGGAATGGGTTAAGGCATCCATTGAAACTAAACAATAAAAGACATTATGTGCTATGTGTTAATAACTTATGTGATCGCGCATATCGATAATGTTAAGTAAAACTTAAAATATTTTGTTGTTAGGATGTCTGGTGAAGGAGGACCCAGTCCAGCTAGAGAGGTGATGTGACGCCCCCAAAATTAGGTATACATCACCCATCTTGGGTTGTTAGATACATAGTACAGAATACAAATACAACTTACTAATACAACTGTCGTGTACAATACGACAAAACATAAACTGTGAGTTTGAATACAAATATTATCTTCTAGAGAGTATTCATACTCAAAAGGAGTCCTCATTACATTTATTAACACACCATTACATAGAATAGTGAGGACTACTAATTAATACTATCATTCGGACCATCACTCCGTTCCCCGACTTGTCCCAGCTACGTTCTCATTTTCTGAAGAGAATAGTGAAAGAAAGGGTGAGCTCAACTAGCCCAGTAAGAAATATTATGACTAAGATAATGCAGAATAAATTATCATTAGCCTTCAACAATGTTAAACTGATAAAATATAATAGACATCAAGTTTAACTGCAGCGAATCAAGCAATCCATTAAAAGAGTCAAGTAGAAAATAAACTCTACTATCTTTTATGATTTAAAAGGTTTTTCAACACTGTGATCGCTGAGACTCAGCTTAATAAAATAATCCACATCATCGAATCACCCCTGCACTACGGCCAAGGATATTCGTGTATTTATTAATAGTCATGATAATGCCAACAACTGTCCATCAACGCACTACGGGCCAATGAGGACTTTTACTACATCATTTGTAACATTACGGTCATGATTATACCGAATAATCCTTGGTCATAATTATACCAAGTCCATCTATGCACTACAGGCCACAGATGACTTTCAACGTTTTATAAACATGAGGATAATGACAATGATATAAGAATTCAATAAAACAAGTTCAAGAATTAATTTATCCAAGAATTAACAACGTCCAAATTGTCAACATGATACTGCTTTGTGGAGTAAAATTCAAGAATGCTTAGAAGAATATTTTCTTGAAAAGATACTGGATGAAACGCAACTATCAAGGATATTCCACAAATTTCATGGAGTATAGAAGTCAAAACTTAACCAACTGAGTATAATAAAGAATGGAATAACAAAAGAAATCACCATGCATGCGATAGACCGCACAGACAGGTTATTCCAACAGAATAATAAATAATGGAACCAGGTCCGGCGTAAACGCACATACATGATATTCCGACAGAATAATAAATAATAGAACCAGGTCCGGCGTAAACGCACAGACAGGATATTCCAACAGAATAATAACAAGACGGAACCAGGTCCGGTGTAAAACACACATACAGGATGTTCCAACAGAATAATAATAAAAACGGAACCAGGTCCGGTGTAAAACACACAAACAGGATGTTCCAACAGAATAATAGAAGAATATCACCAAGTATAGGGTAGACCGCGTATACAGGTTATTCCAACAGAATAATAAGAAATGGAATAACAACAGTTCTCTTCACGAATAAGAAAGAATAACACCCCTTACCGTTTTTAAGAAGAGCTGAAGTAAGGAAGTAGTTAAGTAGCAGAATACTCTTATTCTCTCTCTCTTTATAGTTTCTCTCTATAGCTTCTCTCTCTAGAGTTCAGTGAATTCGTAAGAAATAATAAAGGAATGAGTTGCTATTTATAGAAAAATAGAATGCATAGTAACTAATCCATGAACGGTCCAGATTAATTACTTTAATCTGACGGTCCATATTTAAAGAAAAATCTTTTAAATAAAATATAATATATTCTATTTATAGAATAACTTTAATAAAGTATTCTGTTTTATATAAAAAGATGTTTCTGTTTTATTACGTTAATAATACGAATAAAACAAAACGTCATTATCGCTAAATAATTCATATTATTAACTGACAATAATTGAATCAAACTGAGTGACTTCTCACATAAGCATTAATAATCAATACCGTGTGTTACTATGCAACCACACGTATTACTGTACTTTTACTACCGAGTAGTTCAACAGTATCAATGGTAAAACTTCCGCCGTTATTTTTAATAAAATATTTTTGCCGTTTTCTCAATCCGATAATAATTTCGTTGTGGGGTCCACCAATGATTGTGCCGTTGCACGAATATTTCCTGTTAAAACGAATATTCCCCGACCAATCGAATATTATATAACAACTTGCGTACTTTGCAAAATTTATAAATATTACCCACATCTATAACATTATATCAAATTAACTCCATAATATTCGAAAATGATATTTATCAAAAATTTATCTTTATTTATAAAAGTTGGGGTCTTACAACCTCCCCTTCTTATGAAATTTCGCCCTCGAAATTAGGGTACGTACCTGGTATGTCGAAGAGGTAAGGATACCTTGATTTTATTTTAGATTCTAACTCCCAAGTCATTTTCTCAACATCGTGGTTTCTCCACAAAACTTTGACTTGAGGTATAACCTTGGAGCGTAGAATATGTTCATTCTTATCCAAGATTTGAATAGGAACTTCTTCATACGTCAAATCCTCCGCTATTTCGTCCGGTTCTAACTCAATAATGTGGTTCGGGTCTTCCACATATTTGTGTAACATGGATATGTAAAAAACGTTATGAACACGAGACATACTTGGCGGTAAAGCGAGTCTATAAGCCACAGTTCCTACTCGATCGAGGATTAAAAATGGACCGATGAATCGAGGATTGAGCTTTCCTCTTTTTCCAAATCTCGTAACTCCTTTCCATGGAGCAATACGTAAGAACACATGATCTCCTATATCAAATTCCACGTCCTTTCGATGAAGATCAACATAACTCTTTTGTCGATCTTGTGAGGTTTTTATACGTTGTCGGATCGTTTGAATCTTTTCTGTAGTCATACGTACCAACTCCGGTCCCAACAACGTTGTTTCACCCACCTCATCCCAGCATACTGGAGAACGACATTTTCTTCCATACAATGCTTCGAATGGAGCCATACCAATACTTGCTTGATAACTGTTGTTGTAAGAAAACTCCACCAATGGTAAGAACTTGTCCCAACTTCCCTTGAAGTCAAAGACACAGAGTCTTAATAAATCTTCTAGAGTTTGAATAGTCCTCTCTAATTGTCTGTCCGTCTGAGGATGATATGCCGAACTAAATAGTAAATCTGTGCCCATAGATTTTTGTAAACTAACCCAAAATCGTGAAGTGAATCTTGGGTCTCGATCAGAAACTATGGATACTGGCATACCATGCAGTCTTACAATCTCGTTTATGTACATACGAGCAAGACGTTCAAGTGTATAAGTTTCTCGTATCGGTAAGAAATGAGCAGACTTGGTCAATCTATCAACAATGACCCAAATCGCATCTATACCTTGAGAAACCTTAGGAAGACCGGTAACGAAATCCATGGTAATGTGCTCCCACTTCCATTCTGGAATTTCAAGTGGTTGTAATGGACCTTTTAGTACTTGATGCTCCGCTTTGACTCGTTGACAAGTTAGACACCTTGAGATAAACAACGCTATCTCTCTCTTCATATTGCTTCACCAAAATGTATGACGAAGATCATGATACATTTTAGTACTTCCAGGATGGATTGCAAACGGTGTGTTGTGCGCCTCCATCATGATTTCATACTTTAAATCAGGGTTGTTAGGAACACAAAGTCTGGATTTGACTCGAAGTATTCCTTCTTCATCGATTCTTACTTCCGGCATAGCACCTTCTTGCACTTTTTTCCTCATACGCATCAGCTCCAGGTCTGTAGCTTGAGCAGCTTTAACTTTATCGATTAAAGTTGGTTCTATTCGTATATTCGCCATCATCACATGGGTCCCTGGAGTCTTTAACTCTATCTCCATCCTTTGCAAGTCACACAAAATGGGCCTTTGTGTTGATAATATTGCACTCGTACTTGCATATGATCTTCTACTCAATGCGTCAGCTACCACGTTCGCTTTTTCAGGATGGTATTGAATGGTATGATCATAATCTTTCAACAGTTCAAGCCAACGTCGTTGTCGCATGTTGAGTTCCTTTTGAGTGAAGAAATATTTGAGGCTTTTATGATCCGTAAAGATCTCCACCTTCTCCCCATACAAGTAATGCCTCTAAATTTTAAGTGCAAAGAAAACAGCTGCCAACTCTAGATCATGAGTAGGATAATTCCTCTCATATTCCTTGAGTTGTCTTGATGCATAGGCTATGACTTTTCCATGTTACATGAGAACGCATCCCAACCCTTTGCTCGAAGCATCACTGTAGATGACAAATCCCTCCGAGCCAGATGGTATTGTTAGAACAGGTGCTGAAATGAGTCTCCTCTTGAGTTCTTGAAAAATCTGCTCACATTCTTCGCTCCAACCGAACTTTGTATCTTTCCGAGTCAGCTGAGTTAATGGAGTAGCGATTCGAGAAAATCCTTCCAAGAATCTCCGATAATAACCAGCTAAACCAATAAAACTACGTACTTCGGTCACTGATTTAGGTTGCTCCCAGCTTTGAATAGCTTCAATCTTTGCCGGGTCAACCGATATTCCACGACTTGATACTACGTGCCCAAGGAATGCTACCTCCTCCAGCCAGAACTCGCATTTCTTCAACTTGGCATAAAGCTTGTATTCACGAAGCTTTTGGAGTACCAGCCTCAAGTGTTTCTCATGATCTTCACGGCTTTTGGAATAAATAAGGATGTCATAAATAAAGACGACCACAAAGTGATCCAAATATTCCTTGAATACCCGGTTCATCATATCCATGAAGGCAGCAGGAGCATTAGTCAATCAAAAGGACATGACTAGGAATTCATAATGCCCGTACCGAGTTCTAAAAGTCGTCTTTGGAATATCCTCAGTTCTAACCTTCAGCTGATGATATCCACAACGAAGATAGATCTTTGAAAAGAATTGTGCTCCTTACAACTGGTCAAACAGGTCATCAATACGTGGCAATGGGTACCTGTTTTTGATGGTGACATGATTCAACTCCCGATAATCAATACAAAGTCGCATACTTCCATCTTTCTTCTTCACGAATAGCATAGGAGCACCCCAAGGAGAAGTACTAGGACGAATAAAGCCAATGTCTAACAATTCCCGCAGTTGGATCTTTAACTCCTGAAGTTCAATAGGAGCCATTCGATATGGGGCTTTGGAAATGGGTTTTGTACCGGGTTCAAGGTCGATACAAAATTCAATTTCACGCTCTGGGGGTAGGCCAGGAAGTTCTTCAGGGAATACGTCAGGGAATTTATTAACAATAGAAATATCATTCAAAACTAACGTATTATTGTTTAGATCCGTGACGTGAGCTAAGAAAGCTTGACATCCATTTTTCAATAAACGAATAACTTTATGGCTTGAGATGACAGCGATTGATTTTAATGGTTTGGTTGCTTGAATTCGCATAATAGGTCGATTAGAAATATGAAAGCTAACAACATTACGAAAACAATCAATTTTTACATGATGAGTAGTTAACCAATCAATCCCTAGAATCACGTCAAATGCAAGTATTTTTAATGAAATCAGATCGACAGGTAATGTGTGGGTACCAACTTGAACCAAACAAGACTTATAAACCGTGGATGTAATGAAGGTTTCTCCCAATGGAGTTTCAACAGATAAATCAAAGTCTAATTTCTCCGGAGTCAAATTTAATCGATGAGTGCAAGTAGGAGAAATAAAAGAATGGGTAGAACCGGTATCAAATAAAGTATAGACTTCGTTAGAGTTTATGATAAGCTTACCGTGATGACCTCATTCGGGTTCCTTGCTTTCTGGGAGGTCACAACAAACGCTCTCCCTTGCACTACCGGTTTTGACCTTTCTGGGACGGCCTTTGGTGTCTCCATCTTGGCTGAACTTGTTTTTGGTAAACGACAAAATCGAGCTAAATGACCTTCTCTTCCACAATTGTAACATGCTTTAGACGACATCGCGCAGTTTGGACTGATGTGCCCCTCCCCTCCGCATTTGAAATATATGATAGGTGGTCGTTCTCCTTCCTTAACAACGGGTGCTGATGTTGATGTCTTTCCATCATTGTTGAATCTCCTCTTCTTGAAATAACCATTCTTATTATTTTGGCCCTGATTACCACCGAAGTGGTTACCAATTCTGACCTGTTGATTCCCTCCACGCTTGTTGTCACCGCTTCGATGACTGCTCTCACTGGTATTATCATTTTGTCGACTACTCTCTTTTGGTTGCGTTGACTCGTTATCGCGCTCCACTAACTGAGCCCTATTCACAACATCTGAATACAAACACAGTTTATTAGAAATATGATGCTGACGTATCTCAGGTTTCAAACCTCGCAAAAACATTCGCGTCATTCGCTCTTCATTATCCACCAAGTGGGACGCAAACCGGGACAACTCAGCAAATTTAGCCTCATATTGCGACACGGTCATATTATTCTGCTCCAATTTGATGAACTCCACCTCCTTCATGTGACGAACACTTTCGGGAAAGTATTTGTCATTGAACAGCTCTTGGAACTTCTCCCAAGACATCTTCAATGCGACAGGTTGAGTACGCTTAATCGATTCCCACCAGTAATCTGCCTCTCCTCGCAACACAAAGGCGGCAAAGGGAACCTTTTGCTCCTCGGAGCATCCCAAGACATCAAATATCTTGGTAATCTGTTTTATCCATGTTTCCGCTATAAGTGGTTTTGGCTCTCCTTTAAACTTTGGTGGTCCCAACTCCTTGAACTATTTAGCGGTGACCGTCCGAGAGTTTTCAGTGTTTCCACCTATATTTTGGACAGGAGCCGCTCTCGTCTGCTGTTGCATGAACTGCATAAAGTTTCTGAACATTCCATCATTCATCATCTGGTCAGTGTTGTTGTTTGCATGAGGATTGTCACCTTCCTTATGCACATTATCCTGATTATTAATATGTGGTGAATCAACAGTCGCCTGTGCTCCATTGCTATTCTCAACATTCTCAGATGCCATTTTCAAATACTGCTACAAAATAAAAGTTAATTGATATGTCATATATTATCCTTATATTATGACCGACCAATTAAATACCATGCAAATAAACTTAGGTAGGTCATACTAGCGAAGGAATTCCCCGTCTCTCCCCTCCTAGTTCTATTCTCACATCTTAGCCAGGGATCATATCCCTAAGCTCTGATACCAACTGTGACGCCCCCAAAATTAGGTCTACATCACCCATCTTGGGTCGTCAGATACATAATACAGAATACAAATACAACAAAACATAAACTGTGAGTTTGAATACAAATATTATCTTCTAGAGAGTATTCATACTTAAAAGGAGTCCTCATTACATTTATTAACACACCATTACATAGAATAGTGAGGACTACTAACTAATACTATAATTTGGACCATCACTCCGTTCCCCGACTTGTCCCAACTACGTTCTCATTTCCTGAAGAGAACAGTGAAAGAAAGAGTGAGCTCAACTAGCCCAGTAAGAAATATTATGACTAAGATAATGCAGAATAAATTATCATTAGCCTTCAACAATGTTAAACTGATAAAATATAATAGACATCAAGTTTAACTGCAGCGAATCAAGCAATCCATTAAAAGAGTCAAGTAGAAAATAAACTTTACTATCTTTTATGATTTAAAAGGTTTTTCAACACTGTGATCGCTGAGACTCAGCTTAATAAAATAATCCACATCATCGAATCACCCCTGCACTACGGCCAAGGATATTCGTGTATTCATTAATGGTCATGATCATGCCAACAACTGTCCATCAATGCACTACGGGCCAATGAGGACTTTTACCACATCATTTGTAACATTACGGTCATGATTATACCGAATAATCCCTGGTCATAATCATACCAAGTCCATCTATATACTACAGGCCACATATGACTTTCAACATTTTATAAACATGAGGATGATGACAATGATATAAGAATTCAATAAAACAAGTTCAAGAATTAATTTATCCAAGAATTAACAACGTCCAAATTGTCAACATGATACTGCTTTGTGGAGTAAAATTCAAGAATGTTTAGAAGAATATTTTCTTGAAAAGATACTGGATGAAACGTAACTATCAAGGATATTCCACAAATTTCATGGAGTATAGAAGTCAAAACTTAACCAACTGAGTATAATAAAGAATGGAATAACAAAAGAAATCACCATGCATGCGATAGACCGCACAGACAGGTTATTCCAACAGAATAATAAATAATGGAACCAGGTCCGGCGTAAACGCACAGACAGGATATTCCGACAGAATAATAAATAATGGAATCAGGTCCGGCGTAAACGCACAGACAGGATATTCCAACAGAATAATAACAAGACGAAACTAGGTCCGGTGTAAAACACACAGACAGGATGTTCCAACAGAATAATAGAAGAATGTCACCAAGTATAGGGTAGACCGCGTATACAGGTTATTCCAACAGAATAATAAGAAATAGAATAACAACAGTTCTCTTCATGAATAAGAAAGAATAACACCCCTTACCGTTTTAAAGAAGAGCTGAAGTAAGGAAGTAGTTAAGTAGCAGAATACTCTTATTCTCTCTCTCTATAGTTTCTCTCTATAACTTCTCTCTCTAGAGTTCAGTGAATTCGTAAGAAATAATGAAGGAATGAGCTGCTATTTATAGAAAAATAGAATGCATAGTAACTAATCCATGAACGGTCCAGATTGATTACTTTAATCCGACGGTCCATATTTAAAGAAAAATCTTTTAAATAAAATATAATATATTCTATTTATAGAATAACTTTAATAAAGTATTCTGTTTTATATAAAAAGATGTTTCTGTTTTATTATGTTAATAATACGAATAAAACAAAACGTCATTATCGCTAAATAATTCATATTATTAATTGACAATAATTGAATCAAACTGAGTGACTTCTCACATAAGCATTAATAATCAATACCGTGTGCTACTATGCAACCACACGTATTACTGTACTTTTACTACCGAGTAGTTCAACAGTATTAATGGTAAAACTTCCGCCATTATTTTTAATAAAATATTTTTGCCGTTTTCTCAATCCGACAATAATTTCGTTGTGGGGTCCACCAATGATTATGCCGTTGTACGAATATTCCCTGTTAAAACGAATATTCCCCGACCAATCGAATATTATATAACAACTTGCGTACTTTGCAAAATTTATAAATATTACCCACAACTATAACATTATATCAAATTAACTCCATAATATTCAAAAATGATATTTATAGAAAATTTATCTTTATTTATAAAAGTTGGGGTCTTACAGCTGATACCTCAGGTACCTATAGACGATGAACCCCGAGATATTCATGTATTGCTGGAACAGTTGATCTAGGAGGATGAGCCTGTGACCGATCCCAAGGAGGATAGTTCAGGGGATGATGAGGAAGAGGATCCTGTGGAGTTTCCACCAAACTCCATATCAGCCGAGATGTATGATGCTCTGTATGACCGTAACATAAAGTTACAGGACGAAGTAGATGAACTGAAGGAGATGGTTGAGGTTGTGACGAACGAAATTTTTGTAAATTAATTTTAATATTTATTGAATTAAATAAATATTTTCGATGATTTAATTATTGGATTAAATAATTAATTGACGCAATTGTGGTAGATTAATTTAATTATATGTGTTACATTTATTAAATTAATGTGGAAAAATTTTATTATTCAAGTATATGACTATGTGAGCTTATTGAATTAAATGAAATATTTAATTAAGTATGATGTTATTTAATTAATGTAATTATTAATTAGAGATTTAATAAATTGTCATTATTTATTAATGAGATATTTAATTATGTGACTATGCGAAATTATGAGAAATTATTATATTTTATTTATATTAAATTAAATAAGATATATGAATTATTGTACAAGTGGGTGTGACATGATTTAAACTATATGGTAAATGCTTTATTAAATTAAATGGTTTTGTAATTTATTTAACTAGCCAAACAAGGTCTTATTGGGAGTTGGGATCAGTTACCCATGACTGGGTTAACTGACCACAATGCGCCAGTCTTTTATTACGACGTCTTCTTCTCATTCCTTAATATTTCTAAGTCTGCAAATCAGAGAGAGAGAGAATTAGAGAGTTTGAGAAGTCTGAGAGAAAGTTTGAGTGTATAATTATCAATTACTTGTGAAAGAATCACCACTGATCATCTCTTCCATTAGTTATACTCTGGGTAATTCTCCTTCCCAATTCTTACTTTACGTAATTGAGTTTTCTAGAAAATGGCTTTCAAAACTTCTGTTAATCTCTGTGAATTGGGAATTGGTGTTGTTATAAGGATATATATAATAATACGAGTAGCATAACATGTATATATATATATATATATATATATATATATATATATATATATATATATATATATATATATATATATATTCTTTTTGAAATAGCAAGTCATCAGATTACGAAACTTAGGATATGGAATCATGTATATATATATATATATATATATATATATATATATATATATATATATATATACAGAGTTTGGATTTTTGGCCTTAAGGCCTTATACGTGATTTTAGTATGTCAAACATAAATGTTTTCGTAAAATTTACATTTTTATTTGATTATGCATGTTGATATGAAGAGACCAAGCCTTAAACGAACGGATTCGGTGTTATAACGAATCCGTAGTATTAAATTATATGATTTTGTTCATTAACTTCAAGAACATCAAGAACAGTCCCATTTTACATGATTTAAATATGTTATTAAGTGTTTAGATGGGTTAAAATCACTCTATAGAGGTTGGGTAATGATTATATGTGAATATTAACATGTGGGTATGTTAAATTAGTGAGTTTAATGACCATGAAATGTGTAATTCGCCGAACTCTGTGTTCTTCGCGAACTGGGAAACAGAATCTGGGGTCTCGCGCCGCAGCGCCAACTCTAGAACTGAAGTCCCGCGCCGCAGCGCCACCGCACCGCAGCGCCAAGACTCAAGCCACGGCGCCACAGCGCCAAGTGTCCGGCTGCAGTGCCACCGCGTCGCAGCGCGAAGATCACGTGTATCAGTGGCGCCGCAGCGCCACTCTCTAGAGGTCACTTGTTATTTTATATGATGTATTTGTTTAAGACTTATTTATTTATAATTCCGCACAGATGTTTAAGGTTAGTTTAACCTGGGATTGTATTATTATTCAGATGTTGTAACCCTATAAAGGGAGGATTTTAATTCTATTTATTGAATGGTTGCAATTATTGTGGGTAGATAGATAGATGATATTTGTACAGTGAACACCAAATCCCGTGAAATCGAAGTATCTTGATTTGGGGGTGTCACAAGTTGGTATCAAAGCCGTAGGTTATGAACCTTAGGTGGGGGAACAACCTTAGGTAGTAGCCTTATAGAAAGAAGATAGTAAAGGAAAACTCTTATCGAGTTTTAAGAAATGAATTTTTGGTAATTCATTGAAGATAATAAAATACATTATGTGTTTATGTGTTAATTTATGTGCTCGTTAGTACAACTTAGTAACTAAAACTTAAAATTTTGTTGTCAGGATGACGAATGTTGGAGAAGCTAGTCGAGCTGGGGAGGAAGAACCCCGATTACCTATAGTACCTACAGAGGAGGAGCCCCGAGACATACATGTTGTTAGGGAACAGTTAGTTCAAAGGGAGTCATCTCCATTGATCACCGTTGTTGGTCAGGAGCATGAGCCCGAGGCTGATCCTAAGAAGGATCCTGAGGAGGAGTTTGATGAGGAAGAGGAAGAGGAAGAAGAGGAGTTACCACGGTACACCATTGATGCGGAGATGTATGACACGTTATACGACCGTAACGTTGAGTTACAGGACGAGGTTCAGGAATTGACTGAGCGAGTGACTATTCAGTAGTCTACTTTAGAGGAGAAGGAGAGGGAGATTTCGACTCTTCACACACGATTGGGAAATGTAAAATGGGATTTGGTCCATGAGAAGGGTCAAACCGAAGATAAGACCGAGGAGATAGAGAAGCTGAAAAAGGAACTGAAAGAAACCTTTGGAAGACTGAAAATTGCAGAGGAATGATGGGTAAGAGAATCACGTCGAGCTGATCGTGCAGAAGATGATAGTCGTGCAAAGAAGGCAAAGCTTGAAGAGACATACTCCACACTTAATCATGTAATAGATGAGGCTCAGGAACGAGTTTTGAGATACCCCATCCAGTTCGAAGGACTTCCGTCGTATATGCTAGATCGCAGGACGATGTCTCGTATCATGGATGAGGAGCGTGGCAAGGCTATTCAGCACCTTGATAGACAGGATTAGAATCCGTTTAATTATGTGAAAGACTTAATTAGTTTTTATATGTAAATTCCGATGTGTTTATGAACGAAGGAATATGTTAATATTTTAAATCCTGTGGATTCTTTATTCCAGGATAGTTGATGTAAATAGCAGTTATGCTATAGTTTGATGTTAAAATTTTTAGTTGAATTAAATATATTAAGTTGTTTGAGATGATGTGTTAAATTGTTGAGTAATGCCTTAACTATTTAGAGAAATAAATAAAGTTCTAATAAACGTTTATTTTATCAGAAATATGCCGCCAAGGAGAAGACAACAACGTCAACCGGCTCAGGAAGAGTCAACCACTAATAACAATAACGTCAATGCTAATCCTGTTCAGCAGTTGGTGAACTTACTGACGGGAGCAATGAACAATCAACCTTAAGCTCCACCAAACACAACGTTTAAAGACTTTAAGGTGGTGGGACCGCCAGAGTTCAAAGGTTCCAGGAACCCAATCGAGGCTCAAGCGTGGGTCATAGAAATGGAGAAAGTATATGACGTTGCTAGGGTTAGAGAAGACCAGAAGACCGCTTTCGCAACATTTATATTACAGTCTGAGGCTAGCCACTGGTGGCAAGCAAACAAAGTGCGAGGAGGTGAAGGTGTAATTACGTGGGAGAGATTTAAAGAAATGTTTTTCGAAATGTACTTCCCAACTAGTTCGCAGAATCAGATGGAGATTCAATTTCTGGAACTGAAGTAGGGAAACATGAGCGTACCTGATTACGCTGCTAAATTCGATGAGTTGGCAAGGTTTGTCCCGTACCAAGTACACACTGACGAAAGAAAGGCCAGAAGATTTGAACAAGGACTAAAGCCTTGGGTTTACAGTAAGGTGTCAATGTTTCAGATAAACACATTTACCGGAGTACTGGAAAAGGCCATCCTCGCTGAAGGTGGGAGCGATGCGGTGACCAAATACAATCAAGAGCAGAAGAAGACAAAGAGTGAAGGTGAAGGAAATAACAAGACTGGTGGGAGTAACACTGGGGGTAGTCATAATCAGAAGAGGAAGTGGACGGATAACTCGTCAGCTGGAAGTCAACAAGGAGGGCAGAAGAAGAAAATTGAAGCGTGCTCAAACTGCGGAAAAGCTCATCTGGGAGTTTGAATGAAAGGGAAGCGAGTGTGCTACAATTGTGGTCAGGAAGGCCACATAGCACCAAACTGTCCAAACCCAAAGAAGGGTGCTTGTTTTAACTGTGGTTCTAAAGATCATCTAGCAAGAGACTGCCCCAAGAAGGGATCAGGAGGAGCAGTGCAAGGAGGTAACCGTAGAAATAGCAGTGGAAATACCTTAACCATCAACGAACCAACTGCAACAAACCGACCGACCGCCAGAACTTTTAATATGACAGTGCAGGACGCAATCCAGTCTCGTGAGGTGGTGTCAGGTATCATTCCGATCAATGAAATTAATACTTATGTTTTATTTGATTCGGGTGCTACTTGTTCCTTTATATCCGAAGACTTTGCTAATAGTTTAGATTTGCTTATGGATGAGTTGGAATATCCCATGAGTATAGAAATTATGAATAGAGAGATAATTCCTGTTAAGTACGTGTTAAAGAACTGTAGGGTGGATATTAAGGGTAATATTATGAACGTAGATCTTATCCCTATTCGACTTGGGTAATTTGACGTTATTTTGGGTATGGATTGGTTATCCAATTGTGGGGCGGTAATTGACTGCCAGAAGAAACATATTAACCTTATGACTCCGTCAAAGGTTGTATTTTATGGTAGCAAGTCGCCTAGACAAGCGAGTTGTCTGACGATGATGCAGGCCAGGAGGTTGTTAAGACAAGGCTGTATAGGATATCTAACTTACATAGTCGACAGTCGAAAAGAGAATCCGAAGGTAGAAGAGTTACCGATTGTGAGGGACTTCGTCGATGTATTTCCAGACGATTTGCCAGGACTTCCACCAGATAGAGAGGTAGATTTCGTGATCGATTTGGCGCCAGGAACTGCTCCAATATCAAAGGCACCATACCGAATGGCACCAGTAGAGATGAATGAATTAATGGTACAACTACAAGAATTGTTGGACAAGAAGTACATTCAACCGAGCGTATCGCCGTGGGGAGCGCCGGTGTTATTCGTGAAAAAGAAGGACGGATCGATGCGGCTCTGCATTGACTACAGAGAACTGAACAAGGTCACGATTAAGAATAGATATCCATTACCAAGAATCGACGATCTGTTTGATCAATTAAAGGGAGCAAGATACTTTTCCAAGATAGACTTGAGGAGTGGTTATCACCAACTGAAGGTGAGGCCAGAGGATGTACCGAAGACAGCGCTTAGAACGCGATACGGTCACTACGAATTTTTAGTAATGTCGTTTTGTCTAACGAATGCTCCTGCAACATTTATGGGACTAATGAATGGTGTGTTCAAACCATTTTTGGATAAATTCGTGGTGGTATTTATAGACGACATTCTGGTATATTCCAAAACCAAAGAAGAACACAAAGAACATTTGAGGTTAACGTTGGAAGTATTGAGAAGGGAGAAGTTGTACGCTAAATTTTTGAAATGCAAATTTTGGATCGAGCGAGTACAATTTCTTGGTCACGTGATCGTTAAAAATGGAATTTCGGTAGATCCATCTAAAGTCGAAGCCGTGATTAACTGGGATCAGCCGAGAATGCCGTCAGAAGTAAGAAGTTTTCTTGGATTGGCGGGATATTATAGAAGATTCATTCAAGATTTTTCCAAGATCGCAACTCCGTTAACGAATTTAACTCGAAAAGCTGTGAAATTTGTTTGGACGGAGAAGTGTGAGGAGAGCTTTCAAGAATTAAAGAAGAGGTTGAGTACGGCACCTGTGTTATCTCTTCCGGATGATACATGCAATTTTGTTGTTTTTAGTGATGCGTCGCATAAAGGACTTGGCTGTGTGCTAATACAAAACGGTAAAGTCATCGCGTATGTATCACGACAGTTGAAGGATTACGAGAAGGGATACCTGACCCATGATTTGGAGTTAGCTGCAGTTGTTTTTGCTTTAAAAATTTAGAGGCACTATCTTTACGGGGAGAAGTGTGAAATATATAGAGACCACAAGAGTCTGAAATATATTTTCACACAGAAGGACTTAAATATGCGTCAAAGAATATGGTTGTAATTAATCAAGGATTATGACTGTGAGATTTTATACCATCCGGGTAAGGCGAATGTAGTTGCCGACGCCTTAAGTAGAAAGGGTCGTGAGAAATTGATGATGTTAACTGCTTAGGAGGAGCTAATTGTGGAAATGGAGAAACTGGAATTGTAAGTGAAGTATCCAATGGAGATTGATGAGAAGCTATTTCAGATGCAATCTGGTACAACTCTACTAGATAAAGTGAAGGAGGCTCAACTTCAGGATGATGAATACAAAAAGGTTACAAAGAAGATATCTGAAGGAACCGAACCGAGATTTAAGATGGATAAGGAAGGAATACTGAGATTTGAGAGTAGAATTTGGATACCGCCAGTACAAGAGATTAAGGAAGATATTTTAAGCGAGGCTCATAGTTCACGATATTCGATTCACCCTGGTAGTACCAAGATGTACCAAGATCTTAGACAATATTTCTGGTGGCCGAATTTGAAGCGTGATGTTGCAGAATGTGTTGCCAAGTGTCTGACCTGTCAGAAAGTGAAAGTGGAACATCAGAGACCGAGTGGATTGCTACAACCGTTAGAGATCCCAGAGTGGAAATGGGAACATATTACAATGGACTTCGTGGTTGGCCTTCTGACGACTCAGAAAGGCTGTGACGCAGTATGGGTTATCGTTGACCGACTGACAAAATTTGCACACTTCCTTCCGATCAAAATAAGATTCAACTTAGATCAGTTGGCCAGGCTATACGTAAAAGAGATTATTTCAAGGCACGGAGTTTCGGTATCAATTGTTTCAGATAGGGATCCGCACTTTACATCAAATTTTTGGAAACGTCTTCAGGAATGCATGGGTACGCAATTACGAATGAGTACATCATACCACCCTCAAACAGACGGACAGAGTGAAAGAACGATTCAGACATTAGAAGATATGCTAAGAGCCTGTGTGATGGACTTCAAAGGAAATTGGGATGATCACCTACCATTAGTAGAGTTCGGCTACAACAATAATTACCACGTTAATATTGGCATGCCGCCTTATGAAGCTTTATACGGCAGAAAATACAGAACTCTGCTTTACTGGGATGAAGTTGGTGAAAGACAATTGCTAGGGCCAGAATTAGTACATCAGACAGCAGAAATAGTCAAAGTAATTCGAGCACGACTGGTAGCGGCTCAAGATCGACAGAAGAAATACGCTGATCCACATCGTAAAACTATCAAGTTTGAATCAGGTAGTTATGTTTTCTTGAAGGTCTCTCCCTGGAAAGGGAAGATCAGGTTCAGAAAGAAAGGGAAATTGAGCCCAAGAATCATTGGACCCTTTGAAGTACTGAGAAGAATCGAAGAAGTTGCGTATGAGGTAGCCTTACCTCCAGCACTCGAGAATATCCATAACGTCTTTGATATGTCTGTGTTGCGACCCTACAAGCCTGATTACAAGCATGTAATTGAATATGAACCCCTACATTTTGAGAAAGACTTATCTTACGAAGAAATTCCTGTCCAAATTGTCGACCGAAAAGAACAAGTTCTCAGAAATAAAGTTATACCTTCTGTTAAGGTAATTTAGAGGAACCACAACCCTGAAGAAGCTATGTGGGAACTGGAAGACAATATGATTAATAATTACCCACATTTATTTACTTAAATATGTGTATGCGATTCTGGAGACAGAATCTTTGTAAGGGGGGATAATGTAACGGGTCGAAATTTATTGAGTCGTGATTCTGGGGACAGAATCCTTTTAAGGGGGGAAAGATGTGACGAACGAGATTTTTGTAAATTAATTTTAATATTTATTGAATTAAATAAATATTTTCGATGATTTAATTATTGGATTAAATAATTAATTGATGCAATTGTGGTAGATTAATTTAATTATATGTGTTACATTTATTAAATTAATGTAAAATTTTTTTATTATTCAAGTATATGACTATGTGAGCTTATTGAATTAAATGAAATATTTAATTAAGTATGATGCTATTTAATTAATGTAATTATTAATTAGAGATTTAATAAATTGTCATTATTTATTAATGAAATATTTAATTATGTGACTATGCGAAATTATGAGAAATTATTATATTTTATTTATATTAAATTAAATAAGATATATGAATTATTGTACAAGTGGGTGTGACATGATTTAAACTATATGGTAAAGGTTTTATTAAATTAAATGGTTTTGTAATTTATTTAATTAGCCAAACAAGGTCTTATTGGGAGTTGGGATCAGTTACCCATGACTGGGTTAACTGACCACAATGCGCCAGTCTTTTATTACGACGTCTTCTTCTCATTCCTTAATATTTCTAAGTCTGCAAATCAGAGAGGGAGAGAATTAGAGAGTTTGAGAAGTCTGAGAGAAAGTTTGAGTGTATAATTATCAATTACTTGTGAAAGAATCACCACTGATCATCTCTTCCATTAGTTATACTCTGGGTAATTCTCCTTCCCAATTCTTACTTTACGTAATTGAGTTTTCTAGAAAATGGCTTTCAAAACTTCTGTTAATCTCTGTGAATTGGGAATTGGTGTTGTTATAAGGATATATGTAATAATACAAGTAGCATAACATGTTTTATATATATATATATATATATATATATATATATATATATATATATATATACAGGGTTTGGATTTTTGGCCTTAAGGCCTTATACGTGATTTTAGTATGTCAAACATAAAGGTTTTCGTAAAATTTACATTTTTATTTGATTATGCATGTTGATATGAAGAGACCAAGCCTTAAACGAACGGATTCGGTGTTATAACGAATCCGTAGTATTAAATTATATGATTTTGTTCATTAACTTCAAGAACATCAAGAACAGTCCCATTTTACATGATTTAAATATGTTATTAAGTGCTTAGATGGGTTAAAATCACTCTATAGAGGTTGGGTAATGATTATATATGAATATTAACATGTGGGTATGTTAAATTAGTGAGTTTAATGACCATGAAATGTGTAATTCGCCGAACTCTGTGTTCTTCGCGAACTGGGAAACAGAATTTGGGGTCTCGCGCCGCGGCGTCAACTCTAGAACTGAAGTCCCGCGCCGCAGCGCCACCGCACCGCAGCGCCAAGACTCAAGCCACGGCGCCACACCGCCACAGCGCCAAGTGTCTGGCTGCAGCGCCACTGCGTCGCAGCGCGAAGATCACGTGTATCAGTGGCGCCGCAGCGCCACTCTCTAGAAAATTCAGAAATGAGATTTTTAAAATATTAAAGTCTAACAAGTGTTAGTGAATTGATGTAATGAACATGTAAATATGTTAGAAGAATAATGTGATGATAAAAATAGTTATTTAAACATGTAAATAACATAATTACATGTGATTTAAATTATTGAATTCATAATTAGATTATTATTCATGAAGTACAAATTATGTGATAATGAGATAAATTGACTAAGTATAGTCGATAATTAAAGTAGACAATGAGAATGAGTTTATGTTGATTAGTTAATTTATAATTAACTGGTATTGTGTATATGAATGGTATGTAGGATTTAATTCAAAGAACGTGCTTAGTTAAAGTGTAATCTACGCACGAGGCAAGTTTCCTAAACTTAAACTCTTAAATTTGAGCAAGTTCCCTAACCCTACTTGTCATTATTGTTCAAGTTTATTATTTACCTTGAATAAATTATCGTTACTATTATTCAAGTTCAAATGTTATATTAAAGATTGATTATCTTTTCAAAGTATGATTTAGTTATACAATAATTGTTCTATTGTATACTTCTTGAGATTATTATTCAAATTGAATATCACTATTGTTGAACCTTATTAGACTAGTGAAACCTTAATGATTCAACTAGTCCATAGTTGATGAGCGTTCTAAATTTCAGAACCCTTGATGAATTATCCAAACCAAACTTCCTTTGGTGCGGACTCGAATGTCAAACTGAGATGAACAACCCTGTATAGGGGATTATTTACGCTTTAGCGTTAAGATATTATGCACAGTATGGTACTAAGGGCTGATCTCCTTAAGTACGAGAAGAAGGTCCATAGTCTTATGACTGTTAAATGTTTTAAGTATAACCCTTGTTAACTTAGGACATAGTTCAAGGTCTTATGACCCTCAGAATTCTTTTGATTTTTGTTATTCACTCTTGATTCAAAAGTTAAGCTTTTATTCAGATGTCTTTGATTTATTCGCATGTTATTATACTATTATTTCATTTTTATACTTGTGGGCATTTGTGCTCACTCTTGCTTAATAATAACATTGCAGTTAAGAACGAAAGAGTTGACGAACCTTCCACTAGTAAGGGCAAGGGCAAAGTTAGCAAATGATGGAGACTTGTTATTTGATATGACTTGCTATTTTATATGATGTATTTGTTTAAGACTTATTTATTTATAATTCCGCACAAATGTTTAAGGATAGTTTAACCTGGGATTGTATTATTATTCAGATGTTGTAACCCTATAAAGGGAGGATTTTAATTCTATTTATTGAATGGTTGCAATTATTGTGGGTAGATAGATAGATGATATTTGTACAGTGAACACCAAATCCCGTGAAATCGAAGTATCTTGATTTGGGGGTGTCACAAGTTGGTATCAAAGCCGTAGGTTATGAACCTTAGGTGGGGAACAACCTTAGGTAGTAGCCTTATAGAAAGAAGATAGTAAAGGAAAACTCTTATCGAGTTTTAAGAAATGAATTTTTGGTAATTCATTGAAGATAATAAAATACATTATGTGTTTATGTGTTAATTTATGTGCTCGTTAGTACAACTTAGTAACTAAAACTTAAAATTTTGTTGTCAGGATGACGAATGTTGGAGAAGCTAGTCGAGCTGGGGAGGAAGAACCCCGATTACCTATAGTACCTACAGAGGAGGAGCCCCGAGACATACATGTTGTTAGGGAACAGTTAGTTCAAAGGGAGTCATCTCCATTGATCACCGTTGTTGGTCAGGAGCATGAGCCCGAGGCTGATCCTAAGAAGGATCCTGAGGAGGAGTTTGATGAGGAAGAGGAAGAGGAAGAAGAGGAGTTACCACGGTACACCATTGATGCGGAGATGTATGACACGTTATACGACCGTAACGTTGAGTTACAGGACGAGGTTCAGGAATTGACTGAGCGAGTGACTATTCAGCAGTCTACTTTAGAGGAGAAGGAGAGGGAGATTTCGACTCTTCACACGCGATTGGGAAATGTAGAATGGGATTTGGTCCATGAGAAGGGTCAAACCGAAGATAAGACCGAGGAGATAGAGAAGCTAAAAAAGGAACTGAAAGAAACCTTTGGAAGACTGAAAATAGCAGAGGAAGGATGGGTAAGAGAATCACGTCGAGCTGATCGTGCAGAAGATGATAGTCGTGCAAAGAAGGCAAAGCTTGAAGAGACATACTCCACACTTAATCATGTAATAGATGAGGCTCAGGAACGAGTTTTGAGATACCCCATCCAGTTCGAAGGACTTCCGTCGTATATGCTAGATCGCAGGACGATGTCTCGTATCATGGATGAGGAGCGTGGCAAGGCTATTCAGCACCTTGATAGACAAGATTAGAATCCGTTTAATTATGTGAAAGACTTAATTAGTTTTTATATGTAAATTCTGATGTGTTTATGAACGAAGGAATATGTTAATATTTTAAATCCTGTGGATTCTTTATTCCAGGATAGTTGATGTAAATAGCAGTTATGCTATAGTTTGATGTTAAAACTTTGAGTTGAATTACATATACTAAGTTGTTTGAGATGATGTGTTAAATTGTTGAGTAATGCCTTAACTATTTAGAGAAATAAATAAAGTTCTAATAAACGTTTATTTTATCAGAAATATGCCGCCAAGGAGAAGACAACAACGTCAACCAGCTCAGGAAGAGTCAACCAATAATAACAATAACGTCAATGCTAATCCTGTTCAGCAGTTGGTGAACTTACTGATGGGAGCAATAAACAATCAACCTCAAGCTCCACCAAACACAACGTTTAAAGACTTCAAGGCAGTGGGACCGCCAGAGTTCAAAGGTTCCAGGAACCCAATCGAGGCTCAAGCGTGGGTCATGGAAATGGAGAAAGTATTCGACGTTGCTAGGGTTAGAGAAGACCAGAAGACCGCTTTCACAACGTTTATGTTGAAGTCTGAGGCTAACCACTGGTGGCAAGCAAACAAAGTGCGAGGAGGTGAAGGCGTAATTACGTGGGAGAGATTTAAAGAAATATTTTTCGAAATGTACTTCCCAACTAGTTCGCAGAATCAGATGGAGATTCAATTTCTGGAATTGAAGTAGGGAAACATGAGCGAACCTGATTACGCGGCTAAATTCGATGAGTTGGCAAGGTTTGTCCCGTACCAAGTACACACTGACGAAAGAAAGGCCAGAAGATTTGAACAAGGACTAAAGCCTTGGGTTTATAGTAAGGTGTCAATGTTTCAGATAAACACATTTGCTGGAGTACTGGAAAAGGCCATCCTCGCTGAAGGTGGGAGCGATGCGGTGACCAAATACAATCAAGAGTAGAAGAAGAAGAAGAGTGAAGGTGAAGAAAATAACAAGACTGGTGGGAGTAACACTGGGGGTAGTCATAATCAGAAGAGGAAGTGGATGGATAATTCGTCAGCTGGAAGTCAACAAGGAGGGCAGAAGAAGAAAATTGAAGCGTGCTCAAACTGCGAAAAAGCTCATCTGGGAGTTTGCATGAAAGGGAAGCGAGTGTGCTACAATTGTGATCAGGAAGGCCACATAGCACCAAACTGTCCAAACCCAAAGAAGGGTGCTTGTTTTAACTGTGGTTCTAAAGATCATCTAGCAAGAGACTGCCCCAAGAAGGGATCAGGAGGAGCAGTGCAAGGAGGTAACCGTAGAAATAGCAGTGGAAATACCTTAACCATCAACGGACCAACTGCAACAAACCGACCGACCGCCAGAACTTTTAATATGACAGTGCAGGACGCAATCCAGTCTCGTGAGGTGGTGTCAGGTATCATTCCGATCAATGAAATTAATACTTATGTTTTATTTGATTCGGGTGCTACTTGTTCCTTTATATTTGAAGACTTTGCTAATAGTTTAGATTTGCTTATGGATGAGTTGAAATATCCCATGAATATAGAAATTACGAATAAAGAGATAATTCCTGTTAAGTACGTGTTTAAGAACTGTAGGGTGGATATTAAGGGTAATATTATGAACGTAGATCTTATCCCTATTCGGCTTGGGGAATTTGACGTTATTTTGGGTATAGATTGGTTATCCAATTGTGGGGCAGTAATTGACTGCCAGAAGAAACGTATTAACCTTATGACTCCGTTAAAGGTTGTATTTTATGGTAGCAAGTCACCTAGACAAGCGAGTTGTCTGACGATGATGCATGCCAGGAGGTTGTTAAGACAAGGCTGTGTAGGATATCTAGCTTACATAGTTGACAGTCGAAAAGAGAATCCGAAGGTAGAAGAGATACCGATTGTGAGGGACTTCGTCGATGTATTTCCAGACAATTTGCCAGGACTTTCACCAGATAGAGAGGTAGATTTCGTGATTGATTTTGTGCCAGGAACTGCTCCAATATCAAAGGCACCATACCGAATGGCACCAGTAGAGATGAAGGAATTAATGGTACAACTACAAGAATTGTTGGACAAGAAGTACATTCAACCGAGCGTATCGCCGTGCAGATCGTGATGAGGCTAAGGTCCAAATGAAGAAAGCCAAGATGAAGGAGATGGATTATGCTTTTAATTCTGCGATTGATAGGGCCCATGATCGAGTCTATTATTATCCACCTCAATTTGAAGACTCGCCGTGGTTCGTGATGGATCGTAGAACAGAGTATTGTATTATGGAGGAGGAACGTCGAGAAGGCTTGCGACGTCTTAATATGCGTAGATAGAAATAAGAGTGATAATAGTATGTGGTTAATTATGTGAATAAATAAATTGTGAATCCCTTATTTTGAGATGAATAAAGGGATAGTATGAGTATGTAATCCTGAAACTTGTCTAGTTTAGGAAATTGAATGTTAATAGCAGTTATGCTATCTTTAGTATGTTTTAAAACATTATGAATGAATAAAATATTAGAGTTTATTTGAAATATTATGTGGTATAGCTTTAATCTTGGAATGCTTAAGTTAAACTTCAAATACCTAAGAAGTTGAGTAATGAACTGATAAGTGTATATTTTAACAGAAGATGCCTCCTAGAAGAAGACAACCACGTCAGCAAGCACCTCCTGAGGGGTCTACTAATAATAACAATGAGACTAACGCTAATCCGGTTCAGCAGTTGGTAACTCTGTTGACGGGTGCACTTGCGAATCAACCGCAAGCTCAATCTACGACTTTTAAGGAATTCAAAGCGGTTGGACCGCCAAAGTTTCAAGGTTCTATGAATCCAGTGGAAGCCCAAACCTGGATTATGGAAATGGAAAAGGTGTTCGACGTTGCTAGAGTTAACGAAGATCAGAAGACTGCATTCACAACGTTCATGCTAAAGTCTGAAGCTAGCTACTGGTGGCAGGCAAATAAGGTTAGTGGGGGACAAGGAGTGATAGCGTGGGATAGATTTAAGGAGATATTTTTCGAAATGCATTTTCTAGCGAGTTCTCGGAATCAGTTGGAAGTGCAATTTCTAGAGCTGAAGCAAGGGACAATGACGGTGCCTGAATATGCTGCGAAGTTTAACGAGTTGGAAAGGTTTTCCACTTATCAAGTCAATACCGACGAGCATAAAGCGAAAAGGTTCGAACAAGGATCGAAACCCTGGCTGTATAGCAAGGTTTCAATGTTTCAGCTGAATACATTTGCGGCTGTACTGGAAAAGGCAATTATTGCGGAAGGTGGAAGCGATGCCTTGACTAAGTACAACCAAGAACAGAAGAATAGGAAGAATGATAGCGAGAATAAGGTTGGTGGGAGTAATGTTGGAAGTAACAATCAGAAGAGGAAGTGGAACTAGCAGGGAAGTCAGCAGAAGAAAAAGTTTGAAGCTTGTGCTACTTGTGGGAAAAACCATATTGGAGTATGTTTGAAGGGAAAGAGGGTGTGTTTCAACTGTGGTCAGGAGGGACACATTGCACCGAACTGTTTTAGTCTGAAGAAAGGAGCATGCTTTACCTGCGGTGTAAAAGACCACATGGCTCGTGATTGCCCTAAGAAGCCAGCGGGAAGTACAAGTGGTAGAAAAGGAAACAACAACGGTGGTGGTGCATTGACTATCACTGGACCAACACAGTCAAGCCGACTTACTGCAAGAACTTTCAATATGACCGTGCAGGATGCTGTACAGTCAAGGATGTGGTGTCAGGTATCATTTCGATTAATGGTATTAATGCTTATGTACTGTTTGATATGGGTGCTACTTGTTCATTTATATCCGATGAATTTGCTCAGAATTTAGATTTGCCTCAAGAAGAATTAGAATTTCCCTTAAGTATAGAGATTGCGAATAAGGAAGTGATTCCTGTTAGATACATATATAGGAATTGTAGAGTGGCTATAAAAGGTCACGAGATGATGGTAGATTTGATACCAATTAGACTTGGCGAATTTGATGTCATACTGGGAATGGATTAGTTATTCAATTACGGAGCAGTAATTGATTGCCAAAGGAAGTGTGTTAATCTTATGACTCCGTCAAAGGTTTTGTTCTTTGGCAGCAAGTCACCTCGACAAGCAAGTTGTCTGACGGTGATGTAAGCCAAGAAATTGTTGAGACAAGGATGTGTAGGATACCTAGCCTACATAGTTGATACACAGAAGCAGTGTGCAAAGTTAGAAGAGATACCGATTATAAAAGATTTTGTAGACGTATTTCCAGATGATTTACCGGGTCTTCTGTCGGATCGACAAATCGAGTTCGTGATTGATTTACTACTAGGAATGACCCCGATATCTAAGACACTATACAGAATGGCCCCGGTAGAGATGAAAGAGTTAATGGTGCAATTGCAAGAATTGCTCGATAAGAAGTATATTCAGCCGAGTGTTTTGCCATGGGGAGCGTCGGTGTTGTTTGTTAAGAAGAAAGACGGATCGATGCGGCTCTGCATTGATTACTGAGAATTAAATAAGGTCACGATTAAAAATAAATATCCGTTACCGAGAATCGACGATTTATTCGATCAACTGAAGGGTACGAGGTATTTTTCAAAGATAGACTTGAGAAATGGTTATCATTAGTTGAAGGTGAGGCCAGAGGATGTACCGAAGACGACATTCAGAACTCGGTATGGTCATTACGAGCTTCTGGTTATGTCATTTGGTTTAACCAATGCATCTGCAGCGTTCATGGATTTGATGAATAGGGTGTTTAAACCATTCTTAGATAAATTTGTGGTGGTGTTTATTGATGATATCCTGGTGTATTTTAAGACCAAGGAAGAACATGTTGAACACTTAAGAGTGACATTGAGAAAAGAGAAGTTGTATGTAAAATTTTCAAAATATGAGTTTTGGTTGGAACGTGTACAGTTTCTCGAGCATGTTATTGATAAAGACAGAATTTCAGTAGATCCATCAAAAATTGAAGCTGTAGTAAACTGGGATCAGCCGAAGACATCGTCAAAAGTAAGGATTTTCTTAGGATTGACAGGTTATTACAGGCGTTTTTATTCAAGATTTTTCCAAGATCGCGGTTCCGTTAACGAATTTAACTAGGAAGGCAGTTAAGTTTGTTTGGACGGAGAGGTGTGAGGAAAGTTTTCAAGAATTGAAGAAGAGGTTGAGCTCAGCACCTGTGTTGTCATTGCCTAATAATACAGGGAATTTTGTGGTGTATAGTGATGCATCGCATAAAGGATTAGGCTGTGTGTTTATGCAGAACGACAGAGTTATTACGTATGCATCACGTCAATTGAAAGATTACGAGAAAGGGTATCCGACTCATGACTTAGAGTTGGCGGCGGTGGTGTTTGCCCTAAAGATTTGGAGACATTATCTTTTATGGAGAGAGGTGTGAGATATATACTGACCATAAAAGTCTGAAGTATGTCTTTATACAAAAAGATTTAAATATGAGGCAGAGAAGATGGTTGGAGCTGATTAAGGACTATGACTGTGAGATTTTCTATCATCCCGGAAAGGCGAATGTTGTTGCTGATGCTTTAAGTAGAAAAGGACGGGAGAAGTTAATGTTGTTGACAGCTCAGGAGAAGTTAGTGTCGAAAATGGCTAAGATGGAATTGGAAATTAGATATCCGATAAAATTTGACAAGAAGTTATTCTAGATAGGAAACGATTCAACATTGGTAGATAAGGTGAAGAATGCACAACTTCAGGATGAAGACTGCGAAAAGATAAAACAGAAAGTATCTGAAGGGGAGGAAAGCAAATTCAAAATCGATTCGGAAGGGTTACTTCGATTTGAAGGGAGAATTTGGGTTCTGCCAGTACCGGAAGTTAAAGAGGAGATTCCGAATGAAGCTCACAACTCAAAATATTCGATTCACCCTGGAAGTACAAAGATGTACCAGGATCTTAGACATCATTTTTGGTGGCCGAATATGAAGAGGGATGTGGCTGAATGCGTGGCAAAATGCTTAACGTGTCAGAAAGTTAAAGCTGAACATCAAAGGCCAAGCAGATTGTTACAACCATTGGAGATACTAGAATGGAAGCGGGAGCATATCACAATGGTTTTGTGGTAGGTCTTCCAACGACTCAGCAAGGTTACGATGCCATTTGGGTGATTGTCGATCGATTGACGAAGTCAGCACACTTTTTGCCAATCAAGCTTCGATTTACCCTAGATCGATTAGCAAAACTATATGTGAAGGAAATTATTTCAAGACACGGTGTACCTGTGTCCATTGTGTCAGATAGAAATCCGCGTTTCACATCTAATTTCTGGAAACGATTACAAGATTGTTTGGGAACTCAGTTGAGAATGAGCACAGCGTACCATCCTCAAACAGACGGACAGAGTGAGAGAACCATCCAGACACTAAAAGATATGCTCAGAGAATGTATTATGGACTTCAAGGGAAATTGGGACGATCATTTACCATTGGTAGAATTTGCCTATAATAATAGTTATCACGCGAGTATTGGCATGCCGCCTTATGAAGCGTTGTACGATAGGAAATGCAGAACTCCTTTATGATGGGATGAGGTAGGTGAACGTCAGCTAATGGGTCCAGAATTGGTACAACTGACTGTCGAGATCATCAAGGTGATTCAAGCAAGATTGTTAATTGCACAGGATAGAGAGAAGAAATATGCTGATCAACATCGATAAAATCGGGAATTCGATGTTGGTAGTTATGTGTTCTTGAAAGTGTCTCCCTAGAAGGTGAAAATTCGATTTGGCAAGAAGGAAAAATTAAGCCATAGGTTTATAGGTCCTTTTGAAGTGCTTCGAAAAGTTGGTGAAGTGGCATATGAGTTAGCTTTATCTCCAGAGTTGGAGCATATTCATAATGTTTTTCATATATCGGTATTGAGGCCATATAAACCTGATTATAAGCATGTTATAGAATACGAGCCCTTACAGTTTGAGAAAGACTTAACATATGAAGAAGTCCCTGTTCAAATTGTTGACAGAAAAGAGCAAATACTGAGGAATAAGGTGATACCTTCTGTTAAGGTAATCTGGAGGAACCACAATACTGAGGAAGCTACGTGGGAACTTGAAAGCGTTATGATGAAGAATTATCCTCAGTTGTTTGCTTGATTTTGTATAGCGATTCTGGGGACAGAATCTTGTTAAGGAGGGAAGAATGTAACGAATAAATTTTTTTTGAGTTGTGATCTTGGGGACAGAATCCTTTTAAAGAGGGAAGGATGTAACGATCGAAAAATTTGTAATTTAATTTAAATATTTATTGAATTAAATAAATATTTTAAATAATTTATTTATTGAGAAAAATAAATAATTGATGAATTGTGGTGAATTAAATTGGTTAATGTTAATTAAATTGAATAATGATAATTTTATCTGATAGATTTAATTTAAGAAAATAATTAAATTAAATCAATTATTTAGTATTTAAGAGAGTAATTAAATTAAATGAATTGTTTAATTTAATGAAAATAAATAAATTAAATAAAGTGATGTTTCTAATTAGATATGTGATTATTTATTAATTATAAGTATAATAGTAATAAGATTTTTATTATTGTTATTATAAGCTATTTAATGTGTTGCATGTGTGATAAGTAGAACTATATAATATAAATAATATAATAATAATCTAGTTTGGGAGTTTTGGTTAGCCAAATATGGCCTTGTGGCCTTTGGTCTTGTGTAACTGACGCGAGCCTTTTTATGTTCTTATCGGACGATCGTGGGAGTCAGTATATGTGGGTTACGCATCTTATTTTTTTCCTAAGGCTTGTTAATATAGAAAAACAGAGGAATAGAGAATTACAGAATATTGAGAGTGAGAAATTGAGAGAGTTATCTCTGTGACTTGCCAAGAGAAGGAGAGATTCGTTATCTTGTGCTAGCATTCGATCAAGGATTTAAGATATAATCTACCTCTAACTCTAACTCTCAGTTTTGTAATTTTCATTTTCTGGAATTGGGTTTTTGTTAAGTGTTGATTGTAAGATATGGGTTATAGGTGTGTGATAGTATTGTAGAGTCTGTTATTGGCGTGTATATATAAAAGGGGTAGCAATCAAACATGTGAAATTGAACTATAAGAAGAAAATATAACTAACAGTGTTCATATTAGAAAATGGCTTTAGAAAAGTACAAATTTCATGCCTTATATATGTTATAATCTGTAATTTGTTATTGGATTGTGTTAGTATGTTAAGAAACGAAAGCGGCGTAGTTCGAATCGTGTCAAATGATTAAGAAACGAAATTGTGGCAATCAAATTCGTTAAAAGTATACAAATAAGGAAGTTTAGAAAAAATATAGTTTTAATTCTTCAAAATGATGTTTATGTAATGTTTTTGTATATAGAATGGTGTTTAGCATGTGTAACTATAATATGACAAAGTGTTAGATGTTGAAATTGGGAGATTTTCTGTTGAATTGGAATTTTTGGCCTATATCAGAGTATTAGTTTGCGTCTGTAAAAAAACTGGAACTGAAGCATCGCGCAGGCGCGCGGTCTAGCGCGCGGTTGTCGCACGGTTACCCAGTGTATTACTGGCGCGGCCACGCGAGTAGCCAGTCTCAGACAGTGAAGTCTGCTTAATTGCAGCTCATGTGTAATGGACTTATATTAGTTTAGCATGCATGTTAATAATGTTAAGGCACAATATAAACTAAAATAACAGATTGCCATGCATTGTTATGCACAATGTAAAGGAATTTAAAGTGATTACTTGAATAAGTTATGTAATAAACCAAATGCGATGTTTTCAAAAGTTAAATATAAATGATAAGGTTTATAGTGTGATTTTAGAATCGTTAAGGTGTTAACCAACGTGGTTAGGTGCTAGGATAGGGTTGTGACCTAAATGACGATTTAGTACCCATAGTGTTAATATTCATACAACTAATTGTTGTTGCGATTGTAATGATGTATGTAGGGTAATTGGAGATTATTTTACACTTGTGTAGCTTACAAACAAGGCAAGTTCTCTAACTCTACTTTCATAATTGTGCAAGTTTCTAAACTTTAACTCTTACATTGAGCAAACTTTCTAACTTCATTCTTTTATTAATGAATTCAAGTTCCTAAATTCTATTGAGCAATATTATTGATTATATTCTTATATACGATTGATTAAGCTCTTGTAATCTAATTCGTTACATCGAGCAAATTTCACTTTTTTAATTCTTATACAAAGCATACATTGTTCTAATACGTCGATTCAAATGAGATTGTTCTAACTCTTTTGAACATAGTACTTTGCATGTGTATCATGTTTATTTAGTTATATATTGTTAATATCCGATCTTTGACTTTGATTGCCTTGTTCAGTTATACATTCTTGTATTAAACCTTTATTGATGGAAATTGAATAAGTGTTCTAAAATTCTAGTAACACTGATAAGCTAGTTCCAAACTAAACTTTCTTTAGTGCGGAAATTCTAAATTCAAACTGAGACGAACAACCCTAACATAAGGGATCTTGTACGTGTAACGTTTAGATGTTTGTGCACAATACATGGTACAAAGGGCTGATCCCTCTAAGTACATTAAGAAGAGTCTGTACAGTCTAATGACTATTAAGGTTAAGGTAATAATACCTAAATACCGGAGACATACTTCGTGGTCTTAAGACCCTCAGATATTAAATTCGAACTTGTTTTCTATTTTCGATTCATAGAACAAGTTCATTATTGTTGTTCAACATTCGTTGTTCATTCTCATGTTAATATTACTATCTTCTATATCAGTGAGTAATTGTTTGCTCACTCTTGCAATTAGCAATGCAGCTAAAGTCGAAAGAGTTGATGAGCCATCTACTAGCAATGGAAAGGGCAAGATGTCCAAGTGATGAAGAATTATTTAGAATTTATTTAAAATGCATGATGTTATAAGACTTGTTTTCTTTTATAATGTATTCCGCAATTGATGTAATAATTTTAAAGTTAGATTACCTGGGATTGTTTTTGAGATGTTGATGTAACCCTTTAATAGGAGAGATTATTGTTGAAGTTATTTAAATTATGTCTTTATCCTTTGATCATGGGTAGTTAGATGTAATGTTTTGGTTAGTGAACACCAAATCCTGTGGGAACGAAGTACCTGGATTTAGGGGTGTTACAGATTTTATGCGTGCGGTTTTGACTATTAACCAAACAAAAATCGTAAATTTGATTTTTCAACCCACCTAAAACACCACTTATGCCGGAACCGTTGGTGTGATTTTAATTGGTGCGGTTTGTGCGGTTTCGATTTCAATTTGGTTCCTTGCCTAGCCCTACCTCAAATATTGTCACCTCATCAAATAAGCGCTTACATGACATTAAAAGAAAAAGAAAAACATGTTGAAATTTAATGTTTTTTTTAAATGTGTGAGATTAAGAATAATAATGTCTTTTTTCATATCATTCGTTTAAAAAAAATATTTTGACTATTTTTTTCTTAATTAATATGTGAAGCATTTAAAATTCTCAAAATTGATATTAATTTTTGTTAGAATATGTATGTTTAAATTTGATGATGTGATTATAGTAATGTATAATTATTCAGTAATTTTTGTAAAGTCCTTCAATGAGATATATTTGTACAATGATTTAGTATAAACGATCAAACTTTTTAGGTTGATCCTTTGAATTGATTCAATGTATAAATTGATAGGATTAAATTGATCGTATAATATTCTTAAACGATCGTAGAGTTACTCTGTCAATCCATAGTGTAAATGTTGTTAGCAGAGTATTCTATGTGTTTGTAGAGCATTAATGGGATGATATCATAATTGTAAAGTTATCTCAAAGTTAAAGTTAGAATCGCAGAGTCTACAATCGGATCATGGAGCTGCCTCCTGAGTCGTAAAGTGAAAACTGAGATGGCAGAGTAAAAGAGAAGTTCGCAAAGTCTGCTCAAGCATTGTAGAGTCCTTATCATAGAGTGTCATTCGTAGAGCATATCGTAGAGAGCTATTCGTAGAGCACTTCTCTAATTCGTAGAATGACTTCTCAAAGAGTTCAGAACGTTGAGTAACCTAAGTCAAGACTCTACGTTTCTCGCCAAACTTTACGATCAGTCAAGTTCATAGAGCATGTCAGAAATATCATTTGACTGATAAAATTGAAAAGCCAGAGTGAAGATTTTAAGATAGTTGTTCATCATCTCCAATTCAAATATAAGATTAGACCGTGGTGTGTCTATACCGCTAGATTGTTTAAGTTTGCAGAAATAAGAACATAAATACAATCATATTGTAATAAAGCGGAAACATAACATAAATAGAATTTAAAATTGTCCTGCAATCATAGGAATCACCATATACGATATTATTAATTGAAGAAGGATTAAAGATATACATTTGCGAAGATGAATCAATTCCTTGATTAGATCTTCAAGCTACAATCCTTTTCTCCTTCGTGCTTTTCCAATTCCTCGGATCAAACGCTTGCTACTTAGTGTGTGCATCACTCTAAAGGTGATCCACCAAGAGTATATTAATTGAAAAAGTAAATTTAGATTCTATGAATCTTGGGTGGCTAACCGTAATTCTATCTCTCACCTAACTCTTTAGATTGTAGATAATTCTAGAATTCCATTGGCAAATAAGATTTCTCTCAATAGAGTGAATAATTGTCTAACCCCAATCTATCATAAGGTCTTTCCTTATATAGACTCCACATCCTAAACCTTTTAGGACTTACGGTTTTAATTTAATTCCCAACCTAATTAAGAACTAAATTATTTAATAATAATAATAAGACTACTCTTATTAATTTATAATTTAGTATTTCTCCAAATAATTAATTATAAACATTAAGCTATTTAATTTATTCCATTAATACATTAAATATACTAAATTTATTATTATCAAGCCAATTAATTTTTAAAATAGTAATAATAATAATAATAATAATAATAATAATAATAATAATAATAATAATAATAATAATAATAATAATAATAATAATAAGACCCCCTTATTAATTTTTAATTTAGTATTTCTCCAAATACTTTATTATAAATATTAGTATTTCTTTAAATACTAAATTATTATTATTGAGCCAATTTATTCATAATAATAATAATAAGACTCCTCTTATTAATTTATAATTTAATATTTCTCCAAATACTTAATTATAAATATTAGCATTTCTCCCAATACTGAATTATTATTATTAAGCCAACTACTTCTATAATAATATTTCTCTTTTGCGGTGTGATCCATTAGGTTCAATATTATGCCGGTAGTAGAATAAATAAATTAGAACCATTGTAAAATTATTTATAATGAATTAAACTCCTTTAATTCATATATAAATAAATAATATATATTACACATCATGAGTGACACCTTATAAATAATGTATCATGACTATTCGTATAATATGAAATCAATGTTTAATCACTTAGAACATATTCAGTAATATTTACCGTACAATTCAATCCTTTTATCATACAATGTCCCGATTAAACATAAGACATGGACTTTATGACAAGTCTTATTTTATTTAATCATATGCATTTCGATTCTAAAATTCACAACTCTGATTAATGTAAATTAAAAACTCCTTTCTAATTTTCATTCACCTTGACCAAGGATTTTCAAGTTGTCACTTATCGAATCACAGTGTTAGGTTTATATATAGCGCATGTAACGCCCCCAAATCTAGGTACTTGAAACCCATACACGATACCATTCATTTGAACTAATTAATATATTACAAACTTATAAATTATATCAGAGTTGTCTAATCTCCAAGTACGGGGACCTTTAAGTACTTTATTACATGATAGATAACATATTATCATAATACATAACTACAGTTATTACAAATAACACTTTATAATCTACTCATTCACCCTCCATTTGCCCTTGTCCTTGCCAGAACCTTCTGGTTGATCACGCTTAGCTGAAAATATTTAATTTTAAAGCAAGAATGAGCATTTAATTTCTCAGCAAGTAATAGCAATTAATAGACATTAGCTGAAAGAAATAAATGTTTTCTTTTAAGTATACTTCTATAACGAATCAATAGTTATGAAGCCATTTGAAATAATTCATAACAACATATCAAACTGTTTACATTTTTGCAATGACGTAGTGACTATACATGCCGAGTGGTTAATAAACCTTGAACCATTATTTTTAATTTTGAAAAGATTTGTACAGAAATTTATCTGCAAACCGTCATGACTTACGGACACGTTGGGTGATCAGTCCGTATTCCCTGTATTGATCAACACTACATGCTGGAACGACATTTGCGTTCATCATAACCGCCTTTGGCGCATAAAAATTTTCCAATTATGGGATGTTCATACTCAGTTTGGAGTCCGAACTAAAGCAATTCAATTGGATGACTCTATCATAATCAATAATATTCAATGATACATTTCAAACTATGTCTAGCCGAGTCAAATAGTTTAGACAACTTTTAAACCATGTATACATACCAATATTGAATAGTATGTATCAAAACTTGTCATGTCAAAGAATTTTGAGTTCAAAAAAATTTGTTCAAATACAAAAGTTCATACAAGTGAGGACACTTGCATAACCAAACTTAGCTTACAAAGAACATAACAACTTAATTATATATGAATCATATAATTAAAGACAATAATGAGATACTTATAAATAGTGAACGAATCGAATGAAATTCGATAAAGTAAGGATATTTGCATAATATAAATGAATTAAGAATACTTGTTGAACCACAAAACCATTGCATGAATGCAATGGTTCAGATACATGCTCAATAAAAGTAGAGTTAAGAAACTTTCCTTGATCGCTGCTTATTGCTACACAATTTAGTTTTAGCTTTTATTCAAAGACATATCATCAATAAGATTATTCTTTTAATTAGAATAATACATCATGACTCATAACACGACTATTTAAAGTCATCATACAACTTAAACACATGATCATGTACTCACAACCGGTGTTAGAACATATAAGAACAGTTATCAAGTCAAACTATTTCAATCTGGTTTGTTTTCAGTATTAATAAGGCGTCCCGATTGCGTTATCGGATAATTATCGAGTTTATTTTTAATAAAGCTCTATTTAAAGCTTCAATATTATTTTAGATAATTTACTTATCATTTATAATACTTTTCGGAAGCTCATAACAATTTTTAAACAATTATTATCATTTATTATGATTTTTCAAACATAAATATCATTTATAATGATTTTTCAAACATTAATATCATTTATAATGATTTAATTATTGAATAATTTCATTATCATTATTATTTAAATAATTTAAAATATTAATGAAATCCATGTCAAAATATTAAAAGTTATTTATTATAACTTAAAATATTTTTTAAAACCTTAATACCACCTTTAAATGATTTTCAAAATATTAAAATCATTTTTAATTATTTATCATTAATATTAAAATATTAATATAATTCATGTAAAAATATTAAAAGTTATTTATTATAACTTAAATTATTTTTAAAACCTTTATATCATTTTTAAATAATTTTTAAAATATTAAAATAATTTTTAAATAATTTATTTAATATGATTATTAAATAAATTTATTATTCTTAATATTAAAATATTAATGAAATTTATATCAAAATATTAAAAGTTATTTATTATAACTTAAAATATTTTTAAAACATTAAAATCATTTTTAAAACATTAAAATCATTTTTATATAGTTTATTTAATATAATTATTAAATAAATTTATTATCATTAATATTTAAATAAATTAAAATATTAATGAAATTAATGTCAAAAATATTAAAAGTTAATTTTTATAACTTAAAATAATTTTTAAAACTTGATTATGAATTTTTAATAATTTTTTTCTAATTTTTTTTCTATTTATTTAAATTATTTAATTAATTTTCATTAAAACTGTCGCTAAAGGGCTTTAGTAACAAAAACTGTCGCAATAGGTGTTCTTCAGCAATGAAGAACATGCTTGTTCAATGCCTTGGGGGCTACTTTGACTATGAATAATTCTCAAATGGTTATGTTTCTGGGCATGCGAGTGTATTAATGATGTAGTACTGATGTAATAATATAAGTGTATAGCAAGTTTATGGTCTAACTACATCACATCAAGAAGTTATTAGTGGTCAAACCACCCTATCAAGGTTGTTCTTCATTTATGAAAATTCCAGAAATGTAGTTAGTGTTGAGCAACCATTTTGGGGCTTTAATAACTTTGATTCTATGTGTTATCTAAGTGATCCAGTGTCACACTCTCGTAGTAGACATGTCAGGCTATAAAAGTGATACACTGACTTAGCCTAACAACATCACAAATGCAAGGTCTAGTTTGGTCAAAGTATCTGTCAGAGCTTGTTCTTCAATTTTCTGAAATTTCTAGAAAATTGAATTTTCAGTTTGGTCAACCCATATTTGACCATTAATAACTTGGATCCTGGTTATTATTTAGGTGTTCTATTGTCATGGTTTTGTACTCCATATGTTATAGTATAAAAGTGATACACTTACATGAGCTAAAAATATAACAGATGAAAGATCTAAGCTCTACAAAATCTTGTTTGGCCTTTCTGGGCAAAATTTTGGGTTTTTCAGAAACTTTTTCTTGAGTGGTCAACCATGTTTGACCATGAATAACTTGAAAGCTAGACATGCTATGGTCATGATTCCGCTTCCAGTTTACTCTCCTCATGGCATACTACAACAAGGAAACACTTAACAAATCTAAATATTAACAGATCAAGATCTACAGGCACTAACATTTGACTGTCATGCTACATTTTTAGGGTTCATCCAGATTTCTTAAATCTCCATTTTTATGCATTTAAATGTTATGGATTCATGATATAACAACCCAGATCACTAAATAACATAACATACAACATATTTGTGACACCCCCAAAATAGGTATACATAATCCATCTTGGGTCGTCAGAAAATACACTTCTGACAACTCCATTTATACAACTGTTGTGCAAAATACGACGACACATATACTGTGACTTTCAATACAAATATTGTAACGTATATAATACGACAATATTCATATTTAAATTATTACAATGCCATATAAAGTACAACAATAAATATTTCACGTCCCCGAAGGAACACGAGAAGATTTCTATTCTCCTCATTCTAATGCGGTATATTTTTAACGCTTTCAAGGTCGGGTCCTCATCACCCTATAGTTGTAACAATGAAAGCAAAGGGTGAGCACAAATAGCCCAGTAAAGAATATCATGACTTAAGATAATTAAATTATCAAAACAATTCAGATATTTAGAACATATGATAGAAGATAAAAGTTTTCAACCATAATAGCAGCGGAGTCAACAATCCATTAGAAGAGACAAGTAGAACATAATGTCTACTATCTCCTTTAGATTAAAAGTCCATCATTAATATTTCATTCCTGTAATACTCATCAACAGTTCTTTGTTATACCCAAGACAAAGAGAACTCTCATCACCTGTCTTCACCTGAACCACCACAGAATATAATTAAATTCACAATTCATATTTATAATCAGGTAAATCAACAGTCTATCTTTGCAATACGAGCCTAAGACATACAACTGTAAAATCAATAACGCTGAGACTCAGCTTAATAGTATCACGACCACGAATTATTCATGCACTACGGGCCAAGAATATTCGTGTTTTCACCAATGGTCATGATTATCCCGAATAATCCCTGGTCATAATCATGCCAATCAACTGTCCATCTTTGCACGTAGGCTAAAGAGGATTTTTATCACATCATTTGTAACATTACGGTCATGATTATACCGAATAATCCCTACTCATAATCATACCAAGTCCATCTATGCACTACGGGCCAAAGATGACTTTTATCACATCATTTGTAACATTACGGTCATGATTATACCGAATAATCCCTGGTCATAATCATACCAAGTCCATCTATGTACTACGGGCCAAAGATGATTTTTACCACATCATTTGTAACATTACGGTCATGATTATCCCGAATAATCCCTGGTCATAATCATATCAAGTCCATCTATGCACTACAAGCCAAAGATGACTTTCAACACAATATAAGCATGAGAATGATGACAATGATATATATAATGAATAAACATGAATAATCAGAATAATAAGATAACATAGATCTTAGTGATTTTTAACTTAATTATCGAGAGTCCAAATTGATAACATAATAATAGATAAAGCACAAACTATTAAGGATATTCTAATCCTTTCAGGACTTTTTACCATTTAATGATAAACTGAATAAACAAATAATAATATCTTACCATAATATGGAGTATGAAAGAAAATGATATTCTTTTTACCATAAAAGTGATACCCTCTTACCACAATAATGATATCCCTTACCTTAGCATGTGATTTGATTCTGCTTTATGTGAAATTGATCAACTTAAACAATGCTTGCATTCCTTATCTACAGTTGGAGTAACATTACACTCAATACAAATACTCACAATATTATACTCACAATATTGTTGTAAAAGAATTCTATATTTTTAGTGTAGTGATGGTGTGTGTTTAGTTACTCAACCGAGCAACCTATTTATACTAAAAATTTAGTAAACAACTAGCACACCTACTCTGACAAAATAACCAAATGAGGTATATAATAATGGTAATAGAATTTATGGTCCCACCGAGAAAATTAAACCAACTTGTACATGTTTTAACAACATTAATCAATAATAGAGTTGTGGTCCATATTACTTTAAAAAAATAGAGTGTCGGCAAGTCCTGTCAAACTTACTTTTATAAAAAAAAATAAAAAATTGAACAAACATCTGTATATCATACTTATCTTTAATCAACACCTTTTATTCATCAATTATTTACACATTTTCAATCTTTCAACAATTATTTACAATTATTAACATAGACTCACAATACTGCCAACTGGTATAATTATATCATATCAAATAATATGAGTCACTGTGCAATAACTACTGTGACAATTATTAAATGAAAGACTGAGTGACTTCTTAATTAATTAAGAATCAATAATATGAATCACTGTGCAATAACTACTATGACAATTATTGAATAAAATACTGAGTGACTTCTTACGTAAGAATCAAATCAATACCTTGCTATAAACAATTTAAATTCTATTAAAAGTAGGGATCAATACCAAATCATATTTATCTTGAATAACACATAAACCAACTAATAATTCATTATTCATTCAAGTTATCATTATTTATCGCATAAAATTATTATTCATATTTCATAACTTTAGAAGTGAATAATAAAACTTGAGAAATCTAAAACCTCATATATGAAAATCTACTATTCTGGTATTATCACCATTTTTATTTTAACAAAAATATTATTTTTGTTTTTATCATAACTCATTTATTACTTGTGCGTTTACATCTCGATACCTCATGAGCTTACTAACACTTCTAAAATATTTAAAATAGTTTTCTGAACTTTCTAAACAATTTTCATATTTTTCAGATTATCCAACAATTTTCTATAATTATTTCTATTTATAAAAACTATTATTTAATAGCTTCAAAACAGAAATACTAATTCCACATACTTTTATATCTTTAAAATATCATCAATATTAATCTTACATTATTATAATATTTTTCAATAGAATTTATAATTTTTCACCATTCATAGAATTTTCTATGAATTTTCTCTATTTTTAAACTAACCATAAATAGCTTAAAAATACAATAAATATTCTTGTTATTCAAAAAATTTCCAAAACTGTCCAAAAATTATAAAATAATATTATAAGATTTTTCACCAAGTTTCATAATTTTTCATCATTCATAGAATTTTCTATGAATTTCTTCTGTTTTCAAACTAACTATAAATAGTTTAAAAATATAATAATTACTTCTGCTTTTCAATAATTCATCAAAAATTTACAAAAATTCTAAGATGATATTATAAGTATTCTGTAAAAATATTTTAGCCCAAATAATTTTTTTGATAAATTAATTATAAACTCCAATATTCAGAAATTTTAATAATTCATAATAATTAGCACTTTTATCAGAAAAATATAGATCTTATGTCCTTTTCATGTAAAATTTAATTCTCTACAACTTTGTAGAAGAAAGTTTTCCCAAATTCTAACTCTAACATATAGAAATAGTCTTACCGAAAGTTCTGCTCGAAAATATCCAAACTAGCCACCTCACGAAAATCATAACAAATTATACGTTAATCTTTAACGGTTCAAAATTTGTGGACATATACTCAACTTATATGTATAACATATTCAAAAATTACAATGATCCAACGACCGGATTAAAAATTATAACTCAAGCAATAGAGCTTTATAAAACTGATTTTTCAAACTATAAGTCCTTCGGACCAGTTTCACTCAAACTGTCACCACGAAAAATCTACAAAGAATTTTTGGGTGATTCAAATTTTTGCGTTTAGCTTACTTCTAGGGCTTTCTTTTGATATATGGGTCATCTCCTAACTCATTATACACAAAGAGTTATGTATTTTACAAAATCAAGTAGTAAACTAATTTTTCTGAAAATCTTCATATTTTGTTCTTCTTTTGATTTATAGATTTCTCTCATTTGATTCATGTTTATGCAAGTTTAAATCATCCAATACATACCTAAGTATGTACTCTTTACATAAAATCTTTAAACTAAAATTATCAAGATTTTGAAAAAATACCTTTCTTAATTTCTTTTTTCTTTTCCTTATTCTCTTCTTCTTCTTTCTATCTTTCTCTTTCCTTTCTCTTTTCTCTCATTTCTCTTGCTAAAAATTGGCTACGGGAGGATGGAATGAAGGAGAGGGCTGATAGCTCTCCTCTTTTCTCTCTCTCTCTCTCTCTCTTTATTTCTCCCAATTTTTCCTTTTTCTCTTTCCCCTTTTTCTCTTCTTTCCCTCTTTTTCTTCTTCCTTTTCCCTCTTTTCTTACTTTCCTTTTCTCTTTTCTTTCCTTCCACCAATTCTTGTCCCCCCCCCGTGATCTTCATAACTCAGCAACCCACATGGCTAAACTTATTTCCTTTATTTGCTTATTTATTCGATTAATTGTTCATTTGATCATTTATCAATTTAATATTTTATAATTTTAAAATAATAATCATAAATTAAATCTTTTATTTCATAAAAGTCGGGGTCTTACAATATTTAAATACAAAAAACATAAAATAAAATCTACCTAAGGATGCAAGATCTAGATTAGGGTTAGGGTTTATACCTTCTTGAGCAAATTTTTGCTTTCCTTTTTTGATTTGATCTTGGATGGTGTATAGGGTGTTATTGGCTGATCTTAGGACTTAGTTTTTCTCAAGATTTCGTGGGTTTAGGAGAGAGAGTTAGCTATGTTTGGAAAGTAACTTTAGGGTTTTCTTTTCTTTTACTCTTCTTTCAAATCCTATCTTTTGATGCAATGAATTTGGCTATGCTAGGTGTCCAAATGTGGCTGATTGGAATGGATATTGAGCACATGGTGAATCTTAAGTTGGCGAGTCATAATATTTTGGCAAGATTTGCATTCCACCTTATTAAAGAAAGATAAAAATGGACATTTTTGTCATTGTCCACATAATTTATTGGCATACTTGTGATTCCTAATGTTCCTTAAGTTTTAACCCTTATTTTTTGCCATTTTTTATAAATTAGGGGTTTTAATTGAAAATTAGGGCTTCCAAATTACATTAGGGTTTCCAAATTGAAAATTAGGGTTTCTAAATTACATATCAGCTAATCAATTACTTAACCTTAATCACATAAATACAAATACATATCATTTTTAAATACAATTTAAATTGATAATTGTATTAATTTTCAAATCCTTATTTAAAATTCAAATTAGGGTTTCCTAACTAATCATTAGGGTTTTTAATGTTATACCTTAAGTGATCAACATGTAGCATTAATCACATACTGTACATACACTTGATCAGAAATATAATTATAATATTAACTATATTAATAATCAAATCCCTATTCAAATTAGGGTTTGACCAACTATCCATCTTTACCTCATTTTTATTACTTAGCTAATTTAGAATAAATAAATTGACTAACCTGCTAAATCATATCGCATATGTTCAAAATATTACTGATAATAATTATCGTAATAATTAATAAAATAATAATAATAAAAAAAATTCATTCTTACAAATATACGTATATAATCGTTTAAAAATTCCCGGTCCTTACAATCCCCCCTCCTTATAAGGATTCAGTCCCTGAAATCACCATTGCCTTACGTTTAATTTTATGTTTATTTTTAGACTTTTATTTATTAAATCTTTTTATTGAATTATTACATTCTCCCTTCCTTATAAGATTCTGTATTACGAGTTCGGAACTGCTGCGCGTTTTGATCCATTACTTGCGGTCTGCTTACATCAATTATGGTAGTTCCGAAAGGAACTCAAATTTCTCCTTCCAAAATCCTTTTATTAACGAGTTATTATTATAGTATATATCTTTTCCTGAAATTGTCTTTCGTATGTCTATATTCAAGGGTTCCTAACGTACTTATCTTAACAATATCACGGTACATAATAAAAATTGGTTATATCAGAATCAAGCATATACATTGATATCATTGATCGGACTCATACCTAGAACTCCATCTACGGCTGCTACTGTACCTTGGATCGTTATACTGAAGGTCCTTGCAGTTGATTTAGTTGGTGGAGTTGGACCAGCTATTGCTAGCATTCCACTGCTTTTCCTTACATTAGCATTTCCCCCGCCGGCTCTCCTTTTTGGATAATCCTTCACCATATGATCTGTTGATCCACAGATTAAACACCCACTATTCTTCCTTGGATTGGGGTAGTTAGGAGAGATGTGTCCCTCCTGCCCGCATTTAAAGCACACAAACTTCCTCTTCAGACACTCACCCGAGTGATTTTCCCACAATTTCCACATTGTTCACCCTGCTTCTTCATACCTCCTTTCCTATTTTTGGTATTTTCGAAATTGTTCCACTTCTTTTTCCCACTTCCACTGCTTCCCGCAACCTTGACAGTTCCCTCGACCTTAACCTTATTCTTCTTTTTCTTATTATAGAGGCTCATGGCCTCACTTCCTCCTTCTGCTATAATAGCCTTTTCCAATAGCGATCCAAAAGAATTAATCTGCAACACCGCCACCTTATTATAGAGCTAGGGTTTTAGGCCCTGCTCAAACCTTCTTTCCTTCCTTACTTCTGTATCCACTTGGCGTGGAGTGAATCTAACTAATTCATTAAACTTAGTGGCGTATTCCGAAACGGTCATATTTTCTTGCTTCAACTCTAAAAACCTAACCTCCATCCTAGCCTGCATTTTGGACGAGAAGTAATTCTTGAAGAACAATTCCTTAAACCTAGTCCATGCTACCACTCCTTCTCCAACTCTAGTTTGATTTTCCTCCCACCAGAAATTCGCCTTACCCTTCATCATATAGGTAACAAAAGCTGTCTTTTACTCCTCTGCTACCCTAGAAATAATAAAAGCCTTCTCCATCTCCTTCACCTAAGTTTGGGCAACTATAGGGTCAATTGTCCCTCAAAATTCTGGCGGTCCTACTACCTTGAAATCTTTGAAGTTCGCCAATCGATTGTTTGTCCAATTTCTTGCTATTGGTGCTAAAGTATGCATTGTGTGTGCCACTATATTAGCAAAATTCTGCATTGGGTCCACATTACCTCCTCCATCATTAACAGGTTCTTCCACCATGTGGTTTCGATTTCCTCTTCTTGGCAACATTATCTAGTAAAACAAAACATTAAATTATTCTTTCTTGTTTTACATTCTATGCCTTATCATATAAGTGTTAACATGTAACGCGTAATTTTTAAACTCAAACAATCATATAATCAAAATGTTGGATTTTCAAAATTCAGTTTATAAGATAGACATTTACTATCTTAATTCTCAAAACTTGTTTAATTAGTCAAACATATATCCATATTCATTCAACTAATTTATAGTACTTTACATTATATAACAGATATTGCTATAAACATTTACTATCCCTTTGTGACAACAAAAGTCAGGAATCACTTCTACAAATTATACAAAAGTTGGGAGTACTACATTACACACATATGCATATCATACATGTAGACACTCAAAAATTTCTGCATTCCTGTTACTAACCTTGCAGGAGGGCAAAGTCGTCTTCCAGAGATAACCCTAGAAGTCAAAGCAAAACCGTCCCGGAGACAACCCCGAGATACTCAGTCTTTATCGTCTCGGAGACAACCCCGAGATATTCAATTCCAGTCCCGGAGATAACCCAGGAGCTTTAATTTCAACCTTGGACACAACCCCGAGGAATGCAGTTCCAGTTTCGAAGACAACCCCGAAATCCTCAATTCCATATCGGAGACAACCCCGAGATCTTCAGTTCCAGTCCCGGAGATAATCTCAGGAGATACAGTTCAAATCTCGGAGACAACCCCGAGGCATGCAGTTGCAGTTCTGGACATAACCCCAGAAATGCTTGTTTCAAACCCATGCGATCAGCTTCAAGCTCGGTAATAACCCCGAGGTACTCAGTTCTAAACCCGGAGATAACCCCGGGAGGACATGCACACCTTAGAGACAACCCTGAGAACGTTCAGCACTTGCAGAATCCCAATCTCAGAGATAATCCTGAGCAACGACTGCTAAATCAGCCCAAACCGGAGATAACCCTGGCGAGGGGCAAAATCATCATTTTGCCACCTCAATCCCACATGGCATCATTTTAATATACATAACACATAGGAATGTCCTACAAGAACCAAATAACTTTAATCCCGAGTGACTACTACACAGGACAGCACACCAGATAGAATTTGAAGACTTCAAGACTTAGGGCATGATCCCATCTTCCTGACTTCGTACAACCTCTACTCCCATGTCATTGTTTAGCTCTCGGCAACAGCATACCGAAAAAGGTCTTATACACCTCGATCAGATGCCCGAATTGAAGTTTTAAAAGTTTGACTGGATATCATGTTGCACGTGTGCACGTACTTCGAGATGGCGGGGCCCACAGAGCCCGGAGCAACCCGGGCAGTCGCAGGTATATCTGTAACTATCGCAGGTACACCTGCGGCTCCCCCCCTTTATAAATAGAGGGCTTGGGGTGGCCATTTTGTATAAGAAAACGGCGAGGAAACCCTGTCCAATTTGCTATGTATACACTATAAATTGAGTGTTTTCTCATTTCAAACACTTGTGAGCTTATATTTGGCTACTTTTTACCGGTGGGAACCGAGTGTTCATCCATTTAAAGCTATTAAAGTCTTCTTTGGCAGTCCACTGTAAGCCTTCTTGCTTTATTGAAAGCCTTTTCTTCACTTCTTGTAGGCACTATTATTCACGTTGAGAGTCGCGTGTGTGCGTATGCCCGGACCGTCGGTTCGTGGTTTATTACTTTTAAATATATGTAAATACTATATATATATATATATATATATATATATATATATATATTATTATCGAGTTATCTTGATTGAACCTGAATATAATATTCGGAGCGTTTATTACTTTTATTTATGTATATAAATACTTATATATATACCTCCTGTCATCAAACTCTGTTTGATTGAGCCTAAATTTTACATGTGGAGCGTTTACTACTTATATATATATATATATATATATATATATATATATATATATATATATATATATATATATATATATATTCATTTATGTCGGGCCTGGAGTTTACTTCATGGACTTTTATTGCTTTGTTTACATTTCTGTAAGGCCTTGAGTTTACTTTGTGGCCTTTTACAGCTTTATTTATATTTCGTCCCGCCTGGAGTTTACTTCGAGGCGGTTGATCGTTTATATATATATATATATATATATATATATATATATATATATATATATATATATATATATATTTACAGCTTTTATACATATAACTGTTTATAGCTTTCATATAAACTTCTACATCATGTGAGCCTAGGAATCATGTGATCACAGATTCAGTCTTTTGAATCTAGATTCGGTTCTCGTGATGGACATTTTCAGTCGTACATGGCTTGTAAAGTATTCACGGTGCTTGAATTTTTTTAGACGGCTCTCATGCCCATAAGGAGTTCGACACTGCTTTGTACATTATTTTCTCGAAGATGCTTCGCATCTCGAAAATAAAAGCATTTCAGCCGAACACATAATAAAATAGAAGTATCAAAGGCCTCAATTACTATTGAGCATAAGGGTTTAAAAAATCTCTTTTACAAAACATCATTGCTATAACTTGTTAAAACTGAACTTTTATACAAAATTCAAACCCTTTGTATATAGGTGCAAACGAGGCATAGCACTACTTTTAAATAATTGCACATTGACCCACACATACATATTCAGATAATGGTTTAAATTGAAAAGTGGTGGTCACCGTAGTAACACGGATGTTGGGGGGTGCCTAACACCTTCCCTCTGCATAATCAAGCCCCCGGACCCTAACGAATCTCGGTTTCACAGGCCAATCAAATATTGTCACATCACTTGGTCAATGTGCAAACCTTTTGTTGGTTGAGTTGGTGCAACCATTTAAAAATACCAACTGGCGACTCTTACAGTCCAATCGTCGACATATACATGTCGGACCTTTTCACAACTTATTTTTTCAAACAAATCTCACCTAACATGAAAACACCAAAAGACAAGAACAGAAAAGGGACAAATAAAAATCCCGACATTGACAATACACACATCATACATATTTATAAAATTATTCATCCTACTTTTCTCCTACATCCTCCCTTGATCCTGGACAACCCTTCGCTTGGTGACCTACCAACCCACATATGAAACATGCACCTTGCTTTAGATTGGGACAATGAGGAGAGATATGTCCCTCATGTGCACAATTATAGCATAAATATTGCCCTTTCCTACATACGCCTTCATGTTTCCTTTTACAGTTTGTACATTTTCCTATTTTCTTAAAGTTCTCTTGCTTATAATCAGAATTTTCTATATCACGGTCATTCATCTTTCTTTTCCCCTTCTGGCTTAGAGCTGCACACGATATGCTGCATTCGGCTCCCATCTGTTCAATTTAAATTTTTAGCTTATCATGTTTTCCATTATTTCGATTAACGCCCTTTTCAATTGACTATTTAGTAACTTTTCTATTTCCCACTACTTTTCCAGAGAAGAAATTTTATTCTTCAAATTATGCACTTCAGTTGATGCCTGATTAGCTCCAACTTCCTTGTCCGAATCACTATCTTTAAGTACCACCGTTTCTGGTTCCGGTACTATATTTTTTAAAATGACCACTTCATCAGAGTTGCTTTCAATGTGAGCCTCTATTTCAGCTATTGGCTTAGATATTGGTTCGGATAGAGTGATTTGCTCTTTCTTCACGATATGGGAGTCTCCTAATCCTTTTATGTCTGACATCTACATATAATTTGTCTTGATTAGTACATATTATATACACATAGCAAACAATAGTTTTATATAAGTTACTTTTATTTCGTTTTACGATGAATTTCTTTAATTTATCTCCTTTAAACTCTATTTGAGTTATTTATTTTTCAACGCTTCTATCTAGCCAAAGGTATCCCCACCTAAAGTTTCTTGTAAGACCCCAACTTAATATAAATAAAATTAAATTTCCCTATTTATTATCTTGGAATAGTAAGGTGATAATTTGATATAATACTTTGGTTATGGGTGAAATGTGCAAATTTTGTAAAATAAGCAAGTGGTTATAAAATAATCATTGTTGTCGGAAAATATTCGTTTGGTCGTGAAATATTCTTCTTATCGGGAATATCCGTACGACAACACAATCAATTGTGGGGCCCATAACAGAATAACTGTCGGATGAAGAAAACGACAAGTTTGAGTTTTTATAAATAACGGCGTAGTTATTACCGTTAACACTGTTGGAATACCCGGTGGTTAAAATACAGTAATACGCGTAGTTGCACTGTAGCACACGGTATTGCACAGTATAGTTGAATTATTGATTCGTACGTAAGAATGCACTACTCAATAATTGTTACAGTAGTTACTGTTCAATATTTTATTTTATTCATTCAATAATTGCTGCGTTGATATTTTATATTATTGTTGTTTCAATAATTGTTGCTGCACAATATTTTCCATTATCAGATCAATAATTCATATTATTTGAATAATATTATTAGATAGCATTATTTGCAATGTCTAGAAAGTTCTGTTTAAGGAGAGGTTTGGTCATCTAATTACACGCCAGTAAGGAAAAATCCTTATTGGAAAGCCCCCTCTTTCCTGGGAACGGCCTGGTTGTCATAATTGTGATTCTGTAATATTATTTGTGAATAATTAATTATTGATTTATATGATAAGGAAATATTTATTTTATGTGGATATAAATGATGGATATATTTATTTTTATGTGGATAAAAATGAAAGAATTAATGCTGAGGTGTTTTATCAGTATTTTGTCGGTGCAGAGGTATTAAAATTTATCCGTTTGTGGATTTCGGATATTTTATGTTTGGAATTTGGAAAAACTTAAACTTTCAAAGTTGTAGAGAATTAAATTTCCTATGGAAACACGCGAGTTTCGAATTTTTCTGATAAACGGGCTATTTTCTATGAATTGTTGAAGTTTCAAAAAATAAAATAATTTTTAAATTTATGGGTGGGACCCACTTTTGGTTTTTCAAACACATAGGCTGCTGGAAATTTTTCCAAGGTGGTGGCTGGTCATGGTGCGTAGGAAATTTTGATTAATAATAATATTATTTTATTATTTAGTCTCCTATGGCGTTCTAGCATTTTCCTATAAATAGAGGGCTAAGTTAGAATTGAAAATCACACTAGAAACAAGTTTACTCTCTTTCTCTCTCTATATTATCGAGCGTATTCTTGTGAGTATACTTTGAGTGTTGCTATACAGTGCAAGTTTCTGTCAGCACTATACCCGAAATTCAGTCAGATGTACATTTATTTTGAGGTAAGGGATATTATTTTCTTCTTAAATGATATTATTTTCTTCAATATCATTATGCTAAAATATTGATATGAGTTTTTTTTTATCAAATTTGAAACTTTTTGTGTTGGGGTTACTATTCACGTATACGGCACTATTCACGAATACGGCACTATTCACCGAAAAATAAAATTTTTTTTTGTCCAAAATGTCTATTATGGTTACTATCTTTGATTGTATCCATGTTTTGATCTTTATTTTTGAATTCTGCTTCAGAATTGATTATTATGAAGTATTATTGATCTTGGACAAACTGTTATACGAATCCCTACTATTTGTCCTTCTGTCTCACTGGTTTCGTTTTCTTTAAGATATTTTTCATCATCCTCAGTCCAAAATGATGATATTATTGATTATCTTTGGCCTGTAGTGCAAAGATGAATGATTGACTGATGAATATATTTGGCTCGTAGTGCAAAGATGAACATGACTGACTGGTGATACAAATGAATATCTTTGGTCTGTAGTGCAAAGATGAATATTTGATTAAAGATGGTTATTAATTGTTGTTACATAGATAAAATATTGATGATAGACTTTTAAATCTTAGAAGATAGTAGAACTCATTCTCTACTTGACTCTTCTAATGGTTTGCTTTTTCCGCTGCAGTTGTTGATTTAAAATTTGTTGTCTATTATATTTTATCAGATTTTTCCCTGTTGAAGACTAATGATAATTTGTTGTATATTATCTTAGTCATAATATTCTTTACTGGGCTAGTTGAGCTCACCCTTTTCCTTTCTGTTCCATTTTTTCTTCTCAGAAGGTGAGAACATAGCAGGATCGAGTCGGGGTATGGAGTAATGGTTCTAGAAAGATGTTTTAGCAGTCCTCACTATTTCTGTAAAATAGTGTTTGAATAATTATAGTGAGGACTTATTTGAGTGTGGATATTGTCTAGATGATAATATTTGTATTTAAACTCACAGTATGTATTGTCGTATTTCACACGACATTTGTATTATTGAAGTTGTAGTTTACTTTATGTACCATGTGTTTGGCGACTCAGAATGGGTGTTGTATACCTATTTTGGGGGCGTCTCAGTTGGTATCAGAGCTTAGGGATATGGTCTCTGGCAGAGATCGGGGAATAGAACTAGGAGGGGAGATATGAGTAAATCCTTCGCTAGTGTGTCCTATCTAAGCTTATTTGTTGGTCAGTCATAATATAGGGATATTATGTGATATGTTAATTTGTTTAATTAACCCTTGTTTTATGGCAGTATTTAAGAATGGCTGCTAAGAACGTTAACAATGGTGTGTATGAGACTGTGGAACAACCTTTAGTCACAAACCAGGAGAACGTACAACAGGAAGACAATATTCCTCCTGTAAATAACACTACCGAGCAAACGATGAATGATGGAATGTTTAGGAGTTTTTTGCAGTTCATGCAAAACCAGACGAGGGAGACTCGTGCACAAAATACGGAAGGAAATGCTAGCAATGCGCGGCTTGTCACAACCAAGCAGTTCAAAGAATTGGGACCACCGAAATTTAAGGGAAAGCCAGATCCGATCATGGCGGAAACGTGGGTCAAGCAAATTACCAAGATATTTGATGTCTTGGAATGTACGGAGGAACATAAGGTTCCATTCGCCACCTTTATGTTTCGCGGTGAGGCAGACTACTGGTGAGAGTCTGTGAAGCGTACCCAGCCTGACGCACTCAACATGTCCTGGGAAACATTTCAGAAACTGTTCAATGACAAGTACTTTCCTGAAAGTATTCGTCATATGAAGGAGGTGGAGTTTATCAGACTGGAACAAAACAACAAGACGATGTCTCAGTATGAGGCGAAGTTTGCAGAGTTATCCAGGTTTGCACCTCATTTGGTCGAAAATGAGGAACGAATGACAAGGATGTTTCTGAGAGGTCTAAAACCCGAGATTTGACAATATCTTATCTCTCATAAATTTTCTTTATATTCAGATGTTGTAAACAAGGCTCAATTATTAGAGCGAGATAATGAGTATGTGCAACCGAGGGACCACAACTAGGGTCATACCGGTGACAGCAGTCATCAGAGCGATGATAACCAACGAGGAGGGAAAAATACGAACAAAGGCAGTAACCACTCGGGTGGTCATCGTGGCTATGATAATAGAAGAGGCGGTAAAAATTTCAGAAAGAGGAGATTCAACAATGACGGAAAGACATCAGTAGCAGCACCAGCACCAACAACAAATTCTAGGGGAGAAGAATGACCGCCAGTTAGGTGTTACAAATGCGGGAAAGAGGGGCATATCAGCCCAAACTGTCCACAACAATCTAAGGTATGTTACAACTGTGGAAAGGAAGGCCATATAGCTCGGGATTGTTCTGTAGCAAAACCAAGTTCAACGGGGATGGTGACTCCAAGGGCTATCCCGGATAAGTCGAAATCAGCGGTTCCTGGAAGAGCGTTTGTCGTGACTGGCCAAAACGTGAGGAACCCGAACGAGGTGATCACGGGTAAGCTAATCTTGAACTCTTACGAAGTTTATACCTTACTAGATACCGGTTCTACCCATTCTTTTATCTCTCCTGCTTGTGCACAACGTTCAAACTTGACTCCAGAGAAATTGGATTTTGACTTATCTGTTGAAACTCCGTTGGGTGAAACCTTTGTTACATCTACAGTTTATAAATCTTGCATGATCCAAGTTGGCACTATCACATTACCTGTTGATCTTATCTCTTTAAAGATACTTGCTTTTGATGTGATTTTAGGAATTGATTGGTTAACCACTCATCATGCTAAAATTGATTGTTTTCGTAAGGTTGTTAGTTTTCATATTTCTAACCAACTTGTCATACGAATTCAAACTACTAAACCACTAAAATAAGTCACTGTCATATCAAGCCACAAAGCTATTCGTTTATTGAAAAACGGATGTCAAGCTTTCTTAGCCCATGTTATGGATTTGAACAAAGACAAGTCAGATTTGAATAATATTTCTGTTATTAGAGAATTTCCCGACGTATTTCCTGAAGAACTTCCCGGTCTACCTCCAGAACGTGAAGTTGATTTCTTTATTGACCTTAAACCTGACACAAAGCCCATTTCTAAAACCCCATATCGAATGGCTCCTATTGAACTTCAGGAGTTAAAAGTCCAATTACAGGAATTGTTAGACATCGGTTTTATTTGTCCTAGTACGTCTCCTTGGGGTGCTCCTGTTTTATTCGTAAAGAAGAAAGACGGGAGTATGCGACTTTGTATCGACTATCGAGAATTGAACCATGTCACCATCAAGAATAGGTATCCGCTACCTCGCATTGATGACCTTTAGACCAGTTGCAAGGAGCACAATTCTTTTCAAAGATCGATCTTCGTTCTGGATATCATCAGCTAAAGATTAAAACTGAGGATATTCCAAAGACTACTTTCAGAACTTGGTACGGGCATTATGAATTCTTAGTCATGTCGTTTGGATTGACTAATGCTCCTGCTGCCGTCATGGATATGATGAACCGTGTGTTCAAAGAATATTTAGATCAGTTCGTTATTGTCTTTATTGATGACATCCTCATCTATTCCAAAAGTCGTGAAGATTATGAGCACCATTTAAAGCTGGTACTGCAAACGCTTCGTGAAAACAAGCTATATGCCAAACAGAAGAAATACGAGTTCTGGCTTGAGGAAGTTGCATTCCTTGGGCATGTGGTGTCAAAACATGGAGTATCTGTTGACCCGGCGAAGATTGAAGCCATACAAAGTTGGGAGCAACCAAAGTCGATGACCGAAGTACGTAACTTTCTGGGCTTAGCTGGTTATTATCAAAGATTCGTGGAAGGATTTTCTCGAATCGCTACTCTGTTAACTAAGCTGACTCGGAAAGATACAAAATTCGTATGGAGCGAGGAATGCGAGAAGAGTTTCCAACAGCTCAAAAGGAGACTCATTTCGGCACCTGTTCTGGCAATACCATCTGGTACGAATGGATTTGTTATCTACAGCGATGTTTCAGGCAAAGGGTTAGGATATGTTCTCATGCAACATGGAAAAGTCATAGCCTATGCCTCACGATAACTCAAAGAATATGAGAGGAATTATCCTACTCATGATCTGGAGTTGGCAGCAGTCGTATTCGCGTTGAAAATTTGGAGACACTACTTGTATGGGGAGAAAGTGGAGATTTATACCGACCATAAAAGCCTTAAATATTTCTTCACCCAAAAAGAACTCAACATGCGGCAACGACGTTGGCTTGAACTATTGAAAGATTATGATCACACTATTCAATATCATCCAGGAAAAGCGAACGTAGTAGCTGACGCATTGAGTAGAAAATCATATGCGAGTACGAGTGCGATATTGTCAATGCAAAGGCCCATTCTGTATGACTTGCAAAGGATGGAGGTAGAATTAAAGGCTCCAAGTACCCACATGATGATATCAAATATACGAGTAGAACCGACTTTAATCGATAAAGTTAAAGCTTCTCAAGCTACGGACCTGGGGCTGATACATATGAAGAAGAAAGTGAAAGAAGGAGCTATTCTAGAAGCGAGAATCGATGAAGAAGGAATACTTAGATTCAACTCCAGACTTTGTGTTCCTAACGATTCTGACTTGAAGCATAGAATCATGATGGAGGCACACAACATCCCGTTTGCAATCCATCCTGGGAGTACCAAAATGTATCATGATATTTGATATACATTTTTTGGTGGAACAATATGAAGAGAGAGATCGCAGAGTTTATCTCGAGGTGCTTAACTTGTCAACGTGTAAAGGCGGAGCATCAAGTGCCAAAAGGTCCATTGCAACCACTTGAGATTCCAGAATGGAAGTGGGAACACATTACTATGGATTTCGTTACAGGTCTTCCCAAAGTTTCTCAAGGCATAGATGCGATTTGGGTCATTGTTGATGGATTAACCAAGTCTGCCCATTTCTTGCCTATACGTGAGACTTATTCCCTTGAACGTCTTGCTCGTTTGTACGTGAATGAGATTGTGAGATTGCATGGCATGCCAGTATCCATAGTTTCGGATCGTGACCCAAGATTCACTTCACGATTTTGGGTTAGCTTGCAGAAAGCTATGGGCACGGATTTACGATTTAGTTCAGCATACCATCCTCAAACAGACAGACAATCAGAGAGGACTATTCAAACTCTTGAAGATCTATTAAGACTCTGTGTCCTAGATTTCAAAGGGAGTTGGGATAAGTACCTACCATTGGTGGAATTCTCCTACAACAACAGTTATCAGGCAAGTATAGGTGTGGCTCCATTCGAGGCGTTGTATGGAAGAAAATGTCATTCTCCAGTATGCTGGGACGAGGTGGGTGAAGCAATATTGTTGGGACTAGAGTCGGTACGAATGACTACAGAAAAGATCCAAATGATTCAACAACGTATTCAAACCTCACAAGATCGACAAAAGAGTTATGCTGATCTTCATAGAAAGGACGTGGAGTTTAATATTGGAGATCATGTACTGTTACGTGTTGCGCCATGGAAGAGAGTTACAAGATTTGGAAAGAGAGAAAAACTCAATCCAAGATTTATTGGTCCATTTGAGATTCTTGACCGAATAGGAAATGTGGCCTAGAGACTCGCATTACCTCCAAGTATGTCTCGTGTTCATAATATTTTTCACATGTCCATGCTTCGTAAATATGTGAAAGACCCGAACCATATTATTGCGTTAGAACTAGACGAGATAGCCGAAGATTTAACGTACGAAGAGGTACCTGTTAAGATCATGGATAGGAAAGAGCATGTCCTACGCACCAAGGTTATACCACAAGTTAAGGTTTTGTGGAGGAACCATGCTATTGAAGAAATGACCTGAGAGTTGGAATCAGAAATGAAAGCGAGGTACCCTCACCTGTTCGAAACACCAGGTACGTACGTCAATTTCGAGGACGAAATTTCATAAGGCGGGGAGGTTGTAAGACCCCAACTTATTATAAATAAAATTAAATTTCCCTATTTATTATCTTGGAATAGTAAGGTGATAATTTAATATAATACTTTGGTTATGGGTGAAATGTTCAAATTTTGCAAAATAAGCAAGTGGTTATAAAATAATCATTGTTATCGGAGAATATTCGTTTGGTCGTGGAATATTCTTCTTATCGGGAATATCCGTACAACGGCGCAGTCAATTGTGGGTCCCATAACAGAATAACTGTCGGATGAAGAAAACGACAAGTTTGAGTTTTTATAAATAATGGCGTAGTTGTTACCGTTAACACTGTGAGAATACCCGGTGGTTAAAATACAGTAATACGCGTAGTTACACAGTAGCACACTGTATTGCACAGTATAGTTGAATTATTGATTCGTACGTAAGAATGCACTACTCAATAATTGTTATAGTAGTTACTGTTCAATATTTTATTTTATTAATTCAATAATTGCTGCGTTGATATTTTATATTATTGTTGTTTCAATAATTGTTGCTGCACAGTATTTTCCATTATCAGATCAATAATTCATATTATTTGAACAATATTATTAGATAACATTATTGGCAATGTCTAGAAAATTCTGTCTAAGGAGAGGTTTGGTTATCTAATTGCGCGCCAGTAAGGAGAAATCCTTATTGGAAAGCCCCCTCTTTCCTGGGAACGGCCTGGTTGTCATAATTGTGATTCTGTAATATTATTTGTGAATAATTAATTATTGATTTATATGATAAGGAAATATTTATTTTATGTGGATATAAATGATGGATATATTTATTTTTATGTGGATAAAAATGAAAGAATTAATGCTGAGGTGTTTTATCAGTATTTTGTCGGTGCAGAGGTATTAAAAATCATCCGTTTATGGATTTTGGATATTTTATGTTTGGAATTTGGAAAAACTTAAACTTTCAAAGTTGTAGAGAATTAAATTTCTTATGGAAACACGCGAGTTTCGAATTTTTCTGATAAGCAGGTTATTTTCTATGAATTGTTGAAGTTTCAGAAAATAAAATGATTTTTAAATTTATGGGTGGGACCCACTTTTGGTTTTTCAAACACATGGGCTGCTGGAAATTTTTGCAAGGTGGTGGCTGGTCATGGTCTATATAGCATGCATAGGAAATTTTGATTAATAATAATATTATTTTATTATTTAGTCTCTTATGGCGTTCTAGCATTTTTCTATAAATAGAGGGCTAAGTTAAAATTGAAAATCACACCAGAAACAAGTTTTCTCTCTTTCTCTCTCTATATTATCGAGCGTATTCTTGTGAGTATACTTTGAGTGTTGTTATACGGTGCACGTTTCTGTCAGCACTATACCCGAAATTTAGTCAGAATTACAGTTATTTTGAGGTAAGGGATATTATTTTCTTCTTAAATGATATTATTTTCTTCAATATCATTATGCTGAAGTATTGATATGAGTTTTTTTATCAAATTTGGAACTTTTTATATCGGGGTTACTATTTACGTATACGGCACTATTCACGAATACGACACTATTCACCGAAAAATAAAACTTTTTCTTTTTGTCCAAAATGTCTATTATGGTTACTATCTTTGATTGTATCCATGTTTTAATCTTTATTTTTGAATTCTGCTTCAAAATTGATTATTATGAAATATTATTGATCTTGGATAAACTGTTATACGAATCCCTATTATTTGTCCTTCTGTCTCACTGGTTTCGTTTTCTTTAAGATATTTTTCATCATCCTCTGTCCTAAATGATGATATTACTGAATATATTTGGCCTGTAGTGCAAAGATGAATGATTAACTGATGAATATCTTTGGCCCGTAGTGCAAAGATGAACAGGTGTTGAGATGAACATGACCGACTGGTGATACAAATGAATATCTTTGGTCTGTAGTGCAAAGATGAATATTTGATTAAAGATGGTTATTGATTGTTGTTACAGGGATAAAATATTGATGATGGACTTTTAAATCTTAGAAGATAGTAGAACTCATTCTCTACTTAACATTTCTAATGGTTTGCTGTTTCCGCTGCAGTTGTTGATCTAAAATTTGTTGTCTATTATATTTTATCAGATTTTTTCCTGTTGAAGACTAATGATAATTTGTTGTATATTATCTTAGTCATAATATTCTTTACTGGGCTAGTTGAGCTCACTCTTTTCCTTTTTGTTCCATTTTTTCTTCTCAGAATGTGAGAACATAACAGGATCGAGTCGGGGTATGGAGTAATGGTTCTAGAAAGATGTTTTTATCAGTCCTCACTATTTCTGTAAAATAGTGTTTAAATAATTATAATGAGGACTTATTTGAGTGTGTATATTGTTTAGAAGATAATATTTGTATTTAAACTCACAGTATGTATTGTCGTATTTCACACGACATTTGTATTATTGAAGTTGTAGTTTACTTTATGTACTATGTGTTTGGCGACTCAGAATGGGTGTTGTATACCTATTTTGGGGGCGTCTCATTTCTAACCTAAAGCTTTGATACCAACTTATGACGCCCCTAAATCCGGGTACTTGAAACCTGTACTTAGTGCTATACGATACCATTCATTCAAACTAATTAATTTATTACAAACTTATAAATTATATCAGAGTTGTCTAATCTCCAGGTACGACAACATTTAAGTACTTTATTACATGATAGATAACATTATATGTTATCTATCATGTAATAAAGTACTTAAAGGTCGTCATACCTGGATAACATATAGTGTTATCTATCATGTAATAAAGTACTTAAAGGTCGTCGTACCTGGAGATTAGACAACTCTGATATAATTTATAAGTTTGTAATATATTAATTAGTTTGAATGAATGGAATCATGTAGCACCAAGTATGGGTTTCAAGTACCTAAATTTGGGGGCGTCACGATGAATGATGGAATGTTTAGGAGTTTTTTGCAGTTCATGCAAAACCAGACGAGGGAGACTCGTGCACAAAATACGGGAGGAAATGCTAGCAATGCGCGGCTTGTCACAGCCAAGCAGTTCAAAGAATTGGGACCACCGAAATTTAAGGGAAAGCCGGATCCGATCATGGCGGAAACGTGGGTCAAGCAAATTATCAAGATATTCGATGTCTTGGGATACACGGAGGAACAGAAGGTTCCAGTCGCCACCTTTATGTTCCGCGGTGAGGCAGACTACTGGTGAAAGTTTGTGAAGCGTACCCAGCCTGACGCACTCAACATGTCCTGGAAAATATTTCAGAAACTGTTTAATGACAAGTACTTTCCTGAAAGTATTCGTCATATGAAGGAGGTGGAGTTTATCAGACTGGAACAAAACAACATGACGATGTCCCAGTACGAAGCGAAGTTTGCAGAGTTATCCAGGTTTGCACCTCATTTGGTCAAAAATAAGGAACGAATGACAAGGATGTTTCTGAGAGGTCTAAAACCCGAGATTGGATTAGAAAGAAGGGTGTTTGGCAAAAGCCTAATTCAATCTGTATAGAATATACGCACTCTCCCAACATTTGGAATTGTTAGTGTAACCATAATCCATAATAAGACCTTCTTATTTATAAATGTAAGCAACCCTCCTAAATCATTTAGAAATAAGGTTTTGATTTAATTAATTAAACTATTTTAATTAATTAGGCTCCTAATCTATTATGAATAATTGAGAGTACCCTTATTAATTAATTCTCAAACTCCTTTATAAATTAAATAATAATAATAGGAATAATAATAATAATAAGACTCCTCTTATTAATTTATATTTAATATTTTTAAAATATTAAATAATAAATGCTAAGCTATTTAATTTATTCTATCACCATATATTAAATTAAATACACTTAACTTATTATTACGATTATGTCATTTACTTCTTAAATAAATATTTTTCTTTTATGGTGTGACCCTTTAGGATCATCATATTAAACCGGTTGTGATTAAATCAATTAAAACAATTCTAAACTTATATAAATAAATAAATTAAACTATTAATTCATTTAAATAAATAACATTTATTCTATAATAAGGATAAGCCTCTTTGCGATCAACGACTTTTCAGTTAATATAGATTTCGACATTAATTATAAAAGAACCTTTGAGTAAATAGTTACCGTACTATTCTATCCTTCCACCATACAATGTCCCAATTAAATATAAGATATGAAATTACTGTTAAGTCTTATTTTATTTAATTATATGTATTTCAATTAACAAATGTGACAACCCGAGAATTTTGATTTTTTAAAAATTTTTATTATTTGATTTAAGGTTCAAAATTAGAACCTAGATAGAAAATAAGTGTATGCGTTTGATATTTTTAAGATGGAATTTTGAGGATTTCAAAATTCTGTGAAGGATTTAAGTGAATTATTCAAGATTAAGTAATATGTGAATATGTTCTGTGTATATGTGTATAATATGTGGTTAAGGATCAAGTGTTGAATAGATAATTGATATCTGTCACAAACCCTAAGTATATAGTAAGAACGTCAACTTTCGATTAGAAAACCCTAGCGTTTAACAAGAAGCCCTAGAAATCGGTACTAGAAATCTTAATTTCTGTTTCGAGAATTTAAAACCCTAATTCGGTGTATAAAACCCTAAATCGGGAGCTTAATGGCGTAAGTGTAAATAATTAAAAGATTAATTAGGGTTAATCTTAACAAATTGGTTAAAAACCCTAATTCCTAATTTGAAACCCTAAATTATGGGTTAGAAACCCTAATTTTATAATTCGGGAAAAACTAAGTGTTAATTTAGTAATCTAATGTTAATTAGGAAACCTTAATCCAAATTTTCAAGTTAAGTAATTAGAAAACCCTAATCTAATTACGATATCTAATTTATATTTTAAGAAAAAATTAATTTTTCTATTAGAAACCCTAATTAGTGGTTTATAAATCCTAACGACCATTTTGACCCTAATTGTGTAATTAGCAATTTTAATTACGTATTATTAGCAAGATTTAATTTGTGATTATGAAATTTGAGTATAATTAGAAAATCCTAAATATAATTTAGAAATATTAATTTTCTATTTTTGATAACTTAAATTGGAAATTTTAGAAATTAAATGTGTAAACCCTAAGGGTTTCAAACCCTAAACCCTAAGAATGCTCTAAATCCTAAATCCACCCAAACCCTAAACCCTAAGGGTTTTGCAACAAATGAAAAAGCTAGAAATTAAATAAAAATGACTAAAATGCCCTTGGTTGTATTATTTAGTGTTGCTTGCAAATCTAGCTAAATAAGAGAGTTGGCCAACTACTCTACTAACTCCTCATGCTCAATATCAAACACACCAGCCAATTTGACAGCCAAATACATTGCATTTATATCAATTTATAAGATTCAAGTGAGAGAAAGTAACTCACTTTACTTTTCCAAATAACCAAGACATTCTCTCTCTAAATTCGTAATTCTAGAGTGAGAGAGAGTGAAATATTGAGGCATGATCAGTTTATAGATCTCCTTAAACAGATCACAAAGTCAGAATTTAAGGATCAAAACTCTAAAGTGGTAAGAACCCTAAATTTTGAAATCCTTTGATCTTATGTTGTTTAATGTTAGTTGTTGGTTAAAGTTGTGTAATAGGGTGTTTATAAATGATCTGGGTTGATAGATCAAGGATCTATAACATTAAAGTGCACGAAAATGATGTTTTGAAAAATCTGGAAAACTAGAAATTTTTGGCCTGATAGCCATATGTCAGAGCCCATAAATCTTTGTGTGTTAATGATATGTTGTGTTTTATGTTTTGGTTATGTTCTCTGACATGAGGACTTCACATCTATGGTTTTATATTACTCAGATCATGCATATGTTGAGAGATACGAGCGGTCAAATAGCGTTGACCCATCACGAGTTCTGGAATCTGGGCAAACCCAAAAACCAAGATGTCTCTAACAGTGACTTTCGAGGCCATTGATCTTGCGTCTGACATGTGTTTTGGCCTCGTTTTTGTGTTGTTATTGTAGGTTGACATGAGTACTACATGTTGAAAACATAAGATCACTCATAGCCGTAACCATAAGTTATAAATTTGTGGTCAAACGTAGTTGACCGAACTGCTTGATGAACAATCTGGAAAACCCAGATTTGTTCTTGAGCATATACCTGACAGGTACTTTGACCATGACAGATCTCAGTTATGTTTTGATATTATGGTGTTATGGTGTTATCTACTTGCAGACTAACATATCTACTACATATATGAATCACTAGATCACACAAAACAAGATTGTAAAGTAAGGATTTAAGGGCTCAAAATAGGAACCTTGACTATTCTTAAATTCTGAAAAACCCAGAATTTGAAGAACAGGTCTGGCATGAAATTCGAAGGTCTGTATCTCACTGATTTGGTGTTGGATGGCCATGATGTTTGTTAAAGGTTGTAGTATTGCATCAATACTACAACATGAATCCAAAACCGTACCTAGAAAACATTATGATCATAGCTTAAAAGCCGGTCAAACCATGACCCTTGTTAACTGCCTTGTCAGTGTTCTTGAGGCCAAGAACACCTAAGACGACAGACAAGTGTCGCTATAAGCTTTAGCGACGGTTTCTAATTATTTTATTTTCTGATTTTCTGAAAATTAATTAAAAATAGAAAAAAATAGTTTTTAATTATTAAAAATACAAAATAAATTCCGAAAAATTATTTTAAATTCTGAAAAATAGTTTTTAATTATTTTGAGTATATTTCATAAATATTTAATATTTTTAGAATATAAATGGTATTTAATTTATTTAGTTATAATATTAAATAAATTATTTAAAAATAGTTTTAATTCATGAAAAATCATGAAAAATAATATTATGGTAAAATAAAATATTTTAAGTGACTTTAAATATTTTGTGATGAAATTCATTAATAAATTAATATTAATGATAGTTATTTTATTTAATAAATATATTAAATAAATTATGGAAAAATAGAATTAATGACTTATAAATCATATAAAAATGATTTAAGGGTTAGAAAAATAATTTGAGTTATAAAATATAACTTTTGATATTTTGTCATGAAAATATTAATATTTTAATATTAATAGAAATTATCAGGTAATGCATTTAAGTGTTTAAAAATTATATTTAAATAATTTTAAGGTATTAAAAATACTTTGATATATTATAAATATATTATAATATTGTGACATGTATTTCATTAATATTTGATAATAAATAAATATTAATGATAAAAGAATTATGTGGTATTTAATTCATTTAATTACGTTTTTAATGATTAAAAAATCAGGATAACTGGTAATAATTATTTAAAAATTATTACAAGTCTGTGAAAAATATTTCGACTGTTAATAAAATTATCTGAGTTAATTGTTAAGTGTTTAGGTAGAGTTTAATTAAACTTTGACTCGATAAAAGTCCGACTAGACCGTCGAGACGTTAGAATTTTATCGGAATCAAGATAGACTGTAATAGTTTGTCTTGATACCGAGTCTTATGTGTGTTATAGACTAATAGGGTTATGTGTTATGTGTTTAGGTTATTCTATGTATGTCTATATATATATATATATATATATATATATATATATATATATATATATATATATAATAGTATTATATTGTGATGATATTATTCTAATATTGGAGATCTATATTACTAATATTAGGTCTTCGGATAAAGCGATATACATTGCAATTGCGGTAATCAACGGTTCAGACAAGTTTGTTCTACTTAACTCTACTAAGAGTGTTTCATTCGGATATGCTTATGATTAATCATTGCTGATTGCCATGTATAATTTATACTCTGTACATATTGCATGTATAAGTCAGGTATGAAAGGCTGATCACCTTCATTACCAGTTGGTTTCAGATATATTTGTTCATGTATAATACTTGTTCAATCATAAACTTGTTCCTGCTAATTCACAATTATATTGTTAAATTATAGCCAGCTTATTATTCAAACTCTTCAATCATGATATATCGTTATATTGTTGAATTTAAACTTGCTGGGCAATCCTTATGCTCACCCTTGCTATATCATGATAAAATATTACAGATTAAGATGAATGCGTCGGATACAAAGAAAAGGTTAAAGACAGTTCCAGTGTTAGGATATGTATGCAACTAAATTGTATAGTATTATATTTTAATGTTTTAGTTAAGTTATGAAATGTGTATTAAGTTAAGGTTACTCGACCTTGGGGAATAGTGAGTGTATGTGTTGTATAAACAATTTATGTTTATATCTTCCGTAAATAGTAATAGTTGTATAGAATGATTGAACCGGATCCGAGGTGATTTGGGACCTGGATTTGGGGCCCTCACAGTTGGTATCAGAGCTGTAGGTTATGAACCTTAGGTAGGAATACTTGAGATTAATAATCGCAGTGATTAGGATAAGATCTAACTCACATAGAGTTAGTTGGTCGGTAGGATTCAAAGACGAATCTCGGTGAGTTATAAGATACAGAGTTCCCTAACTCTGATAATAATGTTAAACTGTAATAGTGAATAGATAGAGTCTAAAAGACTGAAAGTGCAGTGATAGAAGATCGTAAAACAAAACGATCAAGACATAGAAATAAATCGTAATATATACGATAAGATCACCCCGTGATCTGATAAGGTGATAGCAGGGAGAAGAATCAATCTAATGATTGAACAGTTTACAGCAAGATGTTGTGTGTAAGTTGTACTATGAAATAGTACTATGAAAACTCATGAGAGAGTTATGGATTATGAATACGGATTAAATAAAATTCATATTGAGAAGGGTGTTAATATTAGGTAGGAATTTCAATTGAGGAGTCATGTCAGCAGCTAAGTTGTATGATTCTTTATATGGGCAGGGAATTTGTACTTGGTTTTAGAATCACTTAGCTTCCTGATCGATATAGTGGTTAGGTTGACCAATTCTTTGTATGGGCGGAGAATTGTGCGCTTAGTGTAAGATCCCAACTTTTATAAATAAATATGAATTTTCTATAAATATCATTTTTGAATATTATGGAGTTAATTTTATATAATATTATAATTGTGGGTAATATTTATAAATTTTACGAAGTACGCAAGTTGTTATATAATATTCGATTGGTCGAGGAATATTCGTTTTAATAGGAAATATTCGTACAACGGCACAATCATTGGTGGACCCCACAATAGAATTATTGTCGGATTGAGAAAACGACAAAAATATTTTATTAAAAATAACGGCGGAAGTTTTACCATTGATATTGTTGAACTACTCGGTAGTAAAAGTACAATAATACGTGTGGTTAGCACACGGTATTGATTATTAATGCTTATGTGAGAAGTCACTCAGTTTGATTCAATTATTGTCAGTTAATAATATGAATTATTTAGCAATAATGACGTTTTATTTTATTCGTATTATTAACGTAATAAAACAGAAACATCTTTTTATATAAAACAAAATACTTTATTAAAGTTATTCTATAAATAGAATATATTATATTTTATTGAAAAAAATTTCTTTAAATATGGACCGTCAGATTAAAGTAATTAATCTGGACCGTTCATGGATTAGTTACTATGCATTCTATTTTTCTATAAATAGCAGCTCATTCCTTCATTATTTCTTACGAATTCACTGAACTCTAGAGAGAGAAACTATAGAGAGAAACTATAGAGAGAGAGAAGAAGAGTATTCTGCTACTTAACTACTTCCTTATTTCAGCTCTTCTTTAAAACGGTAAGGGGTGTTATTCTTTCTTATTCATGAAGAGAACTTTTGTTATTCAATTTCTTATTATTCTATTGGAATAACTTGTATACGCGGTCTACCCTATACTTGGTGACATTCTTTTATTATTCTGTTGGAACATCCTGTCCGGGTGTTTTATACCGGACCTGGTTCCGTCTTTATTATTATTCTGTTGGAACATCCTGTCCGTGTGTTTTACACCGGACCCAGTTCCGTCTTTATTATTATTCTGTTGGAACATCATGTCCGTGTGTTTTACACTGGACCTGGTTTCGTCTTTATTATTATTCTGTTGAAACATCTTGTCCGTGTGTTTTACATCGAACCCGGTTCCGTCTTTATTATTATTCTGTTGGAACATCCTGTCTGTGTGTTTTGCACCGGACCTGGTTCCGTCTTTGTTATTATTATGTTGGAACATCCTGTCTGTGGGTTTTACACCGGACCTGGTTCTGTCTTTATTATTATTCTGTTGGAACATCCTGTATGTGTGTTTTACACCGGACCTGGTTCCGTTTTTATTATTATTCTGTTGGAATATCCTGTCTGTGCGTTTTACGCCGGACCTGGTTCTAATATTTATTATTCTGTGGGAATAACCTGTCTGTGCTGTCTATCGCATGCATGGTAATTTCTTTTGTTATTCCATTCTTTATTATACTTAGTTGGTTAAGTTTTGACTTCTATACTCCATAAAATTTGTGAAATATCCTTGATAATTGCGTTTCATCCAGTATCTTTTCATGAAAATATTCTTCTAAGCATTCTTGAATTTTACTCCACAAAGCAGTATCATGTTGACAATTTGGACGTTGTTAATTCTTGGATAAATTAATTCTTGAACTTGTTTTATTGAATTCTTATATCATTGTCATCATCCTCATGTTTATAAAATGTTAAAAGTCATCTGTGGCCTGTTGTGCATAGATGGACTTAGTATGATTATGACCAGGGATTATTCGGTATAATCATGACCGTAATATTACAAATGATGTGGTAAAAGTCCTCATTGGCCCGTAGTGCGTTGATGGACAATTGTTGGCATGATCATGACCATTAATGAATACACGAATATCCTTGGCCGTAGTGCAGGGATGATTCGATGATGTGGATTATTTTATTAAGCTGAGTCCCAGCGATCACAGTGTTGAAAAACCTTTTAAATCATAAAAGATAGTAGAGTTTATTTTTTACTTGACTCTTTTAATGGATTTCTTGTTCCGCTGCAGTTAAACTTGATGTCTATCATATTTTATCAGTTTAACATTGTTGAAGGCTAATGATAATTTATTCTGCATTATCTTAGTCATAATATTTCTTATTGGGCTAGTTGAGCTCACCCTTTCTTTCACTGTTCTCTTCAGGAAATGAGAACGTAGCTGGGGCAAGTCGAGGAACGGAGTGATGGTCCGAATGATAGTATTTGTTAGTAGTCCTCACTATTCTATGTAATAGTGTGTTAATAAATATAATGAGGACTCCTTTTGAGTATGAATACTCTCTATAAGATAATATTTGTATTCAAACTCACAGTTTATGTTTTGTCGTATTGTACACGACAGTTGTATTAGTAAGTTGTATTTGTATTCTGTACTATGTATCTGACGACCCAAGATGGGTGATGTATACCTAATTTTGGGGGGCGTCACAGTTGGTATCAGAGCTTAGGGATATGATCCCTAGCTAAGATGTGAGAATAGAACTAGGAGGGGAGAGACGGGGAATTCCTTCGCTAGTATGACCTACCTAAGTTATTTGCATGATATTTAATTGGTCGGTCATAATATAAGGATAATATATGACATATCAATTAACTTTTATTTTGTGGCAATATCTGAAAATGGCATCTGAGAATGTTGAGAATAGCAATGGAGCACAGGCGACTGTTGATTCACCACATATCAATAATCAGGATAATATGCATCAGGAAGGTGACAATCCTCATGCAAACAACAACACTGACCAGATGATAAATGATGGAATGTTCAGAAACTTTATGCAGTTCATGCAACAGCAGGCGAGAACGGCTCTTGTCCAAAATATAGGTGGAAACACTGAAAACAATCGGACGGTCACCGCTAAACAGTTCAAGGAGCTGGGACCACCGGAGTTTAAGGGAGAGCCAAAACCACTTATAGCGGAAACATGGATAAAGCAGATCGCCAAGACATTTGATGTCTTGGGATGCTCCGAGGAGCAAAAGGTTCCCTTTGCCGCCTTTATGTTGCGAGGAGAGGCAGATTACTGGTGGGAATCGATGAAGCGTACTCAACCTGCCGCACTAAAGATGTCTTGGGAGAAGTTCCAAGAGCTGTTCAATGACAAATACTTTCCCGAAAGTGTTCGTCACATGAAGGAGGTGGAGTTCATCAAATTGGAGCAGAATAATATGACCGTGTCGCAGTATGAGGCTAAATTTGATGAGTTGTCCCGGTTTGCGTCCCACTTGGTGGATAATGAAGAGCGAATGACGCGAATATTTTTGCGAGGTTTGAAACCTGAGATACGTCAACATCTTATTTCTCATAAACTGTATTTGTATTCAGATGTTGTGAATAGGGCTTAGTTAGTGGAGCGCGATAACGAGTCAACGCAACCAAAAGAGAGCAGTCGGCAAAATTATAATACCAGTGAGAGCAGTCATCGAAGCGGTGACAACAAGCGTGGAGGGAATCAACAGGCCAGAAATGGTAACCACTTCGGTGGTAATCAGGGCCAAAATAATAAGAATGGTCATTTCAAGAAGAGGAGATTCAACAATGATGGAAAGACGTTAGCACCAGCACCCGTTGTTAAGGAAGAAGAATGACCACCTATCATATATTTCAAATGCGGAGGGGAGGGGCACATCAGTCCAAACTGCGCGATGCCATCTAAAGCATGTTATAATTGTGGAAGAGAAGGTAATTTAGCTCGATTTTGTCGTTTACCAAAAATAAGTTCAGCCAAGATGGAGACACCAACGGCCGTCCCAGAAAAGTCAAAATCGGTAGTGCAAGGGAGAGCGTTTGTTGTGACCTCCCAGAAAGCAAGGAACCCGAATGAGGTCATCACAGCTAAGCTTATTATAAACTCTAACGAAGTCTATACTTTATTTGATACCGGTTCTACCCATTCTTTTATTTCTCCTACTTGCGCTCATCGGTTAAATTTGACTCCGGAGAAATTAGACTTTGATTTATCTGTTGAAACTCCATTGGGAGAAACCTTCATTACATCCACGGTTTATAAGTCTTGTTTGGTTCAAGTTGGTACCCACACCTTACCTGTCGATCTGATTTCATTAAAAATACTTGCATTTGACGTGATTCTAGGGATTGATTGGTTAACTACTCATCATGTAAAAATTGATTGTTTTCGTAATGTTGTTAGCTTTCATATTCCTAATCGACCTATTATGCGAATTCAAGCAACCAAACCATTAAAATCAATCGCTGTCATCTCAAGCCATAAAGTTATTCGTTTATTGAAAAACGGATGTCAAGCTTTCTTAGCTCATGTCACGGATCTAAACAAAAATACGTCAGTTTTGAATGATATTTCTATTGTTAATAAATTTCCTGACGTATTCCCTGAAGAACTTCCTGGCCTACCCCCAGAGCGTGAAATTGAATTTTGTATCGACCTTGAACCCGGTACAAAACCCACTTCCAAAGCCCCATATCGAATGGCTCCTATTGAACTTCAGGAGTTAAAGATCTAACTGCAGGAATTGTTAGACATTGGCTTTATTCGTCCTAGTACTTCTCCTTGGGGTGCTCCTGTGCTATTCGTGAAGAAGAAAGATGGAAGTATGCGACTTTGTATTGATTTTCGGGAGTTGAATCATGTCACCATCAAAAACAGGTACCCATTGCCACGTATTGATGACCTGTTTGACCAGTTGTAAGGAGCACAATTCTTTTCAAAGATCGATCTTCGTTCTGGATATCATCAGCTGAAGATTAGAACTGAGGATATTCCAAAGACGGCTTTTAGAACTCGGTACGGGCATTATGAATTCCTAGTCATGTCCTTTTGATTGACTAATGCTCCTGCTGCCTTCATGGATATGATGAACCGGGTATTCAAGGAATATTTGGATCACTTTGTGGTCGTCTTTATTTATGACATCCTTATTTATTCCAAAAGCCGTGAAGATCATGAGCAACACTTGAGGCTGGTACTCCAAAAGCTTCGTGAATACAAGCTTTATGCCAAGTTGAAGAAATGCGAGTTCTGGCTGGAGGAGGTAGCATTCCTTGGGCACGTAGTATCAAGTCGTGGAATATCGGTTGACCCGGCAAAGATTGAAGCTATTCAAAGCTGGGAGCAACCTAAATCAGTGACCGAAGTACGTAGCTTTCTTGGTTTAGCTGGTTATTATCGGAGATTCGTGGAAGGATTTTCTCGAATCGCTACTCCATTAACTCAGCTGACTCGGAAAGATACAAAGTTTGGTTGGAGCGAAGAATGTGAGCAGAGTTTTCAAGAACTCAAGAGGAGACTCATTTCAGCACCTGTTCTAACAATACCATCTGGCTCGGAAGCATTTGTCATCTACAGTGATGCTTCGAGCAAAGGGTTGGGATGCGTTCTCATGCAACATGGAAAAGTCATAGCCTATGCATCAAGATAACTCAAGGAATATGAGAGGAATTATCCTACTCATGATCTAGAGTTGGCAGCTGTTGTCTTTGCACTTAAAATTTGGAGGCATTACTTGTATGGGGAGAAGGTGGAGATCTTTACGGATCATAAAAGCCTCAAATATTTCTTCACTCAAAAGGAACTCAACATGCGACAACGACGTTGGATTGAACTGTTGAAAGATTATGATCATACCATTCAATACCATCTTGGAAAAGCGAACATGGTAGCTGACGCATTGAGTAGAAGATCATATGCAAGTACAAGTGCAATATTGTCAACACAAAGGCCCATTTTGTGTGACTTGCAAAGGATGGGGGATAGAGTTAAAGACTCCAAGGACCCATGTGATGATGGCGAATATACGAGTAGAACCAACTTTAATCGATAAAGTTAAAGCTGCTCAAGCTACAGACCTGGAGCTGATGCGTATGAGGAAGAAAGTGCAAGAAGGTGCTATGCCGGAAGCAAGAATCGATGAAGAAGGAATAATTCGAGTCAACTCCAGAATTTGTGTTCCTAACAACCCTGATTTAAAGTATGAAATCATAATGGAGGCGCACAACACACCGTTTGCAATCCATCCTGGAAGTATCAAAATGTATCATGATCTTCGTCATACATTTTGGTGGAGCAATATGAAGAGAGAGATATCGTTGTTTATCTCAAGGTGTTTAACTTGTCAACGAGTCAAAGCGGAGCATCAAGTACCAAAAGGTCCATTGCAACCACTTGAAATTTCAGAATGGAAGTGGGAGCACATTACCATGGATTTCGTTACCGGTCTTCCTAAGGTTTCTCAAGGTATAGATGCGATTTGGGTCATTGTTGATAGATTGACCAAGTCTGCTCATTTCTTACCGATACGAGAAACTTATACACTTGAACGTCTTGCTCGTATATACATAAACGAGATTGTAAGACTGCATGGTATGCCAGTATCCATAGTTTCTGATCGAGACCCAAGATTCACTTCACGATTTTGGGTTAGTTTATAAAAAGCTATGGGCACAGATTTACGATTTAGTTCGGCATATCATCCTCAGACGGACGGACAATCAGAGAGGACTATTCAAACTCTAGAAGATTTATTAAGACTCTATGTCCTTGACTTCAAGGGAAGTTGGGACAAGTTCTTGCCATTGGTGGAGTTTTCCTACAACAACAGTTATCAAGCAAGTATTGGCATGGCTCCATTCGAAGCATTGTATGGAAGAAAATGTCGTTCTCCAGTATGCTCGAATGAGGTGGGTGAAGCAACGTTGTTGGGACCGGAGTTGGTATGTATGACTACAGAAAAGATTTAAACGATCCGACAACGTATAAAAACCTCACAAGATCGACAAAAGAGTTATGCTGATCTTCATCGAAAGGACGTGGAATTTGATATAGGAGATCATATGTTCTTACGTGTTGCTCCATGGAAAGGAGTTACGAGATTTAAAAAAAGAGAAAAGCTCAATTGTAAGACCCTAAATTATTAATAAATGAAATTTAATTTCCTCTATTTATTATTCTGAAATAGTAAGGGTTGATTTGATTAATGTGGTTAGTTATGGGTAAAATGCGCAAATATTTTAAATAAGCAAGTGGTTATAAAATATTCATTGTTGTCGGGGAATATTCGCTTGGTCGTGGAATATTCTTACTGTCGGAGAATATTCGTACGACGGCGCAGTCTTTTGTGGGCCCCATAACGGAAAGCGATTGGATGAAGAAAACGACAAAAACAAGTTATTTATAAATAACGGAGTAGTTGTTACCGTTAATACTGTTGGAATACCCGGTGGTTAAAACACAGTAATACGCGTTGTTGCACAGTAGCACACGGTATTGCACCAATTATTGATTCTTACGTAAGAAGGCACTACTCAATAATTGTTACAGTAATTACTGTTCAATATTGTATTTTATTGATTCAATAATTGCTGCATTGATATTTTATATTACTGTTGTTTTAATAATTGTCACTACACAGTATTTTCTATTATCGGAACAATAATTCATATTATCTGAATAATATTATTAGATAACATTATTGGCAATGTCTAGAAAGTTCTGTCTAAGGAGAGGTTTGGTCATCTAATTGCGCGCCAGTAAGGAGAGATCCTTATTGGAAAGCCCCCTCTTTCCTAGGAACGGCCTGGTTGCTAGTACTGTGATTCTGTAATATTATTTGTGTATAATTAATTATTAATTTATATGATGAGGAAAATAGTGATTTTATGTAGATATAGATGGAAAAAAATTTTAATGTGACAATTGTTGAAAATTAATATTTTATCTTTTTCTGATAAAATAATTCATTTAAATATATTATTTTAATAATATATTGATGGTGATATTTTTACAATGAATGTGGGATATATGAGTATATGAGGAGGAAGAGTATTTTTGTGGCATTAAATGATTAACATATGTTTTGTGTGTTGGTGGACACAATTCTTGACCGAAAATTTATTATTGACTGTAAAATCGCCCGTTTATGAATTTCGGTCAATTTTTATTTGGAATTTGGAAAAACTTTCTTCTGCATAGTTGTAGAGAGTTGAATTTCCTATAAAAACTCGCGAGATTTGAATTTTCTGATAAAAGGGCTATTTATTATGAATTATTGAAGTTCTGAAGTTCCGAAATAATTGATTTTTGGAAGTTTTATTTATTATTTTAAAGAAAAACGTTTTTTGGCATTTAAGTGGGCTAACATGTGATATAAATGGGCTGAGATCAGATGTCTAGAGGTGGGCTAAGGAAAATTTGATAAATATATTATTATTATATTAAATTTTCTGCTTTGGTGTTCTAAGCATTTTCCTATAAATAGGGTGCTTAGGTTAGAATTGAAAATCACACCAGAAACATAAGTTTCTCTCTATTTCTCTCTCTATATCGAGCGTATTCTTGTGAGTATTTGATACTTTGAGTGTTGCTATACGGTGCAAGTTTCCTTCATCACTATATCTAGTATTCCAGTCAGAAGTACCGTCTTTCCGAGGTAAGGGATGTTATTTCTTCTTAAATGATATTATTTTCTTCAATATCATTATGCCGAAGTATTGATCTGAATTTTTTATCAAATTTGGAACTTTTTGTGTCGGGGTTACTATTCACAAGTTACTATTCACCGAAAAATGAAATTTTCTTCTTTTCGTCTAAAATATCTATTCTGGATACTAGCTTTGATTGTATCCATGTTTTGATCATTCTTAAATTTTACTCCACTATGATTATTTATGAGGTATTTTTGGACATGAAATAGCTGAAATACGAATCCTTAATATTTATTATTTTGTTTCACTGGATTCGTTTCTTTTAAAATATTTTTCATCATTCTCAGTCTTAGATGATGATATAACTGAATATCTTTGGCCTGTAGTGCAAAGATTAATGATTTCTGATGAATATCTTTGGCCCGTGGTGCAAAGATGAACAGGTGTTGAGGTGAACATGACCAACTGATGAATATCTTTGGCCTGTAGTGCAAAGATGACTATTTGATTCAAGATATTTATTGATTGATGTTACAGGGATAAAATGTTGATGATGGGCTTTTAAATTCATAGATAATCGTAGATTTCATTCTCTACGTAACTCTTCTATGAATTATTATTTTCCGCTGCGAATATTGATTTAAAAGTTGTTGTCTATTGTATTCTATTAGATTTTTCCCTGTTGAAGACTAAGGATAATTTGTTGTATATTATCTTAGTCATAATATTCTTTACTGGGCTAGTTGAGCTCACCCTTTTTCTTGTTGTTCCATTTTTCTTCTCAGGAGGCGAGAATGTAGCGAGTACTAGTCGGGGTGTGGAATGATAGTTCAAGACAGTTGTTTTAGTAGTCCTCACTATTTTATAAAATAGTGTATCAATAAGTATAATGAGGACTTAATTGAGTATGAATACTGTCTAGATGACAATATTTGTATTTAAACTCTCAGTATATGTGTTGTCGTATTTTGCACGACAATTGTAATAATAAAGTTGTAGTTATTTTCTGTACCATGTATTTGGCGACTCAGAATGGGTTGGATAGATTGGACCTATTTTGGGGGCGTCACATCAATCCTCGATTCATCGGTCCATTTTTAATCCTCGATCGAGTAGGAACTGTGACTTATAGACTCGTTTTACCGCCAAGTATGTCTCGTGTTCATAACATTTTTCACATATCTATGTTACGCAAATATGTGGAAGACCCGAACCACATTATTGAGTTAGAACCGGACAAAATAGCGGAGGATTTGACGTATGAAGAAGTTCCTATTCAAATCTTGAATAAGAAGGAACATATTCTACGCTCCAAGGTTATACCTCAAGTCAAAGTTTTGTGGAGAAACCACGATGTTGAGGAAATGACTTGGGAGTTAGAATCTGAAATAATATCAAGGTATCCTTACCTCTTCGACATACCAGGTACGTACCCTAATTTCGAGGGCGAAATTTCATAAGAAGGGGGGGTTGTAAGACCCCAACTTTTATAAATAAATATGAATTTTCTATAAATATGATTTTTGAATATTATGGAGTTAATTTGATATAATGTTATAGTTGTGGGTAATATTTATAAATTTTGTAAAGTACGCAAGTTGTTATATAATATTCGATTGGTCGGGGAATATTCGTTTTAACAGAGAATATTCGTACAACGGCACAATCATTGGTGGACCCCACAACGGAATTATTGTCGGATTGAGAAAACGACAAAAATATTTTATTAAAAATAACGGCGGAAGTTTTACCATTGATACTGTTGAACTACTCGGTAGTAAAAGTACAGTAATACGTGTGGTTGCATAGTAGCAAACGGTATTGAATATTAATACTTATGTGAGAAGTCACTCAGTTTGATTCAATTATTGTCAGTTAATAATATGAATTATTTAGCGATAATGACGTTTTGTTTTATTCGTATTATTAACGTAATAAAACAGAAACATCTTTTTATATAAAACAGAATACTTTATTAAAGTTATTCTATAAATAGAATATATTATATTTTATTTAAAAGATTTTTCTTTAAATATGGACCGTCAGATTAAAGTAATCAATCTGGACCGTTCATGGATTAGTTACTATGCATTCTATTTTTCTATAAATAGCAGCTCATTCCTTCATTATTTCTTACGAATTCACTGAACTCTAGAGAGAGAAACTATAGAGAGAGAGAAGAAGAGTATTCTGCTACTTAACTACTTCCTTATTTCAGCTCTTCTTTAAAACGGTAAGGGGTGTTATTCTTTCTTATTCATGAAGAGAACTTTTGTTATTCTATTTTTTATTATTCTGTTGGAATAACCTATATACGCGGTCTACCCTATACTTGGTGACATTCTTTTATTATTCTGTTGGAACATCATGTCCGTGTGTTTTACACCGGACCTGATTCCGTCTTTATTATTATTCTGTTGGAACATCCTGTCAGTGTGTTTTACACAGGACCTGGTTCCGTCTTTATTATTATTCTGTTGGAACATCTTGTCCTTGTGTTTTACACCGGACCTGATTTCGTCTTTGTTATTATTCTGTTAGAATATCCTGTCTGTGTGTTTTACACCGGACCTGGTTCCGTCTTTATTATTATTCTGTTGGAACATCCTGTCTGTGTGTTTTACACCGGACCTGGTTCCATCTTTATTATTATTCTGTTGGAATATCCTGTCTGTGCGTTTTACACCGGACCTGGTTCCATTATTTATTATTCTGTGGGAATAACATGTCTGTGCGGTCTATCGCATGCATGGTGATTTCTTTTGTTATTCCATTCTTTATTATACTCAGTTAAGTTTTGACTTCTATACTCCATGAAATTTGTGGAATATCCTTGATAATTGCGTTTCATCCAGTATCTTTTCATGAAAATATTCTTCTAAGCATTCTTGAATTTTACTCCACAAAGCAGTATCATGTTGACAATTTGGACGTTGTTAATTCTTGGATAAATTAATTCTTAAACTTGTTTTATTGAATTCTTATATCATTATCATCACCCTTATGTTTATAAAATGTTAAAAGTCATCTGTGGCCTGTCGTGCATAGATGGACTTGGTATGATTATGACCAGGGATTATTCGGTATAATCATGACCGTAATGTTACAAATGATGTGGTAAAAGTCCTCATTGGCCCGTAGTGCGTTGATGGACAGTTGTTGGCATGATCATGACCATTAATGAATACACGAATATCCTTGGCCGTAGTGCAGGGGTGATTCGATGATGTGGATTATTTTATTAAGCTGAGTCCCAGCGATCACAGTGTTGAAAAACCTTTTAAATCATAAAAGATAGTAGAGTTTATTTTCTACTTGACTCTTTTAATGGATTTCTTGTTCCGCTGCAGTTAAACTTGATGTCTATCATATTTTATCAGTTTAACATTGTTGAAGGCTAATGATAATTTATTCTGCATTATCTCAATCATAATATTTCTTACTGGGCTAGTTGAGCTCACCCTTTCTTTCACTGTTCTCTTCAGGAAATGAGAACGTAGCTGGGGCAAGTCGGGGAACGGAGTGATGGTCCGAATGATAGTATTAGTTAGTAGTCCTCACTATTCTATGTAATAGTGTGTTAATAAATGTAATGAGGACTCCTTTTGAGTATGAATACTTTCTAAAAGATAATATTTGTATTCAAACTCACAGTTTATGTTTTGTCGTATTGTGCACGATAATTGTATTAGTAAGTTGTATTTGTATTCTGTACTATGTATCTGACGACCCAAGATGGGTGATGTATACCTAATTTTGGGGGGCGTCACACTTAGCTTCCTATATTGATTAGTGGCCGAGTTTGGTTTGACGACCACTTAGTTTCTGATACTGATAATCATTGAAATGTTGTGTCGCGCTATTTGCTATATGCATGTTAAGAGGGTGATTCCTTTCTCGTGTGTATAAAAGATACATAGGTCATAGGTAGAGGATATAAGGTTAAGTGTGAGTTCTTAAAACTCATACTTATGTGACATACTTGACTCATAGTTATATGAAATGTTTATGAACCCCTCAGCGAACGGACGCCAAAGGTCAGACTAGGACAAGTTCTTAAACTCATATGATTGTGGCAAGTAAATGAACTCATAAGTGTGGTGTAACGAACTGGGTATAGTTGTGTGTAAACAGAATATTGAGGATAATAGGAACAGATAGATTGTTAAGCAAATGATTACTAGTGAAGAAATAAGTTTTTCAAAACTCCTAGCTAAGCTAGACTTCGAAATTTTGACATCAAGCTAAATACGCACTATGTGCCTTTAAAATAAAATATGTAGACTCGTAATCATTTTTAAAAATGTTTAAAGTATAGTCTATGCTACTTATTTCAGCTAGACGCAAATGATTTGAAATATCAAAATTTATTTTATTATCACTCATGTACCATGTAACCTGGTGCAGAGATGATAAAAATTTGATGGAGTTGTAAATACAGGAATACTTAGTGTGAATGTGATCTAAAATCGTTGTTCTACTATTGTATGATGTGTTATGACAAAGTCATACAATGACGGCATCCTCAAACGGACTGTTAATACAGTACGGCATCATGACATCATTCTCGAAAATGTTTTCAAAAGTTTAATTTGCCAACGGGGTTTGGCTACACCTAAATAATTCGATTGAATTGAATTATTGATATGGGTCTATGCTATTCGATTCAGCTAGACTAAAGTTTATGAAAACTCTAAGTGTTCATTGAAAGAAATTTCCCGAACCAAATTGTTTTGGTGCGGAATCCTATGATAAGTCTGAGGTGAACAACCCTGAAAATGGGGACATACTATTTGGATAAAATATTCCAATCTAAGAACGCATATAGTCGTTCCGATTACTAAGGTACAATAGATTGATCATCTAAAGTACCCGCATCAGCAGTTTACCTTCTTTGTGATTGTAAACATACTGTTAACCTTTGTACGGGGTAGAATACCTTTTTCTTAATTGAAATAGGTAGCAGGTAGTAATACCTATAAACCTCAGTAGTTCATGGTCTATATGACCCCTCACTACAATTTGAAAACTTTTACTCTTGTGAGTGGTGTATTGGGTAGCATGAGATACTGTGTATGTATGGTGCATGGTGAATGGTGCAGGGTGTAAGGTAAATTTCAGGGACGAAATTTTTAGAAGAAGGGGTGAATGTGACAACCCAAGAATTTTGATTTTTTTAAAATTTTTATTATTTGATTTAAGGTTCAAAATTAGAACTTAGATAGAAAATAAATGTGTGCGTTTGATATTTTTAAGATGGAATTTTGAGAATTTCAAAATTCTGTGAAGGATTTATGTGAATTATTCAGGATTAAGTAATATGTGAATATGTTCTGTGTATATGTGTACAATATGTGGTTAAGGGTCAAGGGTTGACCAGATAATTGATATCTATCACAAACCCTAGGTATATATTAAGAACGTCAACGTTCGGTTAAAAAACCCTAGCGTTTAATAAGAAACCCTAGAAATCGGTTCTAGAAACCCTAATTTCTGTTTCGAGAATTTAAAACCCTAATTCAGTGTATAAAACCCTAAATCGAGAGCTTAATGGCGTAAGTGTAAATAATTAAAAGATTAATTAAGGTTAATCTTAACAAATTGGTTAAAAACCCTAATTCCTAATTTGAAACCCTAAATTATGGGTTAGAAACCCTAATTTTATAATTCGGGAAAAACTAAGTGTTAATTTAGTAATCTAATATTAATTAGGAAACCTTAATCCTAATTTTCAAGTTAAGTAATTAGAAAACCCTAATCTAATTACGATATCTAATTTATATTTTAAGAAACAGTTAATTTTTCTATTAGAAACCCTAATTAGTGGTTTATAAACCCTAATGACCATTTTGACCCTAATTGTGTAATTAGCAATTTTAATTAGGTATTATTAGCAAGATTTAATTTGTGATTATGAAATTTGAATATAATTAGAAAATTCTAAATATAATTTAGAAATATTAATTTTCTATTTTTGATAACCTAAATTGGAAATTTTAGAAATTAAATGTGTAAACCCTAAGGGTTTCAAACCCTAAACCCTAGGAATGCTCCAAACTCTAAATCCACCCAAACCCTAAACCCTAAGGGTTTGCAACAAATAGAAATTCTAAAAATTAAATGAAAATGACTAAAATGCCCTTGGTTGTATTATTTAGTGTTGCTTGCAAATCTAGCTAAATAAGAGAGTTGGCCAACTACTCTACTAACTCATCATGCTCAATATCAAACACACCAGCCAATTTGACAGCCAAATACATTGCATTTATATCAATTTATAAGATTCAAGTGAGAGAAAGTAACTCACTTTACTTTTCCAAATAACCAAGACATTCTCTCTCTAAATTCGTAATTCTAGAGTGAGAGAGAGTGAAATATTGAGGCATGATCAGTTTATAGATCTCCTTAAACAGATCACAAAGTCAGAATTTAAGGATCAAAACTCTAAAGTGGTAAGAACCCTAAATTTCGAAATCCTTTGATCTTATGTTGTTTAATGTTAGTTGTTGGTTAAAGTTGTGTAATAGGGTGTTTATAAGTGATCTGGGTTGATAGATCAAGGATCTATAACATTAAAGTGCACGAAAATGATGTTTTGAAAAATCTGGAAAACTATAAATTTTTGGCCCGACAGCCATATGTCAGAGCCCATAAATCTTTGTGTGTTAATGATATGTTGTGCTTTATGTTTTGGTTATGTTCTCTGACATGAGGACTTCACATCTATGGTTTTATATTACTCAGATCATGCATATGTTGAGAGATACGAGCGGTCAAATAGCGTTGACCCATCACGACTTCTGGAATCTGGGCAAACCCAAAACCCAGATGTCTCTGACAGTGACTTTCGAGGCCATTGATCTTGCGTCTGACATGTGTTTTGGCTTCGTTTTTGTGTTGTTATTGTAGGTTGACATGAGTACTACATGTTGAAAACATAAGATCACTCATAGCCGTAACCATAAGTTATAAATTTGTGGTCAAACGTAGTTGACCGAACTGCTTGATGAACAATCTGGAAAACCCAGATTTGTTCTTGAGCATATACCTGACAGGTACTTTGACCATGACAGATCTCAGTTATGTTTTGATATTATGATGTTATGATGTTATCTACTTGCAGACTAACATATCTACTACATATATGAATTACTAGATCACACAAAACAAGCCTGTAAAGCAAGGATTTAAGGGCTCAAAATAGGAACCCTGACTGTTCTTAAATTCTGGAAAACCCAGAATTTGAAGAACAGGTCTGGCATGAAATTCGAAGGTCTGTATCTCACTGATTTGGTGTTGGATGGCCATGATGTTTGTTAAAGGTTGTAGTATTGCATTAATACTACAACATGAATCCAAAACCGTACCCAGAAAACATTAGGATCATATCTTAAAAGCCGGTCAAACCATGACCCTTGTTAACTGCCTTGTCAGTGTTCTTGAGGCCAAGAACACCTAAGACGACAGACAAGTGTCGCTATAGGCTTTAGCGACGGTTTCTAATTATTTTATTTTTTAATTTTTCGAAAATTAATTAAAACTAGAAAAAAATGGTTTTAATTATTAAAAATATAAAATAAATTCCGAAAAATTATTTTAAATTCTGAAAAATAGTTTTTAATTATTTTTTAGTATATTTCATAAATATTTAATATTTTTAGAATATAAATGGTATTTAATTTATTTAGTTATAATATTAAATAAATTATTTAAAAATAGTTTTAATTCATGAAAAATCATGAAAAATAATATTATGGTAAAAGAAAATATTTTAAGTGACTTTTAATATTTTGTGATGAAATTCATTAATAAATTAATATTAATGATAGTTAGTTTATTTAATAAATATATTAAATAAATTATGAAAAAATAGAATTAATGACTTATAAATCATATAAAAATGATTTAAGGGTTAGAAAAATATTTTGAGTTATAAAATATAACTTTCGATATTTTGTCATGAAAATATTAATATTTTAATATTAATAGCAATTATCGGGTAATGCATTTAAGTGTTTAAAAATCATATTTAAATGATTTTAAGGTATTAAAAATACTTTGATATATTATAAATATATTATAATATTATAACATGTATTTCACTAATATTTGATAATAAATAAATATTAATGATAAAAAAATTATGTGGTATTTAATTCATTTAAGTACGTTTTTAATGATTGAAAAATCAGGATAACTGGTAATAATTATTTAAAAATTATTACAAGTCTGTGAGAAATATTTCGACTGTTAATAAAATTATCTGAGTTAATTGTTAAGTGTTTAGGCAGAGTTTAATTAAATTCAGACTCGATAAAAGTCCGACTAGACCGTCGAGACGTTAGAATTTTATCGGAATCAAGATAGACTGTAATAGTTTGACTTGATACCGAGTCTTATATGTGTTATAGACTGATAGGATTATGTGTTATGTGTTTAGGTTATTCTATGTATGTCTATATATATATATATAATAGTATTATATTGTGATGATATTATTCTAATATTGGAGATCTATATTACTAATATTAGGTTTTCGGATAAAGCGATATAAATTACAATTGCGGTAATCAACGGTTCAGGCAAGTTTGTTCTACTTAACTCTACTAAGAGTGTTTCATTCGGATATGCTTATGGTTAATCATTGCTGATTGCCATGTATAATTTATACTCTGTACATATTGCATGTATAAGTCAGGTATGAAAGGCTGATCACCTTCATTACCAGTTAGTTGGTTTCAGATATATTTGTTCATGTATAATACTTGTTTAGTCATAAACTTGTTCCTGCTAATTCACAATTATATTGTTGAATTATAGCTAGCTTATTATTTAAACTCTTCAATCATGATATATCGTTATATTATTGAATTTAAACTTGCTGGGCAATCCTTATGCTCACCCTTGCTATATCATGATAAAACATTGCAGATTAAGACGAATGCGTCGGATACAAGAAAAAGGTTAAAGACAGTTCCAGCGTTAGGATATGTGTACAGCTAAATTGTATAGTATTATATTTTAATGTGTTAGTTAAGTTATGAAATGCGTATTAAGTTAAGGTTACTCGACCTTGGGGAATAGTGAGTGTATGTATTGTATAAATAATTTATGTTTATATCTTTCGTAAATAGTAATAGTTGTATAGAATGATCGAACCGGATCCGAGGTGATTTGGGACCTGAATTCGGGGCCCTCACAACAAATGCACAACTCCAAATATTGTCCTTTCTAATTTCATTCCACGTTGGTCAATGATTCTTAGGTTGTCATTTATCGAATCACCTATGATATTCTCTCCTTTTACTATAAGCGGTAGATTCTTTATTGATAATTCATTATCTCCATATATAACTTTTTACACACAAGCATACCTTTTGATATACCCTAAATGTCTTAAGGGACTTGTCAAAGTATAACTTAGCATACACAAGATACTATGATGATCTCAAGTCTAAGGATCATTTGTACTACTATCACTACATAAATTCCTATTGATAGGAAAGTAAACATCCATTAGATATTCCTTAGCGGGCCACGTTTAGTGAACTTATTCTCCAATAAGCACTTACATACTTGCTTTAGTGTCTCCACAAAAATGATAATGAGATCAATCATCCTCATCCAATGAGCAAGCAACGTATATACCAATTTATCCTGATTCACTAATCCCCTTTCTAGTAATCCAACGATTGAGAACATTTTTGTGTTTAAGCTATCTAAGAATTTAGATCTTATTAGCATGATCTCATCATGATTCTATAAGCATTATTTAAAACTATGGGTTTATCACATATTAAATAACATCACCATGTAGATAAAGTAAAAGCCTTTAATTGAATAATTCTTTTATTAATAAATGAATAAGATTGTTTACAAAGTATATGTTTTATTATCAAACATGATTGGCTTGTGTGCATACTACTTTCACATAGGACATTCTCTTATTTTACTAGAAGTGATAAAATATAGTATTCTATATGTGCATGCTTATATTATGTTTGTGTGTGTGTGTGTGTATATATGTGTGTGTGTGTGTGTGTGTGTGTGTGTGCGCGCATGTGCGCTAAACAAGATGAGACAAATTAATAACAAATCGGTCAAAGAAATTATATTAAGTTATAATGGAAACGGATTAAGCACGATGTAGTTTCTCTCTCTAAAACTTTCGCTCTGTCTTCTCACTTCTTTTTTCTGATTCTGGTTCTTTGGTTCTGGGTTCTTCTTTTCATTTTAGTCTTTCTACCTCTTCTACTTTTTTCCATGTTAGTCATTCGCATCTCTCTGCTGGGAAATCCATTAGTAGCCCGTTTAGGGATCTTTGTGCTGAGTTTGGGATCTAAAACCCTAACTCTCCTCTTATTGATGATATGACTGAATCAATCCCTAATCCAGCAGAAATTGAGATTTAATCTGATGGTTCTGAGGCTTTCGAAGCTAACAGTGTAGCTGAAGATAACTTAGGGCTGCAGCACGGTTCTTCCATAAAGGAGGTTTTCAAAGCAGCAAAGCATTTCTTGCGGCAGGGGAATATTGAGGCTGCTGACGAGCGAAAGCAGAGCAATACTTTAATGGATTTCATAATTTCTCAAGGGTTTTCTGTTCAGAATGTAAATGAATTTGCTAGTAAAGGGAAATTTATTCGGTTAGTAAATGAACATAACATGTTTGCTAAAAGTTCTATGAGAACAAACTGCTCTGGTTTAAAGCTAAAGACTTATGCCCCAAGTGAAATCTTCGATGATAATCTGACTAGGACTCCTTGTAGGGTCTGGTTTAGAAGAGGGTGACCTACTGATCTCCCCTGTCAGAGCTGGGCTTTTGGCAAAAGAAGGGTTTGGTATGCCTAAGGCGTCTGGGGTTCCCATAGTATGTTTGCCAAATATTTCTTGGAGTAAAGTGGTGGCTCAAGGCGAGCCAAAGTCCACCTTAAAGCTTGACTACTTCCCCCTTCCCCTCCTTCTGTTGAAGAAGGGTCTATTCTAATTAGACCTCCTTCTGAGATTCTGATCCAAGGCAATAGCTTATGGGATTCTGATACAATCCTGATCAACAAGTTATTCACATATTACATACAAAGGAAAAAAAGCAAGTTTCACGCGGCAAAAGATCCTAACATGGCAAGGATTTTGGGATTTTAGAAAAAAGATTTTTGTTTCCTAAAATATTAGGCAGATTCTATTAGCCTAATTGTTAGGGATTTATTTTCCAGATACTTACCGAATTCTATTATAATTAGGATTTCTTTTCCGTTTAGATTTACTTTCTAAATAAGGTTTTTATTGTTTTATAGAAATAGGAATTTCTTTTCCAAATTGATTTCTACTTCCTTGTAGAAATTAGGGTTTTGATTTGTAATTCCTATTAGGATTAGAATAATTTGTTCCTATTGTTTTTAGGATTGTTTTGAGTAGTATAAATAGAGGTCCAAGTTGATGTAAACAATACACATTATTCATTATTATTATTCAATATATTTGTGAGTTTATTCTCTACTTTTGGTTCTTTGAAGAATTTCTAAGTATTTTTCTTAGTTATTTCTTTGAGATTCAATTTGACTTATCATACAACAATTTATAGTTGTGTGTGGCGTCTTCTACCGCATCAATCGTCGATTGTACCGAGATTACCGCTTCAATATAAGCGAGGGGTCAAGCTGTCGTTGGTGTCCATTCAACGTAGAATTCTGAACGCGAGCAATTGTACCAAGATTACCGCCTACATATAGGCGAGGGGTTAAGGTGTTGCAAGCAATTCACCCAACAACTGTGTTAGAAACGATCGGGGCGACGACCACTTCACGCAAGCGTGCCGTGGAGTCTATCATTTGGTATCAGAGCTAAGCCTTTCTAGCGAGTTGCTTATCTTTAATTTTCTGTCAAATATATATTGTAAAAAAAAATACAAAAAATATACAAAAAAAGAAAAAAAAAAGAAGAAGAAGAATTCATATTCTATTTTCATTGTGCTAACCAAACTTGTAGCACACCATCAAATCATCAAATTCCAAAGAAGAGTTCATATCGTTTCATCATCATCAATTCTGAAACGAAGCTACAATTTACAAATCTGAAGCATACAAGTGGAGTACAAGATAATCGATCGGTGATTTTGTGGTATTCTGATAGTCACACCATCTATAATTTTATTTTGTGATAAGTAATTTTTGAATTGATTAGTAAAACCAAGAATTTTACTAGGGGAATTCAAAAAGAACCTATTAGAGAGAATATTGAGGTAAAAGGCTTAGTAGTGAGATTGATCGAGGGTAAAAGCCAATTTATTGAGAGTATACACGAGTGAACCATTGATTCGAGCGAAACACGTAAGGGAGTGTGTGAGGAAAATTTTTATCTACTAACATTTGTCTTGCAGCAAACATGTATGGCTACAATTATGAAGGTTCTTATGGGTCTCCAAGGAATACTTTCCAAGGCAATATTGATACAGAGGCATATCTGAGATGGGAGAGAAAAATGGAGCAAGAATTTGACTGTCATGATTACTCCAAGCGGAGGAAGGTCAGACAGGCAGTTCAAGAGTTCTCCGATCATACAATTATATGGTGGCAGCTTAGCAAACAAAAACATGGGGATCGTCCGTTCGAGACATGGGGAGAATTAAAAATAGCAATGAGAAAACGGTTTGCTCCAGTAGAGCATGACAGGAAGGAGGAGTATACATCTCAAGAACATGTAGAGCAACCTTTAAGGCGATCTACAATAGATAATAATAGGAGGGTTCGCACACAAGTAAATAAGGAAGATTGTTGCATGCAGCTACAATATACTTCTAAGGCGCAAAAGAAACAAGATCAGCCGGGGGAGGTGGAAGAAATTATAGAATATGCAGTCCAAGGAGAGTTATTGGGTTCGAGTGTTCAAGGTGAAATCCATGATCTAAAGTAAGATGGTGAACATCCGAAAAAAAGTAATCAAAAAGATGACTTTGTAAAAGGAAATACATGTGGGAAAGATCGGCAAAAAGAAATTGTTCAAAAGATTTATAATATAAAAGAAAAAATTGAAAAGAGTGAGAATGAAAAGAAAAGAGAGATTGAGAAAAAAGAGAATGAAAAGAGTGAGCTTGAAAATAAACGAGAGAAAAACAAACGAGAGGGTGAGCATAAAGAAGAGAGAGAAAAAATGTGACTATGAAAAAGAGAGTGAGTTAAAAATTGAGTTATATTTTGAAAAGTCAATGACTGTACATTCGTACAAGACGACGCTTTTGAATACTAACACTAATGATTCTTCTTTGTCTAGTTTTATTTTGTCTCTTATACAGGTTGTTGATGAAATACCCCGTGCTATCATTCAGTATCGATCAGCTGATAGTATTCTTGAGGAGACGACGGAGTTATCAAGGCGGGTTGGAGAATTGATGCAAGTGGGTAACGTGAGAGAAGACATGAGTTCATGTGTTGATTATGAGATCATAGTATCTAAGGAGGATGGGACAACGAGTTTGTTCGTCGATTTTGAATTGGTAAACAAGTATCGTTATTCTTTTTCTTGTTTGGATAATATGCTTGATAAATTGCATAGTACTTATGTTTTATCTACATGTGATAATGGTCATGTGATGATAATGCCTAATCAATTTAGCACGAGAGATTGTGATAAATGGAAAATTGTTTTAGCATGTGAGTTATATAGGTGGTTAGTTATTTTTCTTAGATTAATTGATGCATCTAGTGTTTTCATGAGTTATTTAAAACATGTTTTGCATGCTTCTGTTAGAAAATTTGTTGTTAGCTATTTTGATGGTAGAATCATTTTTATCATAAACTATGGAGGATATTTGATTTATGTTGAGTTAGTTTATGATCATGATATCTATTCTCGTTTTCGATGTGTTTACTTGCATGAAATTAATTTTAGGTTTTGTTATCCAAATATTGACTTAGGGTTTCATGCTAGTCAATCTTTACATGAATTGTTGATAGTTGACAATGGTAGTAATCATGTTGTTTCGTTAGAGCAATCTTCATTGCATGATTTGTATCATATGGTTTTGATTCAACAAGTGTTTATCATCAAGATCGTTTGAGGGATGAGTTATTTGCATGTTTAGTTAGTTCACTTGGATTAGCTAAGGCATTGCATACTTCCATGGAATTGTTGAATTATATTTTACATTCTTTTATGAGAAAAATTGTTCTCTATTTTGATGATATTCCGATTTTTGTCAATAATTTGCAAAATTCTATAGCATGTGTTGAGTTTGTTTGTCATAATAAGTATGATATTGAGTTTTTATCTTGTAAAGTTGGTTGTGACCTTTTTAATCCGTTGATAACATTATTTGTTCTTTATTGTGTTAATTTCAATGAAAAGAGAAAGGTTGGTTGTATTTTGCAGATTCGTGATAGGATCATATTCATCGAGGGAAACATGGATCGTGCAATTCAATTCGATCAATGCATTGAGAGTCTACAGGGGAGTGTTTTGAATATTGTTTTAGTAGACTATGCATATGATTTTGGTTTATTTAATTTCTTTGTGATTAGACAAAAGGAATTTATTGATTTGTTTTTTTTTGTGTTTAATCCAGGGATTCAAGTGTATGGGCTTATACGACCTGATGAATTTCAAAAGTTCATATTTGACCCAGGATTATTGATGTGGTTATGTTTGAAAATGATTGAGATCATAAGATTTCCGTTTGATCTGGGAATTCATCATTGGGAGAATTTATCACATGAAGAGTTTTTCATTATGATTTTTGATCCAGGAGGATATAAGACTTTTCATATTCTTTCTTACTTTGCATTCATGATTATTTTAGTAGATAATATATTAGTTTATATAATTAGTGTTTTGGGAGTAACTGGTCTACAAATTGTCAATTCGGGAGAGAAGTCGGTCATTGTTATGTTCTTGGTCGGAGTTGGAGTTTTTGTTGCTTATACATGTCACTTGCAAGTTGAGTTTTGGCATTATGTTTGGTTTGATGCTACTAACTTAGTTTGTTTTTATGTTGGAGCAATTTTGTGGTTGAATCATTTTCGAGAGGACGATGTGCCAGATTTGAGGACAAATCCTTTTGAAGAGGAGGGGAATGATACAATCCTGATCAGCAAGTTATTCACATATTACATGCAAAGGAAAAGAAGCAAGTTTCACGCGGCAAAAGATCCTAACATGGCAAGGATTTTGGGATTTTAGGAAAAAGATTTTTGTTTCCTAAAATATTAGGCAGATTCTATTAGCCTAATTGTTAGGGATTTATTTTCCAGATACTTACCGAATTCTATTATAATTAGGATTTCTTTTCCGTTTAGATTTACTTTCTAAATAAGGTTTTTATTGTTTTATAGAAATAGGAATTTCTTTTCCAAATTGATTTCTACTTCCTTGTAGAAATTAGGGTTTTGATTTGTAATTCCTATTAGGATTAGAATAATTTGTTCCTATTATTTTTAGGATTGTTTTGAGTAGTATAAATAGAGGTCCAAGTTGATGTAAACAATACACATTATTCATTATTATTATTCAATATATTTGTGAGTTTATTCTCTACTTTTGGTTCTTTGAAGAATTTCTAAGTATTTTTCTTAGTTATTTCTTTGAGATTCAATTTGACTTATCATACAACAATTCATAGTTGTGTGTGGCGTCTTCTACCGCATCAATCGTCGATTGTACCGAGATTACCGCTTCAATATAAGCGAGGGGTCAAGGTGTCGTTGGTGTCCATTCAACGCAGAATTCTGAACGCGAGCAATTGTACCAAGATTACCGCCTACATATAGGCGAGGGGTTAAGGTGTTGCAAGCAATTCACCCAACAACTGTGCTAGAAACGATCGGGGCGACGACCACTTCACGCAAGCGTGCCGTGGAGTCTATCAGATTCTTGACTCGTTGGTAGTTTTTTACACTCCAAAATGCCTTTTAAGCTTGTCAAAGAGAATGTACATACATTTTGGGACAAGTATGGGCGGCATAATATTTTTTTGCAAGATAGGGGTTTCTTTGTTTTCAGGTTTGCTAGGCTTGAGGATCGTGATAATGTTATAGCTCTTGGCCTCTGGTCTCTAATAAGCTACATTGCCTAAAGAAATGGAAGGAAGGTATGAATTTTTAATTTGAATCATGTACTAAAGCTCCGGTTTGGGTAAAATTCCATCATATTCCTATGTCTTATTGGACCTCTGCGGGGCTTAGCTACTTAGCTAGTGGAGTTGGTTAACCTCTTTTTGTGGATAAAATGAATAAAAAATTAAAACCTATGAGTTTTGCGAGGATATGCATTGAAATCTCTTCTTCAACTAATTTGTCGAATAGTCTTGATGTTGTTCTTGATGGAGAAACTAACTCTGAAAAGGTAATCACGGTTAAAGTTGAATATCAGAATAGGCCACAATCATGCTCTCATTATAAGTCTTTTGGGCATTCCCTTCACCTGTTTTTCCTCCTGATAACTCTGTAGTCCCTCGTTTTGGTTACTGGACTTTGGTGGCAAAGGGTCCAAAGCAACAATCTTATGTGACAACCCGAGAATTTAGAAAATTATTAAAATCTTAATTGATTGATAAAAGGTTCAATAATAGACCTAGATTAGAAATAAGTGTATCGATTTGAGATTTCTGTAAAGGATTTTGGTGGATTTAAAATCTTTTGGTGAAGATTTATAGGATTAAGTGAATCGGTGTATATGATCATATAGGTGTACAGTGATTGTTTATGTGTTCAAATTGTGGACAAGGATCAAGGATTGATCGGATAAGGGTAACATTAGTAAACCCTAAAGATATATTAAGAATATCAAGGTTCAGTGAGAAAACCCTAATGATTGGTTAGGAACCTTAACGATACGCTCGGAAACCCTAATTTTAATTCTGAGAATCTGAAACCCTAATTCGGAATTTGAAAACCCTAATTCGGGAGCTTACAAGCTAAGTATAAAAGCTTATGTGTCAAATGTTATGGGATATATATGAAATGACCAAAATATCATTCAAATTATAGGGGAAATTACCAAAATACCCTTAGTGGGTGCAAAATTACCAAATGCCCTTTTACTTAAAAGTTAAGTAAAAGATAATTTTAATTTGTGGTGAGTAACCACTTAAGCTTGTGTCTGGTAACTTGGATCAACCAATTTTGAACACATAACAACATTTATGTCCATGGAAATGAAAAGATTAAGAATTAAAGTTAAGAAAAATCTTACTTTACTTTACATATTATCCAAGTTCATTCTCTCTCTAACTTTTCAAAATAGAGAGTGAAATGGAATGTTATGTTAAGCCAATATCAGTTCTTAACATTTCAAGAAAAGCAACAAAGGATCAGAAATCAAAAATCAAGCCTAAAGGTATAAACCCTAGCTTTATAAAAATCTTAATGATTAATGTTATATGTTGTTGTTAGATGTTTAGAGTTATGGTAGAGGATGTTATTGAGTGATCCAAGATGTTATATCAAGGATCCATAACATCTAGATGCAAGAAAATAGGTTTTTAAGGACTGACTATGAACCCTAATTTGGGGTCTGACAGCATATGTCAGGGCTCATAGATCCTTGTGTGTTAATAATTTGTTGTGTTTTAAGTTATAGAGTTGTTCTCTGTCATGAGGAGAGTAGACTGGAAGTGGAATCAAGTTCATACCATGTCTAGATCTCCAGTTATAAGTGGTCAAACTCAGTTGACCGATCACGAAAATTGAGTTTCTGGGCAACCCAGAAACCCAGAAACCCAAAAAAGGTCTGACAACGTTTTGTAGGCTTTAGATCTTGCACCTGTTTGATAGTTAGGCCATGTTGTTTTGATGTTGTAGTCTGACATAAGGACTACCCAATCATGCCATTAGATTACCCAGATCATGATCAGGATCAAAGATAATGATGGTCAAACTAGGGTTGACCATCATTGTAAGACCCCAACTTTTATGAATAAAGAATAATTTTCTCGAAATATATATTTTTTTATATTATGGTGTGGATTGATATAATGTTATAGTTGTGGGTAATATTTATAAATTTTACAAAGTAAGCAAGTGGTTATATAATATTCGATTGGTCGGGGAATATTCGTTTTAACAGGGAATATTCGTACGACGGCACAATCAGTGGTGGACCCCACAACGGAATTATTGTCGTAATTAGAAAATGACATAATTATCTTTTTATAAAATTAACGGCGGAAGTTTTACCATTAAACTGTTGAACTACCCGGTAGTAAAAGTGTAGTAATACGCGTAGTTGCATAGTAGCACACGGTATTGATTATTGATGCTTACGTGAGAAGTCATTCAGTTATATTTAATTATTGATGCATCATATCTCTCATATTATTGATTCAATTATTGTCACAGTATCATCTGCATAATATGTTATATTATTAAATCAATAATTGAGACGACAAAGTTATTCATATTATTATTTACAATATTGACATTGTTTAGAAAGTTCTGTCAAGGAGAGGTTTGGTCACCTAATTGCGCTCCAATAAGGAGAAATTCTTATCGGAAAGTCCCCTCTTTCTTGGGAATGATCTGGTTGTTAAATATTGTGAGTTATGATATTAATGATGAATAAGTTTGTATTGATTAAAGATGAAATTGATGGTTCCATTGTGTGGGAATTATTAGTGTTAATGGAAATCGACATTTATTTCGATAATAATTAATGTCTGGAAGTTATATTGACCAATCGGGTAATTAACTGGATAAATGAGCAATTAATTGCTATTAATTCACATGCTTATAACTATGTGTTCACATGTGTGTACTATTGATTCACATGATTTACTATTAAGGGAATTGGTACAAGATTGATAATACTTGTATGACTAAATTAAAAATGGAGGTATAGATAAAGGTACTATATTGTAATTAATTTTTTTACATGATTATACTATTGTCACATGAATGAACTATTAATTCACATTATTTACTATTAGGGGAGGTGGTGCAAGTTTGATAATACTTGCAGGACTAAAGTAAAAATAAAAAAAAAGAGGGAGGTATTATACTGTAATATTTTGAGCCTCAAAATATGCAATTATTGAAATTATATTTTCCTATAAATAGAACTTCATTCTTCTTTCATTTCTCACCAATTCACTAAGTCTCACAAGAGCAATTATTATAGAGGAAAATTATAGAGAGAAAGAAGAAGAGAAGTCTGCTACCTCACTATTCCAGTATCCAGTTTTCTTCTAAGGTAAGGGGTATTATTTCTTTCGTATTCATGAAGAGAGTTATTTTCTTTCAATAATCGTAAGGGTTGTTATTCCATTCTTTATTATTCTGTTGGAATAACCTGTCTGTGCGGTCTATCGCATGCCTGGTGAATTCTGTTGTTATTCTATTCTTTATTATTCTGTTGGAATAACCTGTCTGTACGGTCTATCGCATGCCTGATGAATTCTGTTGTTATTCCATTCTCTATTATTCTGTTAGAATATTCTGTCTGTGCGGATTACGTATGACCTGGTTCCATTCTTTATTTTTCTGTTGGAATATCCTGTCTGTGCGGGTTACACATGACCTGGTTCCATTTTTTATCATTCTGTGGGAATAACATGTCTGTGCAGATTACGCACGCCTGATGAATTCTTCTGTTATTTCATTCTTTATTATTTTGTTGGAATAACATGTCTATATGGATTACCGCATGCATGGTGAATGATCCTTCGTATTCATTCCTTATTAAATTGTGAAAATGATCTGTCTACGTGGATTACCGCATGGTGGGCAAAAATTTATTTACGGTTTCATATATTCTATTATACTCAGTTGGTTAAAGTTTTGACTTCTATACTCCATGAAATTAGTGGAATATCCTTTAGATTTGCGCTTCATCCATTATCTTTTCATGGAAATATTCTTCTGAGCATTTTTGAATTTTACTCCACAAAGCAGTATCATGTTGACAATTTGGACGTTATTGGTTTCAGGATAAATTAACTTCTAAATCTTTAAAATTTATTCTTGAACTTGTTTTATTGAATTATTATGTCATTGTCATCATCCTCATGCTTATATTGTAAAAAAAGTAATCTTTGGCTTACGTGCATAGATGGACTTGGTATGATTATGACCAGGGATCATTCGGTATAATCATGACCTATAATGTTATAAATGATGTGGTAAAAGACCTTAATGGCCTGTAGCGCATTGATGGACAGTTTTTGGTATGATTATGACCAGGGATTATTCGGTATAGTCATGACCATTGATGATTTATTGAATATCCTTAGCCCGTAGTACATGGATGATTCGATGATGTGGTTTATTTATTAAGTTGAGTCTCAGCGATAAAAATTGATGAAAATATTTTAAATCATAGAAGAGAGTAGATATCATACTCTACTCGATTCTTCTAATAGATTGCTTATTCAGTTGCAATTAAACTTGTTGTTTATTATATTCTATCAGCTTAACATTTATTCTGCATTATCTTAGTCATAATATTTCTTACTGGGCTAGTTGAGTTCACCCTTTCTTTCACTGATCTCTTCAGAAAATGAGAACGTAGCCAGGACTAGTCGAGGAACGGAGTGACGGTCTAGAGGATAGCATTAGTAGTCCTCACTATTCTGTTAAATTGTATAACAATAAATGTAATGAAGACTCCATTGAGTGTGGATATTGTCTAGATGACAATATTCTTATTAAAACTCTTAGATTATGTTTTGTCGTATTTTACACGACTGTTGAATAATTAAGTTGTATTTGAATTTTGTACCATGTATTTGGCGACTCAAGATGGGTGATGTATACCTATTTTTGAGGCGTCACAATTAGCCTTATGAACATTCCTGGAAAACCCAGAAAGTTCAAGAACATCTCTTGACCAGTACTTTGACCGGCTTAAATCTTGAGTTGGTGATGTTGTTAGACTGATATGATGTTATGTAGTTGTACTCTGACATCAAGACTACAAATGTGAACCTTTATATCACACAAACAAGACTTATACTACAAACTATAAGGATCCAAAGTAGCACACTCGAATTGTTCTTCATTTCTAGGTAACCCAGAAATGAAGAACAACCTCTGACAACATGTTTGATGCCTTATATCTTCTTGATATGATGCAGTATAGCCATGAAACTTGTTTGGGGTTATAGTATTACATAAATACTATAACATGAACACCATTTCAAACCAAGTAACTTAAGGATCAAAGAATTACAACTGGTCAAACGTACCACCATGTTAACTGACATAAAGGTTCTGTGTTTGGCCAAGAACACCTATAGCGACAGTTTCTTTATAAAATTAATTATTTTAATTAAATAATTAGATAAAAATAGTTTTTAATTATTAAAAATTCATAATAAATTCCTATAAATTATTTTAAAGCCTAAAAATAGGTTTTTAATAATTTGGAGTATATTTCATAAATATTTTAATATTTTTGAATATTAGTGGTATTTAATTTATTTAATTATAATATTAAATAAATTACTTAAAAATGATTTTAATACGTGAAAAATCATTTAAAAATATATTAAGGTATAAGAAAATATTTTAAGTTATTTTTAATGACTTTTAATATTTTGTGATGAATATTAAATAAATTGTGAAAAATTAGTTTTAATGTTTTAAAAATCATATAAAAAATGAATTAAAGGTTATAAAAATATTTTAAGTTATAAATATAACTTTTGATATTTTATTATGAAAAACATTAATATTTTAATATTAATGGCAGTTATTGGATAGTGGATTTAAATGTTTAAAAATCATTTAAATGTAAAATTAAGGTATTAAAAATACTTTGAGATATTATAAATACTTTATAATATTATGACATGTATTTCATTAATATTTGATATTAAATAAATATTAATGATAATAGAATATTGTGGTATTTAAATCATATAAATATGATATTAATGATTGAAAAATCATGATAAATGATCATAATTACTTGAAAATTATTATGAGTCTTTGAAAAATATTTTGACTGATTAATAAATTGTCTAGGATAATTGTTAATTTATTAGGCAGAGTCCTATTGGAAATAGGCTCGATAATTGTCCGACTAGGACGTCGAGATGTCAAAATTGTACCAGACTCTACTCAAACTGAAATAGTTTAACTTGATACCGAGTCTTATGTAGTTTTTGGACTGATAGGAATATGTGTAATGTGTTTAGGTTATTTTATAATTGTATTAACAGTATTATACTGTGATGATATTATTTTAATATTGGAGATCAATATTATCAATATTAGGTCTTCGGATAAAGCTATATTGACTGCGTAGCTGTAGTCGGTGATACAAAAAAGTTCTCTAACTCGACCTCGAGTTGTTCATTCAAATATGCTTATGGTTAATCATTGCTGATTATCATGTCTATAAATTATTGATTCGCACTCTGTGCATATTGCATGTGTTTATCAGGTATGAAAGGCTGATCACCTTCATTACCATCTGGTTCAGTTGATTTATTCATGTTCAATGTTCGTTCAGCTATAAAAATTTGTTCATGCTAGTTCACAATTATATTATTAAATGTTAGCCAAGATTATTGTTCAATTCTTTCAATCATGATATATCCTTAATTAAACTTAGACTTGCTGGGCAAACTTGTTGCTCACCCTTGCTATATCATGATAAACATTACAGATTAAGACAAACACGTCGGATATAGGAGAAGCCAGTGACATTGTATGTCGGATAGATATGGAATACATGTATTACGTGAAGGTTCTCGACCTTGGGGATATTGTGTAAGTTTAATGTATAAATAATTTATGTTTATATCTTCCGCAACATTTATAAAAATAGTATACCAGATCCTTGGTGATTAGGACCATGATCTGGGGATGCTGCAGTTGGTATCAAAGCTGTAAGACCCCGAATTTTATGAAATAAAAGTATTCAATTTTTATTATAATTACAATTCAGTAAATGGTTAAATTGATAAAAAGTTAAAGTTATGGGTGAAATGTGAAATTTTTTCAAAATAAACAAGTGCTTATAAAATATTCATTTTGTCGGAGAATATTCGTTTGGTCGTGGAATAATCTTTCTATCGGGGAATATTCGTACGACGGCGCAGCTATTTGTGGGCCCCATAACGGAAAACGATTGGATGAAGATAACGAGAAAAATTGAGTTTTTATAAATAACGGCGTAGTTGTTACCGTTAACACTGTTGGAATACCCGGTGGTTAAAATACAGTAATACGCGTGGTTGCACAGTAGCACACGAATTACACAGTATTTTTGAATTATTGATTCTTACGAAGGAAGGCATTACTCAATAATTGTTACAGTAGTTACTGTTCAATATTTTATTTTATTGATTCCATAATTGCTGCATTGATATTTTATATTATTGTTGTTTCAATAATTGTCACTGCACAGTATTTTTTATTATCAGATCAATAATTCATATTATTTGAATAATATTATTAGATAGCATTATTGGCAATGTCTAGAAAGTTCTGTTTAAGGAGAGGTTTGGTCACCTAATTGCGCACCAATAAGGAGAAATCCTTATTGGAAAGCCCTCTCTTTCCTGGGAACGGCCTGGTTGTCATAAATATGATTCTGTAATATTATTTGTGAATAATTAATTATTGATTCATATGATAAGGAAATATTTATTTTATGTGGATATAAATGAGGGATATATTTTTGTGGTTAAAAATGAAGGAGTTAATATTGAGATTTTTATCAGTATTTTTGTCGGAATGGAGGTATTAAAAATCAGGGTTTTTGAGATATTTTGTGGGGGTTATAATTTTTAATCCGACCGTTAGATCGTGGTAATTTTTGGATATGTTATACATATATAAGTTGAGTATATGTACACACATTTTGAACCGTTAAAAATGAACGTTTTATTTATTATGAATTTTGCGAGATGACTGGTTTAGAAATTGTTAAATTTTTGGAGTTTATCATTTTGGTAGAAAATTCTAGAATTGGTGGGCCCCACTCTTGGTTGATGAAGAAATGTACTGAGATTTTTATTCAAATGTGGTGGGTGAGAATAGTAGCAGGTAAAGCCATCAGGTTGCAGGTTAAGTCTGCTTCGGCGTGCTAACATTTTCCTATAAATAGAGGGCTAAGTTAGAATTGAAAATCACACCAGAAACATAAGCTTTCTCTCTTTCTCTCTCTATATTATGAAGCATATTTTGTGAGTTTTTAAATACTTTGAGAGTTGCTATTCAGTGCAAGGTTTCTTCGGCTTTACATTCCGGTCAGAAATACTGCTCTTTTGAGGTAAGGGATAGTAAGGAATTTTAAGGGTTATTATGTTTTTCAGTTCGTAATTCTTCTGACTTTCAGAAAATTCTAGAAAAATTTAAAATGATATTTTGATGAGTTTTATTGATTGTGTCCAAAAATAGTAATTTTTGGATGTATAGATTAAGAGTTATGAATTTTACGGGGAAAGACTATTTTAAAAGTAACCGCTTATAACTCCTTGTGGTTAACTCCAAAATTGGTAAAATTTTTATTGAGAGTACATGTATATGATAGAAGTATACTCTGTAAATTTTAGAATGTTTGGACAAAAGTACAATTTATGATAAATGTCTAAATATTCGGCAGTATTGGCCATATAAAAAATAGTAAATGAATTTTAAAAATTTCAAAAAAAATATATGTTCAATATGGGACTATATTTTGCTAAATTTCAGAAAAGAAATATTTTTGGGACTGATTTGGTATTTTTCATAAAAATAGATTAGTTATGAGTAAATGAATTAAATATGTTATATAAAGTAAAAAAAATTGGAAAATAGGATTTTATGGCTTGAGAATCCTATATGAGGTATATGCAGATTGTTTATGAGGGTTTTGGTTATTGATAATGAAATCTTATGAGTTTGGGATTTTAGGATGATTAAATGCATTATTTAGTAAAGTGTAAACAATTAAAAATAAATTGTTTATAAGCTTAAGAAATATTATTCCTTCAATATCATTATACTGAAATATTGGTATGTATTTTATTGTGAAATTTCTACCTTTTTATGTCGGGTTTACTATTCATGAGTTACTATTTACGAGTTACTATTCATGAGTTACTATTCACGAGTTACCATTCACGACAAAATTAGTTTCTTTTTCTGACCAAATTATAGTTGATTTATAAATATTACTCTTGTGATTAAATCTATATGTTGATTATATTAATTTTATTATCATATATAACATTTTTATAACCCTAATGATGATATTCTCTTTCACTTGAGTGTAAAGATGGATAGATTATTGGTATGATCATGACTAGGGTTCTCTTTGACCTGTAGTGGAAAAGTTGAATTGTGACTGGTATGATCATGACCATTGAATTTATAATTGAATATCTTTAACTTAAGTGCAAAGGTAAATTGATCAAGATGGTTATAATTATTGTTTATATAAGTTCTAAAATGATTATATATTTCTTTGATATATGAATATATTTGGCCTGTAGTGCAAATATGAACTGTTGATGAATATCTTTGGCCTGTAGTGCAAAGATGAATTACAGATGAATATCTTTGGCCCGTAATGCAAAGATGAATTATTGATAAATATCTTTGGCTCGTAATGCAAAGATGACTTGTTGTTGAATATCTTTGGCCTGTAGTGCAAAGATTAGTTGTTGATGAATATCTTTGGCTCGTAATGGAAAGATGACCTGTTGTTGAATATCTTTGGCATGTATTGCAAAGATGACTTGTTGATGAATATCTTTGGGCCGTAGTACAAAGATGAATTTATTAGTATGATTATGAACATGAACTGTGATTTGGTATAACCATGATGTTTGATGTTTCAGGTGATGAAAATTATCTTTGTCCTGGATGAGAAAAGGAATTTAGAACTATAATTACGATTATGAGTTATACACGTGATTGTGGACAGGAATTGTTGATTGATGTTACAGGGATAAAATATTGTTGGTGGATTTTTAACATGGAGAAGATAATAGACTTTATGGTCTATTTGACTCTTCTAATGGATTGCTCGTGTAAGACCCCAATTTTTATAAATAAAGATGAATTTTCTATAAATATCATTTTTGAATATTATGGAGTTAATTTGATATAATGTTATAGTTGTGGGTAATATTTATAAATTTTGCAAAGTAAGCAAGTTGTTATAAAATATTCGTTTGGTCGGAGAATATTCTTTTTGTCGGGGAATATTCGTACGACGGCACAATCATTGGTGGACCCCACAACGGAATTATTGTCGGATTGAGAAAACGACAGAATTATCTTTCTATAAAAATAACGGCTGAGGTGTTACCGTTAAAACCGTTAAAACTGTTGAACTACTCGGTAGTAAAAGTACAGTAATACGCGTGGTTGCATTGTTTTCGTAAGGTTGTTAGTTTTCATATTCCTAATCGACCTATTATGCGAATTCAAGCAACCAAACCATTAAAATCAATCGCTGTCATCTCAAGCCATAAAACTATTCGTTTATTGAAAAACGGATGTCAAGCTTTCTTAGCTCATGTCACAGATCTAAACAAAAATACGTCAGTTTTGAATGATATTTCTATTGTTAATAAATTCCCTGACGTATTCCCTGGAGAACTTCCTGGCCTACCCCCAGAGCGTGAAATTGAATTTTATATCGATCTTGAACCCGGTACAAAACCCATTTCCAAAGCCCCATATCGAATGGCTCCTATTGAACTTCAGGAGTTAAAGATCCAACTGCAGGAATTGTTAGACATTGGCTTTATTCGTCCTAGTACTTCTCCTTGGGGAGCTCCTGTTCTATTCGTGAAGAAGAAAGATGGAAGTATGCGACTTTGTATTGATTATCGGGAGTTGAATCATGTCACCATCAAAAACAGGTACCCATTGCCACGTATTGATGACCTGTTTGACCAGTTGCAAGGAGCACAATTCTTTTCAAAGATCGATCTTCGTTCTGGATATCATCAGCTGAAGGTTAGAACTGAGGATATTCCAAAGACGGCTTTAGAACTCGGTACGGGCATTATGAATTCCTAGTCATGTCCTTTGGATTGACTAATGCTCCTGCTGCCTTCATGGATATGATGAACCGGGTATTCAAGGAATATTTGGATCACTTTGTGGTCGTCTTTATTGATGACATCCTTATTTATTCCAAAAGCCGTGAAGATCATGAGCAACACTTGAGGCTGGTACTCCAAAAGCTTCGTGAATACAAGCTTTATGCCAAGTTGAAGAAATGCGAGTTCTGGCTGGAGGAGGTAGCATTCCTTGGGCACGTAGTATCAAGTCGTGGAATATCGGTTGACCCGGCAAAGATTGAAGCTATTCAAAGCTGGGAGCAACCTAAATCAGTGACCGAAGTACGTAGTTTTATTGGTTTAGCTGGTTATTATCGGAGATTCTTGGAAGGATTTTCTCGAATCGCTACTCCATTAACTCAGCTGACTTGGAAAGATACAAAGTTCGGTTGGAGCGAAGAATGTGAGCAGATTTTTCAAGAACTCAAGATGAGACTCATTTCAGCACCTGTTCTAACAATACCATCTGGCTCGGAGGGATTTGTCATCTACAGTGATGCTTCGAGCAAAGGGTTGGGATGCGTTCTCATGTAACATGGAAAAGTCATAGCCTATGCATCAAGACAACTCAAGGAATATGAGAGGAATTATCCTACTCATGATCTAGAGTTGGCAGCTGTTGTCTTTGCACTTAAAATTTGGAGGCATTACTTGTATGGGGAGAAAGTGGAGATCTTTACGGATCATAAAAGCCTCAAATATTTCTTCACTCAAAAGGAACTCAACATGCGACAACGACGTTGGCTTGAACTGTTGAAAGATTATGATCATACCATTCAATACCGTCCTGGAAAAGCGAACGTGGTAGCTGACGCATTGAGTAGAAGATCATATGCGGGTACAAGTGCAATATTAACAACGCAAAGGCCCATTTTGTGTGACTTGCAAAGGATGGAGATAGAGTTGAAGACTCCAGGGACCCATGTGATGATGGCGAATATACGAGTAGAACCGACTTTCATCGATAAAGTTAAAGCTGCTCAAGCTACAGACCTGGAGCTGATGCGTATGAAGAAGAAAGTGCAAGAAGGTGCTTTATCGGAAGGAAGAATCGATGAAGAAGGAATACTTCGAGTCAACTTCAGACTTTGTGTTCCTAACAACCCTAATTTAAAGTATGAAATCATGATGGAGGCGCACAACACACCGTTTGTAATCCATCCTGGAAGTACCAAAATGTATCATGATCTTCGTCATACATTTTGGTGGAGCAATATGAAGAGAGAGATAGCGTTGTTTATCTCAAGGTGTCTAACTTGTCAATGAGTCAAAGCGGAGCATCAAGTACCAAAAGGTCCATTGCAACCACTTGAAATTCTAGAATGGAAGTGGGAGCACATTACCATGGATTTCGTTACCGGTCTTCCTAGGGTTTCTCAAGGTATTGATGCGATTTGGGTCATTGTTGATAGATTGACCAAGTCTGCTCATTTCTTACCGATACGAGAAACTTATACACTTGAACGTCTTGCTCGTATGTACATAAACGAGATTGTACGACTGCATGGTATGCCAGTATCCATAGTTTCTGACCGAGACCCAAGATTCACTTCACGATTTTGGGTTAGTTTACAAAAGGCTATGGGCACGGAGTTACGATTTAGTTCAGCATATCATCCTCAGACGGACGGACAATCAGAGAGGACTATTCAAACTCTTGAAGATCTATTAAGACTCTGTGTCTTTGACTTCAAAGGAAGTTGGGACAAGTTCTTGCCATTGGTGGAGTTTTCCTACAACAACAGTTATCAAGCAAGTATTGGCATGGCTCCATTCGAAGCATTGTATGGAAGAAAATGTCGTTCTCCAGTATGCTGGGATGAGGTGGCCGAAGCAATGTTGTTGGGACCGGAGTTGGTACGTATGACTACAGAAAAGATTCAAACGATCCGACAACGTATAAAAACCTCACAAGATCGACAAAAGAGTTATGCTGATCTTCATCGAAAGGACGTGGAATTTGATGTAGGAGATCATGTGTTCTTACGTGTTGCTCCATGGAAAGGAGTTACGAGATTTGGAAAGAGAGGAAAGCTAAATCCTCGATTCATCGGTCCATTTTTAATCCTCGATCGAGTAGGAACTGTGGCTTATAGACTCGCTTTACCGCCAAGTATGTCTCGTGTTCATAACGTTTTTTACATATCCATGTTACACAAATATGTGGAAGACCCGAACCACATTATTGAGTTAGAACCGGACGAAATAGCGGAGGATTTGACGTATGAAGAAGTTCCTATTCAAATCTTGGATAAGAATGAACATATTCTACGCTCCAAGGTTATACCTCAAGTCAAAGTTTTGTGGAGAAACCACGATGTTGAGAAAATGACTTGGGAGTTAGAATCTAAAATAAAATCAAGGTATCCTTACCTCTTCGACATACCAGGTACGTACCCTAATTTCGAGGGCGAAATTTCATAAGAATGGGAGGTTGTAAGACCCCAATTTTTATAAATAAAGATAAATTTTCTATAAATATCATTTTTGAATATTATGGAGTTAATTTGATATAATGTTATAGTTGTGGGTAATATTTATAAATTTTACAAAGTAAGCAAGTTGTTATAAAATATTCGTTTGGTCGGAGAATATTCTTTTTGTCGGGAAATATTCGTACGACGGCACAATCATTGGTGGACCCCACAACGGAATTATTGTCGGATTGAGAAAACGACAGAATTATCTTTCTATAAAAATAACGGCTGAGGTGTTACCGTTAAAACCGTTAAAACTGTTGAACTACTCGGTAGTAAAAGTACAGTAATACACGTTGTAAGACCCCGAATTTTATGAAATAAAAGTATTCAATTTTTCTTATAATTACTATTCAGTAAATGGTTAAATTGATAAAAGTTTAAAGTTATGGGTGAAATATGATTTTTTTTTCAAAATACACAAGTAGTTATAAAATAATCATTGTTGTCGGAGAATATTCGTTTGGTCATGGAATATTCTTTCTGTCGGAGAATATTCGTACGACGGCGCAGCTATTTGTGGGCCCCATAACGAATAACTGTCGGGTGAAGGAAAACGACAAATTTGAGTTTTTACAAATAACGGCGTAGTTGTTACCGTTAATACTGCTGGAATACCCGGTGGTTAAAATACAGTAATACGCGTTATTGCACAGTATCACACGGTATTGCATAGTATTTTTGAAATTATTGATTCTTACGTAAGAAGGCACTACTCAATAATTGTTACAGTAATTACTGTTCAATATTTTATTTTATTGATTCAATAATTGCTGCGTTGATATTTTATATTATTGTTGTTTCAATAATTATTGCTGCACAGTATTTTCTATTATCAGATCAATAATTCATATTATTTGAATAATATTATTAGATAGCATTATTGGCAATGTCTAGAAAGTTCTGTCTAAGGAGAGGTTTGGTCATCTAATTGCGCGCTAGTAAGGAGAAATCCTTATTGGAAAGCCCCCTCTTTCCTGGGAACGGCCTGGTTGTCATAAATGTGATTCTGTAATATTATTTGGGAATAATTAATTATTGATTTATATGATAAGAAAATATTTATTTTATGTGGATATAAACGAGGGATATATTTTTATGGTTAAAAATGAAGGAGTTAATGTTGAGATTTTTATCCGTATTTTTGTCGGAATGGAGGTATTAAAAATCATGGTTTTTTGAGAAATATTGCGGGTGTTATAATTTTTAATCCGACCGTTGGATCGTGGTAATTTTTGGATATGTTATACATATATAATTTGAGTATATGTCCACAAATTTTGAACCGTTAAAAATGAACGTATGATTTATTATGAATTTTACAAGATGACTGGTTCAGAAATTGTTGAATTTTTGGAGTTTATCATTTTGGTGAAAAATTCTAGAATTGGTGGGCCCCACTTGTGGTTGGTGAAGAAATGTGCTGAATTATATTTCAAATGTGGTGGGTGGGAATAGTAGCAGGTAAAGCCATCAGGTTGCAGGTCAAACCTACTAAAATTTTCCTATAAATAGAGGGCTAAGTTAGAATTGAAAATCACACCAGAAACATAAGCTTTCTCTCTTTCTCTCTCTAGATTATTGAATGTATTTTGTGAGTATTTAGATACTTGGTTAGTTGCTATTCATCAGTGCAAGTTTCCTTCAGCCTTATACCGATCAGAAGTACTGCTCTTTTGAGGTAAGAGATAGTAAGGGATTGTAAGGGATAGTAAGGGATTTTAAGGGTTGTTATGATTTTCAGTTTCGTAATTTTTCTGAACTTCAAAAATTATGGAAAAATTTGAAATGATATTTTGATGAGTTTTATTGATTGTGTCCAAAAATGGTGATTTTTGGATGTATAGATTAAGAGTTATGAATTTTACGGGAAAAGACTATTTTAAAAGTAACCGCTTATAATTCCTTGTGGTTAACTCCAAAATTGATGAAATTTTTATTGGGAGTACATGTGTATGATAGAAGTATACTCTGTAAATTTCAGAATTTTTAGACAAAAGTACAATTTTTGATAAATGTCTAAATATTCGGCTATTTTGGCCATATGAAAAATAGTAAATGACTTTTAAAAATTCTGAGAAAAATATATGTTCACTATGGGACTATATTATGCTAAATCCCAGAAAAGAAATATTTTTGGAACTGATTTGGTATTTTTCATGAAAATAGTTTAGTTATGAGTAAATGAATTAAATATGTTTTGTGAAGAAAGAAAATTGGAAAATAGGATTTTATGGCTTGAGAATCCTATATGAGGTATATGCAGATTTTTGATGAGGGTTTTGGTTATTGATGATGAAATTGTAAGAGTTGGCATTTTATGATGATTAAATGCATTAATTAGTAAAGTGTAAACAATTAAAATAAATTGTTTATAAATTTAAGTAATGTTATTCTTTCAATATCATTATACCGAAATATTGGTATGAATTTTATTGTAGAATTTCTATCTTTTGTGTCGGGGTTACTATTCATGAGTTACGAATATTACTCTTGAGATTAAAACTATATGTTGATCATATTATTTTTATCATCATATATAACATTTTTATAACCCTGATGTTGAAATTCTCTTTCACTGGAGTGTAAAGATGGATAGATTATTGGTATGATCATGACTAGGGTTCTCTTTGGCCTGTAGTGCAAAGTTGAATTGTGACTGGTATGATCATGACCATTGAATTTATAATTGAATATCTTAAGCTTAAGTGCAAAGGTGAATTGATCAACATGGTTATAATTATTGTTTATATAAATTCTGAAATGATTATATATTTCTTTGAGATATGAATATATTTGGCCTGTAGTGCAAATATGAATTGTTGATGAATATCTTTGGCATGTAGTGCAAAGATGGCCTGTTGATGAATATCTTTGGCCTGTAGTGCAAAGATGAACTGTTGTTGAATATCTTTGGCCCGTAGTGCAAAGATGGTTTGTTGATGAATATCTTTGGCCCGTAGTGCAAAGATGGTTTGTTGATGAATATCTTTGGCCCGTAGTGCAAAGATGGATTTGTTAGTATGATTATAAACAGGAATTGTGATTTGGTATAACCATGATCTTTGATGTTTCAGGTAAAGACAGGTGATGAAAATATTCTTCGTCCTGGGTGCGAAGAAAAATTTATAGTCACAATTATGATTATGAGTTATTCATATGATTGTGGAAAGGAACTGTTGAGTGATGTTACATGGATAAAACATTGTTGGTAGATTTTTAACATGGAGAAGATAATAGACTTTATAGTCTATTTGACTCTTCTAATGGATTGCTCGTTCCGCTGCAACTATGGTTGAAATTTTTATCATTTACCATATGTTCTAAATCTCTGATTTATTATTGATGAAGGCTATTGATAATTTAATTATCTTTAGTCATGATATTCTTTACTGAGCTAGTTGTGCTCACCCTTTTGCTTCACAATTCCTTTCAGGTAATAAGAGTGTAGCTGGGTCGAGCGAGGGTAATGGAGAAATAGAACGGTGGTCTCTAGCTGTGGATGTTTTCCCGAAGCAGTATAGAAAAGTTCATTTAGTAGTTATATTTGGTGAATCCAATAGGGTAAGGTGTACCCAACGTTGGAAGGGTGGTTTGCCACTATCATACAAGATGTCTAACGACATACAACCTCGTGTCATCATAAGATAGGGTTGTGCTCATCCACTTGCTGAGTATATATACGAGCACTACCTATATAATCTTGGTGTTTGTTTGAAGTATAATTCTCAATTAGAGACAGTAGAGATAATGATAAGTCAAGAGAAGACTCACCATTGGGAAGAATATGATAGTAATCTTCTCGTTTTTCTTTGGGGTCCATTGGGTAAACCAAGGATAATTCTGTGGCCATATGATATCTATCATAACCTAGACGCATGGCCTCCCATGTACGAAGGTTTCCTTAAGCACTTCCCAAAGATTCTAATTTCTAAAACAGTTTTTGACTATACCTTTATGTAAGGTGTCATTGTGAGGTGATGTCCACGATTGGAACATAAGTCACATTTGGTATATATTTGTATCCAAACTCACAGCATATGTGTTGTTGTATTTTGCACGACAATTGTTGTAATAAAGTTACAGTTGTTTTCTGTACCATGTATTTGGCGACTCAGAATAGGTTGGATGGAATGGACCTATTTTGGGGTCGTTACACACGTGGTTGCATAGTAGCGCACGGTATTGATTATTGATGCTTACGTGAGAAGTCACTCAGCTATACTCAATTATTGCTGCTACAGTAATTGCTGCATCATATCTCTTAAATTATTGTCATAGTATCATCTGTATAATATGTTATATTATTGAGACGTTGTGGTAAGTTTGGTTATTTTATGGGGGGCCATATGTCATCATCTAAGAGTCTCTTCGTCAATAGTAATTACCGTCGTCAATAGTAATTACCGTCGTCAATAGTAATTACCGTTGTCAATAGTAATTACCGTCGTCAATAGTAATTACCGTCGTCAATAGTATTTACCTTAGTCAATAGTATTTACCTTGGTCAATAGTAATTACCTTCGTCAATAGTATTTACCTTGGTCAATAGTATTTACCTTGGTCAATAGTAATTACCTTCGTCAATAGTATTTACCTTGGTCAATAGTAATTACTTTCGTCAATAGTAGTTGTCCCTTCAATATTACCAAGAGTCATTTGACCCTTCGTTAGGACCAAGAGCCACCCTCAGTTTTTCTATAAATAGAGGCCTAGGGCTTCATTATTTTTCACGAATTCATTCAAGCTATAGAGAGAGAAAGTATAGAGAGAATAAGAGAGAGAGAATAAAAGTATTCTGCTACATCACTTTTCCAATATCCAGTTCTTTTAAGGTAGGGAATATTATTTCTTTTATATTCATGAAGAGGACTTCTGTTATTCCATTTGTTATTATTCTGTTGGAATAACCAGTATACGCGGTCTACCCTATACTTGGTGACATTCTTCTATTATTCTGTTGGAACATCCTGTCTGTGTGTTTTACACCGGACCTGGTTCCGTTTATTATTCTGTTGGAACATCCTGTCTGTGTGTTTTACACCGGACCTGGTTCCGTTTTATTATTATTCTGTTGGAATATCCTGTCTGTGTGTTTTACACCGGACCTGGTTCCATTATTTATTATTCTGTCGGAATATCCTGTCTGTGCGTTTACGCCGGACCTGGTTCCATTATTTATTATTCTATTGGAATAACCTGTCTGTGCGGTCTATCGCATGCATGTTGATTTCTTTTGTTATTCCATTCTTTATTGTACTCAGTTGGTTAAGTTTTGACTTCTATACTCCATGAAATTTGTGGAATATCCTTGATAGTTGCGTTTCATCCAGTATCTTTTCAAGAAAATATTCTTCTAAGCATTCTTGAATTTTACTCCACAATGCAGTATCATGTTGACAATTTGGACGTTGTTAATTCCTGGATAAATTAATTCTTGAACTTGTTTTATTGAATTCTTATATCATTGTCATCATCCTCATGTTTATAAAATGTTGAAAGTCATCTGTGGCCTGTATTGCATAGATGGACTTGGTATGATTATGACCAGGGATTATTCGGTATAATCATGACCGTAATGTTACAAATGATGTGGTAAAAGTCCTCATTGGCCCGTAGTGCATTGATGGACAGTTGTTGGCATGATCATGACCATTAATGAATACACGAATATCCTTGGCCGTAGTGCAGGGGTGATTCGATGATGTGGATTATTTTATTAAGCTGAGTCTCAGCGATTACAGTGTTGAAAAACTTTTTAAATCATAAAAGATAGTAGAGTTTATTTTCTACTTGACTCTTTTAATGGATTGCTTGTTCCGCTACAGTTAAACTTGATGTCTATTATATTTTATCAGTTTAACATTGTTGAAGGCTAATGATAATTTATTCTGCATTATCTTAGTCATAATATTTCTTACTGGGCTAGTTGAGCTCACCCTTTCTTTTACTGTTCTCTTCAGGAAATGAGAACGTAGCTGGGACAAGTCGGGGTACGGAGTGATGGTCCGAATGATAGTATTAGTTAGTAGTCCTCACTATTCTATGTAATGGTGTGTTAATAAATGTAATGAGGACTCCTTTTGAGTATGAATACTCTCTAGAAGATAATATTTGTATTCAAACTCACAGTTTATGTTTTGTCGTATTGTACACGACAGATGTATTAATCAGTTGTATTTGTATTCTGTACTATGTATCTGACGACCCAAGATGGGTGATGTATACCTAATTTTGGGGGCGTCACAGCTCGTTCCGCTGCAACTATGGTTGAAATTTTTATCATCTACCATATGTTCTAAATCTCTGATTTATTATTGATGAAGGCTATTGATAATTTAATTATCTTTAGTCATGATATTTTTACTGGGCTAGTTGTGCTCACCCTTCTGTTTCACAATTCTTTTCAGGTAATAAGAGTATAGCTGGGTCGAGCGGGGGTAACAGGGGAATAGAACGGTGGTCATCATTTAGTAGTTATATTTGGTGAAACAAATAGGGTGAGGCGAACACAATGTTGGAAGGGTGTTTTGCCACTATCATACAAGATGTCTAATGATATACAATCTCGTGTCACCATAAGACAAGGATGTGCTCATCCACTTGCTGAGTATATCTACGAGCACTACCTATATAATCTTGGTGTTTGTTTGAAGTATAATTCACGATTAAAGACAGTGGAGATAATGATAAGTCAAGAGAAGACTCACCATTGGGAAGAATATCATAGTAATCTTCTCGTTTTTCATTGGGGTCTATTGGGTCAACCAAGGATAATTCTGTGTCCATATGATATCTATCATAACCTAGACGTATGGCCTCCCATGTACGAAGGTTTCCTTGAGCACTTCCCAAAGATTCTAATTTCTAAAACAATTTTTGACTATACTTTTATGTAAGGTGTCATTGTGAGGTGCTGGCCACGGTTGGGACATGAGTCACATTTGGTATATATTTGTATCCAAACTCACAGCATATGTGTTGTTATATTTTGCACGATAATAGTTGTAATAAAGTTGTAGTTATTTTTTGTACCATGTATTTGGCGACTCAGAATAGGTTGGATGGAATGGACCTGTTTTGGGGTTGTCACAAAAGCCGTGGATTTGGGGTACGTTACACTTGGTATTAGAGCTGTAGGTTATAAACCTTAGTTACGATTACCTTAGGCTATTAACTGTAGTGGGATAAGGATTAACTCAAATAGAGTTAGTGAGTCGGTAAGATTTAAAGACGAATCTCGGCGAGTTATAAAGATATGGAGTTACCTAACTCTGCTAATAAAGGAGAACAATAATGAGGAATAGATAGAGTTAAGAAGACTATAAGTATGAGAAAATCGTAAAACAAAACAATCGTAGCATAGAAACAAATCGTAATATATACGATGAGATCACCCCGTGATCTGAAAAGGTTATAGTAGGGAGGAGAATTAATCGAATGATTGAAAAGTTTACGGCAAAATTGTTGTGTGTCAGTTGTACTATGAATTAGTACAAGGCAAATTCAGGAAAGAATTGTTGATACGGATTAAACCTAATTCGTATTGAGAAGGGAACTAGGATTTAGTGAGATTTTAATTGAGGACTTATGTCAGCAGCTGAGTTGTATGATTCCTTGTATGGGCGGGAAATTTGTACTTGGTTTTAGAACCGCTTAGCTTCCTGGTTGGTATAATGGTTAAGTTAAACAATTCTTTGAATGGGCAGGGAATTGTTTGCTTAGCTTTCTATATTGATTAATGGCTCAGTTTGGTTTGACAACTACTTAGCTTCTGGTACTGATAATTGCTGAAATATTTGTGTCGCGCTATTTGCTATATGCGTATTGAGAAGGTAATTCTTTTCTCATGGGTATAACAGATAGGTAGAGAATATATGTTAAGTTACGAGTTCTTAAAACTCATACTTATGGTAAGTTCGTGACTCATAATTATATGAAAGATTTTTGGACCCCTCAGCGAACGGACGCCAATGGTCTGTCTATGACAAGTTCTTAAACTAATATGATTGTGGAAAGTTCCTGAACTCATAACGTGTGATAAGTTTGACGAACTGGATATAATTTTGTGTGAATGGAGAATTGAGGATAATAGGAACATATAGATTGATTAAGCAATTGATTATTAGTGGAGACATAGGTTTTCAAAATCTTTTAGCTATGATAGACTTCGAAATTTTTGACGACAAGCTAAATACGCACTATGTGCCTTTTGAAAATAAATTTTTATTCTCAACTTCTGGTGACCATTGTGTATATGTGGACTTCGGGCCACCAACACATCGTTACCTGTTGAGATGATAAAATTGATTTACAAAAATTTTTGAACGATTTAAAGTATAGTCTATGCTACTTGTTTCGGCTAGACGACAATAATTTGAAATATCAAAATGTATTTTATTTATCATTAATGTATCATGTAACCTGGTGCAGAGATGATAAAAAGTTGACGGAGTTATAAATACATGAATATTTATTGTTGAATTCGATCTAAAAATCGTTGTCCCACTTTGTATGATATGTTATGACAAAGTCACTCGATAACGGAATCCTCAAACGGGCTGTTAATGCAGTATAGTATCATGACGTCATAAATTTATTTTCAAAATAATTAAATTGCCATCGGGGTTTGAATATACCTAAATTTTTCGATTAAAATTGATTATTGGTATGAGTTTAAGCTATTTGATTCAGCTAGACCAACGTTTATAAAATCCTAAGCGTTCTTTGAAATTTTTTTGAACCAAATTATTTTGGTACGGAATTCGATAAGACTGAGGTAAACATCTCAAAATTGAGAACTTTTTGTGCCTATGGCAATGACGAGGAACAGGAAATATTGTTTCGACCAGCAGTACTTAATAAGACCAGAGCGGCTTGCGGACAAATTTTTGTATAACCTTTTCGAAAATGAAAGTCCGTAGTCTATATGACTCCTCAGCACAATTTGAAAAATTTAACTTTTGTTAGTGTTGTTTTGGGTAGCATGTGATGCTGTGTATGTATGGAGGGTATAGGGTGTAAGGTGAATTTCAGGGACGAAATTCTTAGAAGAAGGGGTGAATGTGACAACCCGAGAATTTAGAAAATTATTAAAATTTTAATTGAATGATTAAAGGTTCAATAATAGACCTAGACTAGATATAAGTGTATGGATTTGAGATTTCTGTAAAGGATTTTGGTGGATTTAAAATCTTTTGGTGAAGATTTACAGGATTAAGTGAATCGGTGTATATGATCTGTTGCCTAATTTTTTAATAGCACTTTAACACGCAAGTATACGCGTTCAATTGTACTATTCAGCAAGCAAGGATATCGTTCCCACGAGGAAACAGACTAATATTTATCAATTACTAATTTCAATGCGATTAATCCTATTTTAAACTACAAAATATTGTTTATGATTTGAAAATTAAACTTAACAAAATTAATAATTAAAATCAGAATTTCACAAGAATAACTGCAGATTTAACAGATTAAGATTACAACTTCCCTTAGTATTTCAGTTAAACCAATTTACTTCCCATTTAAATCAATTAATTAATATGAATCATTATCCAAGAATGCTTTATAGAACTAATTCACACACTTTTTCCAAAACACGTGAACAAATCCTCCTAACTCCAATCCTTAAGACACAGAATTACAAGGAACACCCCAGTTAATCAACTCACTATATTCCTATGTGAATCAAGTTAATTAGGGTTTTATGCACAAATTCTTTCAAAGGATACAAAAGACACATAGGTATATTCCTATCCTACATGCTAATCATATTAACCCTAATCAGATTATATGAACAGATGTTATCATATCCAGATCTCAATCTATACTCCATCTTCCAATTTTATATAGATTATCACAGTAATTGTTGGCCAAACAATTAATCAATAAGCAAAAGATATAATAAATAATTCAATAAAAATCAACTTTCATTCAATGGGAAGATTTAATTTAAACTACATACCAAGTTCTGTTGCAATCTTAATGAAAAATTAGTTCATGATAATAATAAAGAAAAATATCATCCAGATGAATAATCCAAACATCCCAGATAATTACAAAAGATAAAACTAGAGAAGAGAAGAAGAAACTCTGAATTTGCTCCAATACTCTCTCTTTGATCTTTAACCCTTGCAATTCTCCTTCGTGTTTTCCTTCGTTGTTCTCTCTGCAAATCTCTTGAAAAATTGAGTTGTACGTCTTCTCTAAAGTCCTCCCCTATTTGTATTAGATCTGGCCTCTTTTTAGATTCCTTGTTGGCTTCAAAAACCCACTTAGCAATAGAAAAACTCTCCTTTTTCCGCACATGAGCGCCTAGGCGCTCAACATAGGCCATTTCCAAGCGCCTAGGCGCTTGCTCAGGACAGCGTAATTACAAAAATGCCACCCGGCTTTAATTTTCATGATTTTTGACCTTTTTCTTCTCCCAAATGACCAATTTGTCCCTCCAGCTCCAACCTACAAGAAATAAACACAAAACACATAAAAAGATACTAAAAAATAATTAAAGATAGCAATAATTAAGTTTAATAATATCGGATTCATAGGTATAAAACCTACTCATCAAATACCCCCAAACTTAACCAATTGCTTGTCCCCAAGCAACAAAACACAATGCAATAACTAAACATGCAATACAAATGCAAATGCAAATATCTACATGCCTAAAATTCCAGCAGCCAAACAGAACAAAATCTATTCATCAAGCCTCAGAGAAATCACAATAAACATGCTAGTACAACATACTAAAACAGATCAATAATTTCCTAGTCAATCATCAAATCTTACCCTGTCATTACTGATATAGTGCGTGTGTGCTCAACAACAATGCTAACTAATATAATGCTAAATACAACACATAATAGATCTCTTTAAAGGCATCATACAATGTAAACTCACAAAATTCACGAACAAGCTCGATCCAACTAAAGTCAAACATCCACCAAATTCAAGAGTTCAATCTGGGATACTTATGCTTTACTTATCATTACGGGGGCTTTTTTTTTTCTTTTCCCGTTTTCTCTTTTTTTTTTTCAATGATGGATAGTGAGTGTGTTTTATGCTCCATCTCACACCTGTGTTTATGGGGAGTGTATTTCACTCGACCCACCACAGGACTCAATCTATTCAACTCAATATCTTCTTCTTTTTCATTTTTTTTAGCTTATGTACCCCAAATATTCCCCCAAACTTAAGTTTTTGTCTAAATTCAGTGATCTCCGCCTATTCATGTCTTTCATTCATTCAAACTAGTATTCTCCTCAAGAAGTCCATTACGTGTCAATTTAGACTCAATCAGTCAACATAGTTATTTTTACTGTGCTATCCTTATTATATCAGTTTCAAATAGGTAAAGATTCAAATCATGACAAGAAATCACATCAAAGTCTTAACAGTTAATACTATACTTGTCTACTCAATTCCAATCTCATCATTGGCCAAAACAGACTTAAACTATCTAACAGCTGGAAACATGTAAATACTTGAATTTTTCTTTTAAAATATTCGAATGAAAACTAATCGAATGAAAACTAATGAAAAACTATAAAATGAATACTAAATGAATGCAACTGGAACTGGAAAAATGCAATGCACCCCCAAACTTAACATATGCAATGTCCTCATTGTATAAAAAAAACATAAGAAATTAAGGACTGAGGACTTCCCTAAAAGATAGACGCCCTATTCCTCATCAGTATCCTCTTCTTCTTCTTCATCAACCTCATCCTCAGGAGGTAAATCAGCCGGGGGATATGCAGACAAGGGTGGAAATTGGTAGGGAGCGCCTGCTGGATTCATGCGGTCGAACATCTCTAGGAATGCTGCGCTACAGTTCTGATACATCTCTGATTGTCGCTGAGCCAAGCTATCCTGATTTCTTTCCACCCGGTTCAATCCATACTGAACTCGATTAGCCACCATGTCAATCCTTCTAGTTTGATTTCTTAATTCTTGACGAATGTCTTCAAAAAAATTTGGTGGTGGCCCAGAACTTCCAGCCGCAGTAGTAGGATTGTCGTGTGACTGTTGATTAGGCTCGTCTGTAGGCTCGGGAGGCACAATAATAAAACCTAACCCTCTCGGGTGTGGTATTCCCCCTCCCCATACCTTGTACTTTTTTATCACTGAGTGGTCAATTGCGGCTAAAGGAGGTTGTGTAGCTTCTTCGGCATCCCATTTTACTCCAGCTTGTCGACATAGTCCAGTAATCAAAGATGGATGAGGTAGTCCACCTGAGGTCCCTCCTTTAATTGCTCTGTCAATTGAATCATGAATAACCTAACCTACATCTATAGATTTTCCTTGTGCAATACAGAAAAGCAATGCTGCCCGTCGATTTATAACATCACTTGTATGTCTACACGGCATCAACTTGGCACAAATAAAGGCATGCCATGCCTTCCCGTAACTACTTAGTGCGGATGTAGGGAACAAAACAGCTTCCTGTTGATCTGTTAATTTCCATTGTGTTCCAGGTACACACAAGGCTTGAATGACTTCACTGTAGTCCAGCTCGTGATCTAAATATTGAGTGAAGCCATTATTAGGTATTGTGTTCAAGCCATAGTAAGCATTTATTGACCTGAAACTGACTTCCACTGATTTTCCGCGAACCCAAATCATGTTACCAATATGATCTTTTGCATTGGCGTAGAATTCCTTAACAATTTTAACGACTGATGAATCTGGTTGGGCTGTAAAGTTCGCCCATCTTCTACTCCCAATTATTTGTAGTAACTCCCCATCTTCGACCTCTGGCAATAATCCACGCTCAGGAATTAGCGTTTTATTAGAGAGCAAATTGTAATACCTTTCAGACGCACTAGCACTGGTAAATCTCTTTTTGTCAAACTTAGTCGATGTGCCCGAAGTCTCGCCTCTTTGCCTTTTAGTAGCCATGAGTCTTGTGTGTGAATTGCTTACCCAATAGATGATGTTCAGAGGCTTAGTATGGACCAATCCTCTTTGTGACAATATATCGAACACTTGGTGTGCACAAATTGTGAACACTATTGGTAGGCACTCCCCCAAACTTAATTTTCACCAAATTTGTCAATAACTAAGCACACTATCCTTCCAATGCAATACAAGCAACAATTAACAGTACCCAAACCCACTTGAGCCAACACAATGAAAGAACTAACTTCAACTTACTACCTTAGCCACTCTCCAAGCAAATCCAAATAATTTGTAATAAAACTTTGTGCACTTACTTGGTTATAGCCATAATTGATGTTCCAAGCAAAGTTTCAGGAGCAATTTGAGCTTTGAACCCTTACTTCAGATAGATGGATGGTTGGGTGCCGAATTGGTGAGGAAGGACGACAACATGGAGATTTATTGCCGTAGTTTGGGTCGGAGATTAAGTGTTTGATTATGCTTATACAAGAAAAATATGATAATCGTGTCTATATTGGGGTAGGGATGCGAGTTGAGTGGGTTTGAGTTGGAGTAGGAGAGCAAGAATGGGTTTGTTTTCAGTTTGGAGGAGTCTTGCCCAATTAGGGCTTTTATTTTATTTTTTTCACGTTGCAGTAGGAGCGCCTAGGCGCTTGTTTTTGCACTTGTTGAACCGCCTAGGCGCTTGGGAGCAGTATGTCTTGGACGCTTAGAGCGCCTAGGCGCTTGATTTGGCCTAGGTGGGAGCGCTTAGGCGCTTGGGGCACGATTTTGCTTCTGCTATTAAGCGCCTAGGCGCTTGGTTTGTGCCTGGCTTGGGCGCCTAGGCGCTTCAGCCTGTCTTTGTGACTTTTGTGCTCCTGCTTCTTTCAACCTGCATACCTCAACTTAAATTCTTAGTCTTTGTTTGCTAGGAGAGTAAGACTTATTTTAAAACCCTGAACTAAGATAAATTACATAATTAACTAACTAACATACTAAGAAAGAAAAACAAAAACAAGATACCCTACACCACTAAGCAATTCAATAACACAAAAAATGAAGGACACGATTAGAAATCTGAGAATTTGACAAATGAATATTCTTCTATTCTGTCAACGCTACAGTTTCAAACTCCCCGGCAGCGGCGCCAAAAACTTGTTGCCTAATTTTTTAATAGCACTTTAACACGCAAGTATACGCGTTCAATTGTAATATTCAGCAAGCAAGGATATCGTTCCCACGAGGAAACAGACTAATATTTATCAATTACTAATTTCAATGCGATTAATCCTATTTTAAACTACAAAATATTGTTTATGATTTGAAAATTAAACTTAACAAAATTAATAATTAAAATCAGAATTTCACAAGAATAACTGCAGATTTAACAGATTAAGATTACAACTTCCCTTAGTATTTCAGTTAAACCAATTTACTTCCCATTTAAATCAATTAATTAATATGAATCATTATCCAAGAATGCTTTATAGAACTAATTCACACACTTTTTCCAAAACACGTGAACAAATCCTCCTAACTCCAATCCTTAAGACACAGAATTACAAAGAACACCCCAGTTAATCAACTCACTATATTCCTATGTGAATCAAGTTAATTAGGGTTTTATGCACAAATTCTTTCAAATGATACAAAAGACACATAGGTATATTCCTATCCTACATGCTAATCATATTAACCCTAATCAGATTATATGAACAGATGTTATCATATCCAGATCTCAATCTATACTCCATCTTCCAATTTTATATAGATTATCACAGTAATTGTTGGCCAAACAATTAATCAATAAGCAAAAGATATAATAAATAATTCAATAAAAATCAACTTTCATTCAATGGGAAGATTTAATTTAAACTACATACCAAGTTCCGTTGCAATCTTAATGAAAATTTAGTTCATGATAATAATAAAGAAAAACATCATCCAAATGAATAATCCAAACATCCCAGATAATTACAAAAGATAAAACTAGAGAAGAGAAGAAGAAACTCTGAATTTGCTCCAATACTCTCTCTTTGATCTTTAACCCTTGCAATTCTCCTTCGTGTTTTCCTTCGTTGTTCTCTCTGCAAATCTCTTAAAAAATTGAGTTGTACGTCTTCTCTAAAGTCCTCCCCTATTTGTATTAGATCTGGCCTCTTTTTAGATTCCTAGTTGGCTTCAAAAACCCACTTAGCAATAGAAAAACTCTCCTTTTTCTGCACATGAGCGCCTAGGCGCTCAACATAGGCCATTTCCAAGCGCCTAGGCACTTGCTCAGGACATCGTAATTACAAAAATGTCACTCAGCTTTAATTTTCATGATTTTTGACCTTTTTCTTCTCCCAAATGACCAATTTGTCCCTCCAGCTCCAACCTACAAGAAATAAACACAAAACACATAAAAAGATACTAAAAAATAATTAAAGATAGCAATAATTAAGTTTAATAATATCGGATTCATAGGTATAAAACCTACTCATCATGATCATATAGGTGTACAATGATTGTTTATGTGTTCAGATTGTGGACAAGGATCAAGGATTGATCGGATAAGGATAACATTAGTAAACCCTAAAGATATATTAAGAACATCAAGGTTCAGTGAGAAAACCCTAACGATTGGTTAGGAACCCTAACGATACGCTCGAAAACCCTAATTTTAGTTATGGGAATTCGAAATCCTAATTCGGAATTTGAAATCCCTAATTTGGGAGCTTAAAAGCTAAGTATAAAAGCTTATGTGTTAAATGTTATGGGATATATATGAAATGTCCAAAATATCCTTCAAATTATAGGGGAAATTACCAAAATACCCTTAGTGGGTGCAAACTTACCAAAATGCCCTTTTACTTAAAAGTTAAGTAAAAGATAATTTTAATTTGTGGTGAGTAACCACTTAAGCTTGCCATGTGTTTAACAACTTGGATCAACCAATTTTGAACACATAACAACATTTGTGTCCATGGACATCAAAAGATTAAGAATTTAAGTTAAGAAAAATCTTACTTTACTTTACATATTATCCATGTAACACCCCCTTTCCGAAATAGAAAGAGAGGTCACTCAAAACATAACAAAACTGATGAATTTAATAACAAGGCTCTAATCCACAAAAGAATAGTGTTAAACTAATTAAATGTCTTAAGACAAACCATAATAAATGCCACACTGGCTCAAACCACAATCTGAAATAATTATTACAATTCCAAGTAAACTAACACATCAAGTCTAAACAGAATATTTCTAAAGCATTGGAATGAATGGAGCTCTCATCACACTTGCCCTTGATTCTCCTGATTACCTGCCGGAAGAAAAACACAGCATGAGCCAAATGCCCAGTACGGATATAGAATACAATTAATGAACTGAAATAATTAACTCGATTAAATGAAAAGAGACGAAACGAAACGAACAAATCTAACACAACGAAATAATAGGCTTAAACAAATGGTTGGGTGTTATTTCATACCGAGCTCAAAATAAAACAGAAATATACCTTGCCACACAGGCAAGTCAAATAATGCCAAATAGGCAAATTATATAATGCCACACAGGCAAGTCACATACATTGGACCGCGAATCCAATGCATGTAAAATCGGAAGGCGTGTTTGGCACAAACATCACCAATCCGCAGAACAGAATAGAACAGAAAACTAGGGTCGACCAATACGCCTCCCACAACAAAACACCAAATGGCCAACTCCCACCGGAGCACAAAACGGTGACGCCGTGGACTGATCACACCGCCACGGAAGGTGTCATGCATCGGTGCCAAGAGGATATGCCTGTGGTACCCCCACAGGTGGTTATAGCTCAGGTATATCCTACGGTATATTCTAACAAAAATATAATGTCACAACACATGCGACAAAATATCAACATAAAGGGGTTCTAACGTGTACATGTTAAATCGAACGAATCATCAACACAAGTCTCCAAAAATATACTAACATGTACATCACTATAAATATCAAAATAAAATTTAGACATGATACACTAGTGTAAAGAGTACAAACATGAGTTCTAATATAACGCCAAAACAAAACTATCACAATAAATTGATAAGGAATAATTATGAGAAGCAATACCGAATTTCGAAACGAATAACGTAACGAACAAATTAAAAAAAACAAAAGAGTCTCGTTGAAAGAGTACGGAATCCGTACCTAGATTAAGCAATATAGTACCCAAAGTATATTCCAAAAACTCGTTAAATTCCTTCCGTCCGATCTAATAAAAATAATAATAATACCATTATAGGTTACCTAATAATTATAATTATGCTAATATGAAATTAATTCCTCCAATTACATCAATTTTACAAGACAATCCAAATCAAATTATCATTTATAATCTAATCATTTTTTTATTTTTATTTTACATACTAGTAATCCTAATATATTATATATATTATACACAACTATCATTCATAAAAAGAAAGTTCAGCAACTTAGCTTCTTCCGCATGCCCATGATTTATCATTATTTAATTTTATTAAGCTAGCATACTACTTTATCACCCCACCAGCCATCCGAAATCAGAATGATACAAGAATTTCTAGTTTTCGCATACTGCTAAACATTATAGGTACACTGCCATCTGATTACAACTATAGACTACAACTACGAAAATTATAATTACTCACCGGAAAGAATTAGCAACCAATAGCAATCCGTTCTCTTGCGCCGTTACGCTGCTCTCTTTTTTCTCTTCTCGCGTAAGGCTTATTATGGGTAAATTTAGGTTTTGCTTATTTATTCACTTAAAAACAGATTTTATTAATTAATATATATTTATTAACTCCCCAACTTTTAATAGGACTTTAAAATTACAAAATTATAAATTAGATCCACTTAGTTTTAAAGCCCAATTTTACCAATTTAATTTACCCAACACTTATTAATATTTATTAGTCCACAAAAATTAAATGACTATTTTGGCCCAAAATAAATGACATCCAATAAATATATTTTAAAACAAGGTAATTATTATTATTTAATATTTTTTTTTCGGGTATTACAATCCAAGTTCATTCTCTCTCTAACTTTTTGAAATAGAGAGTGAAAGGGAGTGTTGTGTTAAGCCAATATCAGTTCTTAACATTCCAAGAAAAGCAACAAAGGATCAGAAATCAAAAATCAAGCATAGAGGTATAAACTCTAGCTTTATAAAAATCTTAATGATTCATGTTATATGTTATTGTTAGATGTTTAGAGTTATGGTAGAGGATGTTATTGAGTGATCCAAGATGTTATATCAAGGATCCATAACATCTAGATGTAAGGAAATAGGTTTTTAAAACCTGACAATGAACCCTAATTTGTGGTCTGATAGTTATATGTTAGGGCTCATAGATCTTTGTGTGTTAATGATTTATTATGTTTTAAGTTATAGAGTTGTTCTCTGTCATGAGGAGATTAGACTGAAAGTGGAATCAAGTCCATTCCATGTCTAGATCTTCAGTTATAAGTGGTCAAACTCAGTTGACCGATCACGAAACTGAGTTTCTGGGCAACCCAGAAACCCAGAAATGGTCTGACAACGTTTTGTAGGCTTTAGATCTTGCACCTGTTTGATAGTTAGGCCATGTTGTTGTTTTAATGTTGTAGTCTGACATAAGGACTACCCAATCATGCCATTAGATTTCCCAGATCATGATTAGGATCAAAGATAATGATGGTCAAACTAGGGTTGACCATCAGCCTTATGAACATTTCTGGAAAACCCAGAAAGTTCAAGAACAGCTCCTGACCAGTACTTTGATTGGCTCAAATCTTTAGTTGGTGATGTTGTTAGACTGATCTGATGTGACTCCCCAAAATCTGGGTTACCTGACCCCCGAGTTTGCTGCTCACGATCCAACATATAAATAACATCTAACTACCCATTCATTGATGAATAGCAATGCACAACTCATTAACAAATATTTTTAATACATTGTCCCAGGTTATTTAACCATTAACATTACAAACATACCCTTTAGATATACAAAAAGGGTTTACAAATACAACATAATAATAATGTTCATTACAACTAATCCAACAAAACACCTTTGCCCTTGTTCTTCTCTGCCCCTCCGGCTTCTTCGTTCCTAGCTGGAATATTTTATTTAGCAAGGGTGAGCAACAAATTTGCCCCACAATTTAAGGCATACAATGAATGTATAAGAATCATGAATAACAGACTATCTATTTCGATAGAATGACACCAAAGTTTAGAGAACTTTGAAATAGCTGAACAAATCTTTAATCACTAACAAGTCTTCTCGCATTCTATGTAACACAATAATCTGATAATGAAAGAGTACATTGCTTTCAAAGTTTCTACGATATTCTATTGAATAATCAAGAATCAATTCTACGCAATAACAATGTGGAATATTTTCCAGATTTATGCTGAGCGATCCATTGGATCTTAAACTTATCTTCTCGAGTAACTATTAAAGATTTACTTTGATATACCCAGGTGTATCAGATTACCATAAATGTAAAACCCCGAATTTTATGAAATAAAAATATTCAATTTTCTTATAATTATTATTCTATTTAATAGTTAAATTGATAAAGGATTAAAGTTAAGGGTGATATGTGAAAATTTTACAAAGTAAGCAAGTTGATATAAAATATTCGTTGTGTCGGGGAATATTCGTTTGGTCGGGAAATATTCGTACGACGACACCATCATTAGTGGACACCACAACAGAATAACTGTCGGAGTTAGAAAACGACAGAAATATCATTTTATAAAAATAACGGCGAAAGTTTTACCGTTAAACTACTGAAATACCCGGTGGTAAAAGTACAGTAATACGCGTGGTTACATAGTAGCACCTGGTATTGATTATTGATGCTTACGTAAGAAGCCACTCAGTTTATTCAATTATTTCTATAGTAATTACTGCATAATATCTCTCATATTATTGATTCAATTATTGTCACAGTATCATTTGCATAATATTTATTATTAGTATCAATAATTGAGACGACAAAGTTATTCATATTATTATTTGCAATATTGAGAATGTCTAGAAAGTTCTATCGAGGAGAGGTTTTGTCACCTAATTGCACACCAATAGGGAGAAATCCTTATCGAAAAGCCCCCTCTTTCCTTGGAATGATCTGGTTGTTAAATATTATGAGTTATAATATTAATGATGAATAATTGTTGAAAGATTAAAAATGTGTTGATTAAAGATAAGTGATTTGTGGTAAATATTTATTTTATTTTTGATATAAATAGAGGGGTTTGTTATGAGGTATTTGTTATAAGTTTGGCTTATTATTCCATGAGGAGATGTGCTAATTTTTCAGACCGTTAGTTGAAGATATAATAGTAAATCAATATGGACCGCTGGTGGAAAGTTATAATAGTAAATCAATATGGATCGCTGGTTTAAAGTAAATCAGTATGGACCGTTGCTTTAAGTGTTAATAGTAAATCAATATGGACCGTCCGTTTAAAAGTAAATTAATTTTGGCCGTTCATGAATTAGTTACTATTTAGTCCTTTTTTCTATAAATAGAATCTCATTCCTTCATTATTTCTTACGAATTCACTGAAACTCTAGAGAGAGAAACTATAGAGAGAAAGAAGATGAGTATTCTGCTACTACCCTACTTCAGTATTCAATCTTCTACTAAGGTAAGATGTGTTATTTATTTCATATTCTCTTACGATATTATTTTTCGTATTCGTAAGGAATATTATCTTTGTTCAACATTCATAAGGGATATTATTTGTTGTATTCATAAGGGGTATTATTTCTTTCGTATTCATGAAGAGAGTTATTTTCTTTCAATACTCGTAAGAGTTGTTATTCCATTCTTTATTACCGCATGCATGGTGAAATCTTTTGTTATTCCATTCTTTATTATTCTGTGATAATAACCTGTCTATGCGGACTACCGCATGCATGGTGAAATCTTTTGTTATTCCATTCTTTATTATTCTGTGGGAATAACATGTCTACACGGATTACCGCATGCATGGTGAAATTCTTATGTTATTTCATTCTTTGTTATTCTGTTGAAATAATCTGTCTACGCGAACTACCGCATGCCTGGTGAATAACCCTTCGTATTCAATTATTATTAAATTATGGAAATAATTCGTCTACCCGGACTACTGCATGACAGGTAAAAATCCATTTACAGTTTCATATATTATTTCTTTTTATATTCTTAAATCTAAACTAACTATGTTAAGTATTGCTTCTATAATTCCTGAAATTAGTGGAATATTCTTGAGTTTTGTGCTTCATTCAGTATCGTTTCATTGGAATATTGATCTGAACTTTTTTATTAAATATCAATATTTTAACCCGAGGAACTATTTATGGGTTACTATTCACTCGGTTACTATTCACTTGAATATTATTCACCCGAAGATTCGGGATACTTTTCATACTGAGTTATTATTCACGGGTTACTATTAATGGGTTACTATTCACTCGGGTATTAATCACTCGGGTATTCGGGGTAATTTTTATGCCATGATACTATTCACGGGGTACTATTCCCGAAGTACTATTCACGGGGTACTATTCATGACAAAAGTTGATTTCCTTTTTGTCCAAGATTATTTTTGATACATGAATATTATTCTTGAATTTTACTCCACAAAGCAGTCTCATGTTGACAATTTGGATATTTTTAAACTCTGGATAAATTTAAAGTCTTTAATATTTATCCTTGATCTCGTTTGATTAAATTCTTATATCATTGTCATCATCTTCATGCTTATATTGTGATAAAAGTCATTTGTGGCTTACGTGCATAGATGTACTATTGATTGGTATGATTATGATCAGGAATTATTCGGTATAATCATGACCGTAATGTTACAAATGATGTGGTAAAAGTCCTCATTGGCCCGTAGTGCACTGATGGACAGTTGTTGATTTGATCATGACCATTGATGATTATATGAATATCCTTGGCCCGTAGTGTAGGGATGATTCGATGATGTGGTTTATTTATTAACCTGAGTCTCAGCGATAAAGTTGATAAAAAACTTTTTAAATCATAGAAGATAGTAGATATCATGCTCTACTTGACTCTTCTAATGGATTGCTTGTTCCGCTACAGTTAAACTTGATGGTTATTGTATTTTATCAGTTTAACACTGTTGAAGGCTAACGATAATTTATTCTGCATTATCTTAGTCATAATATTTCTTATTGGGCTAGTTGAGCTCACCCTTTTGCTTTCATTATTCTCTTCAGGAAATGAGAATATAGTTGGGACTAGTCGGGGAACAGAGTGACGGTCCGAGATGGTGGCTATAGTAGTCCTCACTATTTTATGAAATAGTGTGATAATAAATGTAATGAGGACTGCATTTGAGTTTGAAAACTGTCTATGAGACAATATTCGTGTAAAAACTCTAAGCTACGATGTTGTCGTATTGTATAAAAGAAGTTTGTATTTGATTTATGTACCATATATTTGGCGACTCAGAATGGGTGATGTATACCTATTTTGGGGGCGTCACAATAAAGATTAAATCATACCCCCAGCAAGTGTATAAAGTGATCAGTTTTATTATACCCTATATTATGCATAATACTCAAACGCGCGCAACGACTGATTATACGACCACAATGTTCCCTTTATATAAAAGTTTGCTCTTCTCAGTCTTATAAACAGATTTTTGAATCTTAACAACGAAATACTAATATTTCAATATCTAATATCTTTCTTGATCTAGCCGAAACAATTGGTCCTGCCAATAATAATTGAGTTCTCTTCTTTAATCTATCAAGTTTGCTTTCTCGATCTAGCCGAAACAATTGGCATCTACCAGTCAATAATAATTGACTTCTCCTCTCGAACTTATCAAGTTCCAACAAAAGTTCGTCTAGCCAGAACAATTAGCTAATACATATCTCAATACGATTCAATAATAGACAGTAATTATTTGACTATTTACAATCAATAATAGCTTCTACGGATGTAATTATCCAACAACAATTATTCTATAAGTATATTCTCATAATCACTAATTCAATTTGAATTAATAAACATGCATTAACTACGAATAATCAACAAAAATTCTCAGACGTGGTCTAATCAACAATAATTAACCACCATAATATTTGAAAGATATAACTCAAGGTTGAGTTAAGAAAACTTGCTTTCTGCGTTGATTACTGCTACACAATATACTTATCTGCATTTGCAAGATCTATAATCAACAATATCGGTCTCACAATTAGCACAACAATTCATAACACGTAACACTATAATTTACAGTCAATATTTCTCCTAAACACATCACCACATAGTAACATCAGTGTTTATAACATATATAAACACTCATCAAGTCTAACTAGTTCGGTCTGGTTGGACTTCGGTCTTATCTCGGTGTCCTGGTCACCCTATTCGACAATTAACACATTTATTGTCAATTAAACTCGGTTTCAAAGCTTCAATATTATTTTAAATAAGTCAAATATCGTTCATAATATTTTTTCAGAAGCTTTTAATAATTTTCAAACAATTATTATATTTTATAATAATTTTTCAAACACTGAAATCATTTTTAAATGATTTAAATACTGAATAATACCATCATCATTAATATTTATTAATATTAAAAATATTAATGACATACTTGTCAAAATATTTAAGTTATTAATAATAACTTAGAATATTTTTAAATCCCCAATATTCTCCTTAAATAATTTTTAAAACAGTTAAAATCATTTTAAAACAATTACCATTAATATTTAAATATTAATGAATTTATCATCAAAATATTAAAAGTCATTTATTATAACTTAAAATATTTTTAAATCATTTTTCTCAGTTTTAAATAATTTTTAAATCAATAAAACAACTTTTAACTCATTTATTTAATATAATAATTAAATAAATCTAATATCATTAATATTATATTATTAATGAAAATTACTCAAAAATATTAAAAGTTACATTTTATAACTCAAAATATTTTCTAACACTTTATTCTTATTTAAAATGATTTTTATAATATTAAAATTATTTTTCTCTAATTTATTTAATATACTAATTAAATAAATTAAATACCATTAATATTCAAATAAATATAAATATTAATGAAAAATATCCCAAATTGTCAAAAGTTATTTTTCATAACAGAAAATAATTTTTAAAACCATTTTTTGTAATTTTTAGAAATTTGTTTCTATTTTTAATCGTTTTTCGAAAATTAGAATAATTAAATTCATTAAAATCGTCATTATAGGCTATAGCGACAGTAACGGTCGCTGTTGGTGTTCTTGAGCTCAAGAACACTGACAAGTAATGCATAAGGGGTCATGTTTGACCAGCCTTTTTTCTCAGTCCATACACAATATGGGCTAACTAATGTTCATAGCTTGTAGCACTAATGTTATATTACATGTTCCCACAACCAGCTAGGTCATACAACAACATACTAAGAAGATATGAGCCTTCAAAGTCATTGTCAGACAGTTCTTGGGTTTTCTGGGTAACCCAGAAACCCAGGCAGTTTCATGGTGCAACTTTGAGGCTTGATTACTTTGGTGTTCTGACTATCACTTAGGTGTTCTTATGGTCCAAACATGTAGTACTCATGACAAGGAACATATATACATAACTATCTCAATCCAACTACAACAAAATCTCCAAATTTAATCCGGTCAAACCCTGTTAGAGGGCTTGTTCTTATGGTTTCTGGGAATTTCCAGAAACTCAAACCGTTACCGGATAGCCCACTTTGACCATCCACTACAGTCGATTTGTTGATTGTTTAAAGGATCTAAAGGCATGGATCTAAAGTCCATATAACAAGCTACAATCTGGTTACAACAACACCAACAAATCTCATAAAACCTGTCAGATCTTGGCCTTGCAAAATCTTGTCAGACACTGCTAATGAGTTTCTGGGTTGCCCAGAAACTCTTGGTCATGCTCGGTCAACTCACTTTGACCTACAATAACTTGTAATCTGGACATAGAATGGCCATGATTCCACTTCCAGATTACAGTCCACACAACATATTACAAGTCTAAAACATAAAACACCACAAATCATTAACAGGAAAAGATCTGTGGCCTCTGACATATGCTTGTCAGTCAACAAATTAGGGTTCATAGGCAGTTTTGAAAACTTTGATTTGAAGGCACTTTGATACTATAGATCTATAATATAACATCATAGATCATCATATAACATCTTCTAACATGTATAAAAACACAAAAACACAAACTTGGCCTAAGCATGCAAAATCTAAGATAAGTTAGGGTTTTACCTTTCTCTTGAAGATGCTTTTATCTTAGCTTACCAATCTGTTCTTGGGGATGATATGGCTTTACTAGTGACTGATTCACCTTAGTATTTTCGTGGGTTTGGAGAGAGAGAAGTTTTGGCTAAGTGTATGAACATAAAATGAGCTATACTTGATATTTCTCTTTCTTTAATCCTCCATTCTTTGCTCATGTGGTTAAAATTGTTGTTGTGTGACTTCAATTAGCCGATTCAAGGTGTATGGTAGCAATTCAAGAGATGTGGCAACAATTTTGGCCATAACTTTTTACTTAAATTTTTAAGTAAAGGGTATTTTGGTCTTTTCGCCCCAAAAAGGGTATTTTTGTAATTTTCCTCATAAATTTAAGAGTATTCTAGTCATTTGACGTTACTTCTCTTAATTCTCACCCTTAGGGTTTGATAATCTTAATTAGGGTTTCCTAATTAGGGTTTAGGATTCCTGAATTTAAAATTAGGGTTTCCCGGCATTCGATTTGGGTTCCTAACTGTGCGTTAGGGTTTCTTAATCTGAGATTAGGGTTTCTAATCCCTTATTAGGGTTTACTAAGTTTATACCCTATCTGATCAATCACTGATCACAAATTCTATACAGTACAAACACGTACTCATCAATACAATTATTATAACTGTATTTTCTACCAAATCCCTATCTGTATCTAGTGTTAGGGTTTCTATTCTTTGTTAAGCACAACTGTACTTTTATTTCTCAGTCAATACACAAATCGACTCATTCTCTAGACTCATATCACATATTCTCAGCTCAATATTGATAATCAATATCAATATAAAAATAAAAAAAATTATTCGGAAAATTAGGATTATTCGAAATCCTGGGTTATCACATATGATGTTATGTAGTTGTACTCTGACATCAAGACTACATGTGTGAAACTTCATATCACACAAACAAGACCTAGACTACAAACTATAAGGATCCAAAGTAGCACACTCGAACTGTTCTTCATTTCTGGGCATTTCTGGGTAACCCAGAAATGAAGAACAACCTCTAACAACATGTTTGATGCCTTATATTTTCTTGATATGATGCAGTATAGCCGCGAAACTTGTTTGGGGCTATAGTATTATATAAATACTATAACATGAACACCATTTCAAACCTAGGAACTTAAGGATCAAAGAATTACAACTGGTCAAACGTACCACCCTATTAATTGACATGAAGATTCTGGGTTTGGCCAAGAACACCTATAGCGACGGTTCTATCGCTATAGGCACCTTTAGCGACAATTTCTTTATAAAATTAATTATTTTAATTAAATAATTAGTGAAAAATAGTTTTTAATTATTAAAAATTCATAATAAATTCCTAAAAATTATTTTAAAGCCTAAAAACAGGTTTTTAATAATTTGGAGTATATTTCATAAATATTTTAATATTTTTGAATATTAATTATATTTAATTTATTTAATTATAATATTAAATAAATTACATAAAAATAATTTTAATACTTGAAAAATTATTTAAAATTATATTAAGGTATAAGAAAATATTTTAAGTTATTTTTAATGACTTTTAATATTTTGTGATGAATTTCATTAATTAATTAATATTAATGGTAATTGATTTATTTAATAAATGTATTATATAAGTTGTGGAAAATTAGTTTTAATGTTTTAAAAATCATATAAAAAATGATTTAAAGGGTATAAAAATATTTTAAGTTATAAATATAACTTTTGATATTTTATTATGAAAAACATTAATATTTTAATATTAATGGCAGTTATTGGATAATGGATTTAAATGTTTAAAAATTATTTAAATATAAAATTAAGGTATTAAAAATACTTTGAGATATTATAAATACTTTATAATATTATGACATATATTTCATTAATATTTGACATTAAATAAATATTAATGATAATAGAATATTGTGGTATTTAAATCATATAATTATAATATTAATGATCGAAAAATCATGATAAATGATCATAATTACTTGAAAATTATTATGAGTCTTTAAAAAATATTTTAACTGATTAATAAATTATCTAGGATAATTTTTAAGTGATTAGGCGGAGTACTATTGAAAATAGGCTCGATAATTGTCCGAGTAGGACGTCGGGATGTCGAAATTGTACCGGACTCAACTCAGACTGAAATAGTTTGACTTGATACCGAGTCATAGGTAGTTTGTTGACTGATAGGAATATGTGTAATGTGTTTAGGTTATTTTATAACTGTATTAACAATATTATACTGTGATGATATTATTCTAATATTTGAGATCAATATTAGGTCTTCGGATAAAGCTATATTGACTACATAGCTGTACAGTGATACAAGCAAGTTCTCTAACTCGACCTCGAGTTGTTCATTCAAATATGCTGATGGTTAATCACTGCTGATTACCATGTCTATGAATTATTGATTCGCACTCTGTGCATATTGCATGTGTTCATCAGGTATAAAAGGCTGATCACCTTCATTACCATCTGGTTTAGTTGATTTGTTCATGTTCAATGTTCGTTCAGCTATGAAAACTTGTTCACAATTATATTGTTTAATGTTAGCTAGCTTATTGTTCAATTCTTTCAATCATGATATATCCTTAATTAAACTTAGACTTGCTAGGAAAACATGTTGCTCACCCTTGCTATAATATCATGATAAATATTACAGATTAAGACAAATACGTCGGATACAGGAGAAGCCAGTGACATTGTATGTTAGATAGATATGGAATACATGTATTACGTGAAGGTTCTCGACCTTGGGGATAGTGTGTAAGTTTAATGTATAAACAATTTATGTTTATATCTTTCGCAACATTTATAGAAATAGTATATCAGATCCTTGGTGATTAGGACCAGGATTTGAGGATGCTACATCTTCCCTGGCTCTTTTATTCCTGTTCATGGTCCTGGGGCTGGGACTCCAAACTATTTCAAGTCTATTACTCATTCTGGGTGGGTAGTGGATGAATTTTTTTCTGATACTGATTGTACTCCCTCTCCAAACCCCTTTATGGGAAAGCTAAAGCAGATTGATGAAAAGGAAGTTCGTGACCTAAAGACTAAAGCTAGAGATGGGATGGAGTAAGGTCAATCCTCAAAGAAAAAGAGTAAAGGAGGGGAGGAGCAAGAAACCCCCATTTTAAATATTTTATTATTTTATGGTAAATTTTTGCTCTATGAATATTAGAGGTGTTAATATGAAATTCAAGCAGGATAGTGTACATGCTCTTTTGTTTAAACATAATATCTCTTTTGTTGGCCTAGTTGAAATAAGGGTCAAAGGTCCCAAAGCTCACAATGTTTGTAAGGCCATTCGTAATAGATGGAATTGGCAGTTTAACTATGATCATCATGTGAATAGGAGAATTTGGGTAGGCTGGGACACAAATATATGGGACTTGTGATTGTCCGTGCCTGAAGGCACATGTAAGACCCCAACTTTTATGAACAAAGATTTAATTTTCTCGAAATATTATTTTAAATAGTAAGGTGTTGATTTAATATAATGCAATAATTATGGGTGATATGTGCAAATTTTGTAAAGTAAGCGACTTGTCATAAAATATTCGTTTGGTCGGAAAATATTCGTACGACGACGTAATCATTGGTGGACAATAGAATAATTGTCGGATATAGAAATTGATAAAAATAACCTTTTCATAAAATAATGGCAATACTTTTACCGTTAAACTATTAAAATGCACGGTGATAAAAGTACAATAATACACGTTGTAGGACATTAACACTTGGTATTGCACAGTATCTCTGATTATTGATGCTTACGTAAGAAGTCACTCAGTATTTTATTTAATAATTGCCACAGTAATAATTGCACATTATTTCACATTATTAAATTAATAATTGACACGACACAATTACTCATATTATTATTAGCATTATTAAAATATCTAGAAAGTTCTGTCGAGAAAAGGGATTAGGTTATTTAACTGCACGCCAGTAAGGAGAAATCCTTATCGAAAAGCCCATTCTTTCCCGGGAACAATCTGGTTGTCAATATTATGAGTTATAGTATTAATGATGAATAATTGTTGAAAGATTAAAAATATATGAGTAATTGGGTAGTGTTTTATTTGATTATTGGGAGATGCGGAATTATTTTCCAAATCGTGAGTTTTTCTTAAGTTGGCATATTGTTATTTTCTTTAGGTGGCCCCTCATTTGGCAAATTTTCTAAAGGCGTGTCATTCATTTCTTTAAGTTTTGGCAGAGTACGAATTATTTTTTTTTGGGTGGCCCCTCATTTGTCAAAAGATGTGCCATTCATTTCTTTAAGTTTTGGCAGGGTGTGGTTTATTTTCAAAGGGTGGCCCTTCAACGACAAAACTTTCAAACGAGAATACTGATGGGTTTGGAAACATGTGACTAAAATTCCTAAATTAACAGAGGCTTGCCTCCCAACCTTGCCTATAAAAGGAAGGCACAATCAGAAGATGAGATACAACAGAAGTATAAAAACTCTTCTACATCAATATTTTGAGTATTTCTTTTGAGTATAAGTATACTTTGAGTGTAGCTAATAGTGCAAGATTTTATCAAGATAATCTCCATTATCCCAGTCAAATCAAGTCTCCTATTAAGGTAAATGATGTTATTTTCTTCATACTCTTAAAGGTTGTCATTCTATTCCTTATTAATTTGTGACAATAACATGTCTACGCGAACTGCCACATGCCTGGTGAATAACTCTTCATATTCATTTTTTATTAAATTTGTGAAAATGATCTGTCTACGCGAATTACCACATGACGGGTAAAAATCCATTTGCAATTTTGTATATTCTTTCATACTCGTATGAGATATCATTTATTTTGTACTCGTCAAGGGATATCGTTTTCTTTCATATTTTTCTCCATTTATGGTACAAAATTATTGTTTCTTTCCATAACCTTATTATTAAATGGTGAAAATCCCTGAAATTAGTAGAATATCCTTGAGTTTTGCGCTTCATCTAGTATCGCTTCACTGAAATATTTACCTGAACTTTATTATTAAATTTTAATATTTTCATTCGGGTTACTATTCACAAAAAAATTGGTTTCTTTTCTGTCTAAATTATTTTTGATACATGAATATCATTCTTAAATTTTACTCCACAATTGGTAACTGTTTGATTTTAGTCGGATCTTGCTTAATTTTGGATTTCTTGACTTTACGTTGGATGATTCTTTTAAAGAGGTTTAATATGTGTTTTATTTAACTTTATTTTAGTTAGCATGGTTGTTGAGCACACACGCACTATATTAGTTATAACAGGTTAAGATTTGGTGATTGATTGAGAAGTTATTAATTTGTCTTAGTATGAAGTACTGTCATGTCTATTTTGATTTCTCTGAGACCATGTGAATAGACTTTGTTCTGTCTATAGCTGAATTCGTAGGCATATAATTAGTTCCATTGCATTGTATATTATTGTGCTCTAGGACTAGCACAGTTTAAGTTTGGAAAAGTTTGATGAGTGGGTTTCATACCTACGAATCGGGTTCCTATTTGTACTTAAATAGTGCTTATTCTATCTATTTTAGTATAATTTTATGTGTTTTGTGTTTGTTTTGTTTTCAGGTTTCATTACGTGTTAGCTTTGGTATAATGGTGGCAATGTGGTGGGAATCAGCATGGAAGAGCAAAGAAAACATAAACTGCAGTTAGTACCCCCACCGGGGCGGGCATATATCAAAGGAATTACCTCACCGGGGTGGGGGTACACATGGCAGATAAATTTAGTACCCTGCCGTGGCGGGGGTTCTCAAGGCTAAATATCCCACCGGGGCGGGTGTGCGCGGACAGAAGGGAAATGTTTTGCTATGATTCTAACACTGTTGTGGTGTGGACTGAACGTATTTGGCTTTGATTGGGACTGGATGGTGGATGTTTTTATCAGCTATTACAGAGACTTAGGCTGGGAGAATCATTAATTCAATTAATCAAGTATCAATTTCAACTGTGAAGCCCTAATTTGGAGAAGATCGTGGAGGAGCAGAGTGAAGAAGCTAAGATCATGAAGATTTCAGAACTGGGTGTAGAGAAGGGTGGTCTAATACTATTATTAATATTTATTTCAGTTTCTATAATTTGGATGATGTATTCTATAATCTATTCAGTTTTTAATTCATTAGTTATGAACTAAATTTCTTATTAAGCTTGCAATGGATCTTTAAGTGGAATGATAATTATCATACTTTGATTTCAGTTTAATAAAGCTATCTTTTTAGTTCATCTATTGTGATTTGTGCGTAACTTATGAATTGCTTGATCACAAATTCTTTGTGGATTTATATGGAATTGAGAGATGAGATATGAATCTAACTTGGTCATAATAGCATGTGTTTATGATTTCTGCGTTTTGATGGAATTCATAATGTATGTTTAGGATAGAGATATACCTAACATCGCATGTAATCGTGTAAAAACTTGGAATTTAAACATTCTTTAATTATAATTCACATAAAGATATAGTGAATTAGTTAATTAGGGTATTTGACTTAATTCTATCAATTATGGATTTAAGTTGATATGGTGTTAGTGCATTGAGAGATGGCTAATTCTACTTTTGTGCTCTTGATTAATGAACTGAGATAGTTATTTAAATTGAAAAGAAGTGTGATAATCTAAGTGAAACATAAAGTGAAGTTATAGGATTAATTCTCCATTATCTGATTAAAATTTATGGTAGCTAGTTGAGTTGACTTATTTTGATTTTTAGTTTATTAGTTTTTTATTAATTGCAATTATTAAATCGATTAGTTTAATAAAATTGAAATAATATAAAGCTGGTAATTGTTTGATTAAAATTAATACTTGTCTCTGTGGGAACGATAATTGACTTATCATTATATTACTTGTTGATCACGTATACTTGCGTGTTATGTGTAATTTAGATTACACCCAACATGTTTTTGGCACCGTTGCCGGGGAATAGTTATTGATTTTATTACTTTCAATATCATTTTAATTAGTTCAGTTTTAGTTAAACAATTTTCTTTTTGTTTTTGTTATTTCTTGTTTCAGGTTCTCTTACTTAGTGCATGCAAACTCGGTCAAAGAAACCAGATTTGCTTTCTTACGAGGACGACATCAAAAGAAGGTTTCAGAGACTTAGTATGTGGATTAAGGAAACTCGAGAAAATTTTGATAAACAAGAAAGTATGGCTGAAGAGGATTCGAAAGTACTGAGGGACTATGCTACTCCCAGGGTTACAGAAATTCAGTCAAGCATTAACAGGCCTGCGATAGCTGTAAATCATTTTGAGATCATGCCTGGGATGATTCAGATGATACAAAATTCAGTACAGTTTAGGGGATTAGCCAATGATGACCCAAATGAGCACCTAGTTAGCTTTCTAGAGATTTGTGATACATTTAAATACAATGGGATATCTGATGATACAGTTAGGCTTCATTTGTTTCCGTTCACATTACTGGACAAAGCGAAGAGCTGGTTACACTCCTACCGCCAAGGTCAATCACTACTTGGGATGACCTTGCTAAGAAATTTTTAGCTAAATTTTTTCCACCGGCGAAGACTGCTAAGATGAGGAATGAGATTACAATGTTTGAACAACAATATGGGGAGTCTTTGTACGAAGCTTGGGAAAGGTATAAGGAATTGCTAAGGAAGTGTCCGCATCACGGATTACCTAAGTGGCTACAGATGAACTCCTTCTACAACAGGCTGAATGGAAATCTTCGTCCAAGTATAGATGCAACGTCTGGGGGAGATTTTATGACTAAAAGTTTTGAGGAAGCATATGATCTGATTGAGACGATGGCGGCTAACAACTACTAGTGGCCCACATCAAGAATGACTCATCCCAAGGCAACTGGGATGTTAGAAATAGATGGAGTGACAGCTTTAGCGGCATAAATCTCAGCATTGTTAAAGAAGATGGATGCCCTCACGGGTACACTGGTTCAGCAGGTGGCATATATTTGTGAATTGTGTGCGGGGGAACATCCAATAGAGCAGTGTTCTATTAATCCAGCTGCAGTTCAATTTGTAGGTAGTTATAACAGAATACCTTAGAATTTGTATCAAAATACCTACAACCCAGGGGCAAGGAACCATCCGAACTTTTCGTGGAGTAACAACCAATATCAGCAAGCTCCATGACAATCTTATCCCCTGGTTTCCAAAATTAGCATCAACAGTCAGTTCCACAGCATGAGAAAAAGTCAGTTTTGGAAGAGTTGTTGTTGAAATACATATCCGGTAATGAGGCGGCTATGAAAATACAAGCAACGACGATTAAGAATTTGGAAAATTAGATGGGACAGCTTGCGTTGGCATTGAATAACAAGCCGCAAGGGACATTACCGAGTGATACTGAAAAAAACCCTAGAGGAAATCATGAGCAGTGTAATGCTATCACACTTAGGAGTGGCAAAGAATTGGGGTCTGATTTTGATAGGAAAGCAAGCAAAGATGAGGATTGTAAAATTGACGGGAGTGATTCGACAAGGAAAACTAAGGGAAAAGTTATGGAAAAGCTGAATGAAGACAAACAGAATAAAGTCACACCACCTGTACCTTTCCCCCAACGTTTGGAAAGTCAAAAGCTCAATAATCAATTTTCTAAGTTTGTGGGCATCTTCAAACAGTTGCAGATTAGCATTCCATTCACTGAAGCACTAGAGCAGATGCCACGCTATGTCAAGTTTATGAAAGAAATACGTTCAAAGAAATGCAAGCTCAATGAATTCGAAACAGTGACGTTAATGGAAGAATGCAGTGCAGTTCTGCATAAAAAATATCCCCCTAAGTTGAAAGATTCGAGGAGTTTTACTATTCCTTGTGCAATTGGCAATCAAGATGTGGGGAGAGCCCTATGTGATCTAGGAGCAAGTATAAACCTTATGCCACTATCCACATACAGAAAGTTAGGTTTAAAGGAAGCAAAGCCAACAAATATCAGTCTACAGCTCGCAGATAGATCAATAACGTATCCATTGGGGATAGTAGAAGATGTGTTAGTAAAAGTTGACACATTAATTTTTCCACCTAATTTTGTGGTGTTAGATTTCGAAGAAGATAAGAATATCTCGATCATCTTAGGACGATCATTCCAAGCAACGGGACGAACGCTAATTAACGTACCTAATGGAGAACTTACCATGAAAGTATTTGATCTGGTAGTGAAAGTTAAAGTGTTCAAAGAAATTCCAATTCCTACTGATAAGGAAGAAAATGATTTGAACGCCTCGTCTACACATGTCAAACACAAGGATTGTAGAGAAGTTGATGGTCTAAAAGCATTGACTGAGGATATAAAGTCAACTTCACCCCCAGAATTGCAGTTGAACGGGCACGCAATAAAGTATTGTTGTTTATGTGCGATAAACAAACAACATGCTAAACATATCCCAACCGATCCAGGATAGAAACAGGGAGTAGTCAGGCTGAAAGACTCAAAAACAAGTGCTCAATGGGAGGCAACCCAATTTACAGTAATTTAGTTTTATGTTATTCAATTCATAGTTTAGTTAATAATTTTAGTATTACATAGTTCAATTATGTACAATTCTTAGGTAGGTAGTTAGTTATTTTTAGTAATTTTCAACATTCTTGCTCAAACTCTATGTACTTATCTTATATTTTGGGTTTTAATGGTTTTCAGGTACTAATGATGAAGTTTGGTACGCATGCGAGGCTAAGTAGCTGAAAATCATAAGTCTTGCATCAGACAGACCCCCGCCCCGGCTGGCCCTTTTATCGCCCTGACACACCAGCCCCGGCGGGGGGGGTCCTCTGTATCTACCCGCCCCGACGGGCTTTCTAGGCCAATTACCACCCGCCCCGGCGGGGGTTTGGGAAGTCAGTTTTTTAAAAAATTCTTATAGAGTCATGGCTTTTCCACTTTTATTGCCCATAACCGAAACTCAGCCACTTTTCTACCCACGAAATCCCCCATATTCCCTTATTCTCCACCGAATTAGTTCACTACTACCATTCTATATAAACCTAAACCCTAAATTCTTCAATTCCATACCAATTAACCATCAAATTATCTAATCTCAGTCACCAAAACCTTGGGTTTCATTAGCTTCAGATTTACAGCAAGAAAGGAAGGGGGATCTTCAGCAATTGGTCACTCAACCTTGGTAATATCATCATCAAGTAAGGAATTAGTGTGGGTAAGCTACTTTCACTAGTTTTTTTTGGCATACTTGGATTCCATTATGTAATTTTGGGCATTGTAAGTTGTGGTGCACACCACGTGTTTGTGAAATTGCCAAGAACAATTTTGGGGGAGTTATTAACTGAATCAGTGATATTATGGCTCCTAAAACTCCTGTTAAACGCCAACATGGCGAAGGTTCATTGCCACCAACACGCAGCTTCGACAAGAGAAAATTCATTAGTGAAAATGCGGCCGACAAATACGATTATTTCAAGCCCAAGGCATTGACATCGGAAAGGGGCTTGAGGCCGGATGCATTCAATGGACAAATATAGAGACAGATTCATGAACAGGGTTGGGAAGTATTTACTGATGAACCAGACCCTGCAGTGGTGACAGTAGTGAAAAAGTTCTATGCTAATGCTGAAGATAAAGCACCATTTGTGGCGTTTGTGCGGTGCAAACAAGTTCCTTTTAGTTCGGAGGCTATAAATGAGTTTTATAGTGTGTGAGCCCCTACTGTTTGTCAATATGCTCAGCTACGAGACATCAACCCAAACTACGATCAGATTCTTATAGAAATTTCAAAACCTGGCACTACATGGACTAAAGGGAAGAAGGGTGGCACCTTGTTTATGAGCAAGGACCTGAGTTTGTATGGAAAGATCTGGTATGCGTTCTTATGTGCGAAGCTATTTCCTTCGACACATACCAGTGAAGTTACTAAGGAAAAGGTGCTACTCTTATATACTATAGTGAAGGATTTTGATATAGATATTGATGTCATCATTAGCTTCTCAATCCGGCGTTGCTTGCGCGGGCTATTCTCAGGAGAACTGCCACACCCTTCACTTATTTATGGATTATGTAGACAGTTTGGGGTTCGATGGTGAGGCGATGAGCCCATGTAGCAGCCTCTCCAGCTTCTCGATTCTAGAATGGTTGCTCGATATTCAGTTCAGGCTGGAGGTGAGTCACATCCTTGAGGGTTAGGATTTGTTTTTCCTTATACTCCTGAGGAGGGGGATGCTAAGGATACCTCTGAGGATGACGAATTTAAGGATGACGAATTTAAGGGGGACGAGTTGTCTGAGGGTTCTAATGACGCTGCAAGGAGTAGTAGGTCTACCAAGTACATGTTTAGTACCCAGTTTCGCAGTTTGCAGAGGCATATTGATATGAGGGATAGAGAAGAAGATAGAAAGTTGAAGAGACTGGCAGTAAGACAAGATCACATATGTACTACAATGAATAATTGACATGCTTCATTAACTGAGGCATTTCAAAGAATGAATCCAACGGCTGCAGATTAATTCTAGTTTTTGGCACCACAACCATTTGCACAGTATCCACCATCTGACTCTGATGTGGAGGAGTTTTCAATCCCACAACGACCGCCACCGCCACCACCACAGGCTTAGCATGCTACATGGAAGTCCTCTTATACTTTAATGCAGTATTTTCACAATGAGGACATTGTGTGTTACATTTGGGGGAGTATTAGTTATTTGTTTAATGTCTTAGTTTTGTTTCTATTTCATATATTGGTTTGCTTTTGTTAATTAGTTTTTGCATTCATTAGTTCATGTCAGTCCATATTCATTCATATAGTTGCATCTTTACTTTAATTTAGTAATTTTAGTAGTTTAGTTTTCTGTTTCTATTCTTGTTAAGTTATATCTAGAAAAAAATTAAAATTTTGAAAAATCTCAAAAATATTAGTTAGTTTACTATTTTTATATTGCATTTAGTACATATTTGCATGATTCCAGCTATTAGATGATTAAAGTTTGTTTGGGCCAAAGATGAGATTGGAATTGCATAGATAAGCATAGTATTGACTGTTAAGGCTTTGATGTGATTTTTTATCATGAATTAGATCTTGGTTTGTTTGAAACTGGTAAAATAAGGATAACGCGTTGAAAAACGACTATGTTGACTAATTAAGTTTAAATGGATATATAATGGAACTCTTAAGGCTAATGCTAGTTTGAATGAAAGAAAATCATGAATAGGTAATGATGGCTAAGATTAGACAGGAACCTAAGTTTGGGAGAAAATTTGGGATATAAGCTATAAAAAAAGAAAAAAACTATGAATAAACACCGTAGCTAGTCTTGTTCGGTGGCCTTTGTTACTTGAGTAAGTACGCCCGAGGGGATGTCTCTACTACACCTGGAACCCTAAAGCCTTACGGTTTAGGAGTTATTTGTTGAAAGCTCGCTAAAGGGTAGCATTGAAAAGCCTAAGAGGACTAGACATTGCACAACTATGAGAAAAATAAAAAGTGAAAATGGGAAAAAGAGCGAAAATCCCCCGTTTGGGAATAAATAAAGCAAAAGTATCCCATTTTCACCTCTGAATTTGGTAACTGTTTGATTTTAGTCGGATCTTGATTATTTTTGGATTTCTTGACTTTAAGCTGGATGATTCTTTTAAAGAGGTTTATTATGTGTTTTATTTAACTTTATGTTAGTTAGCATGGTTGTTGAGCACACACACACTATATCAGTTATAACAGGTTAAGATTTGGTGATTGATTGAGAAGTTATTGATTTGTCTTGGTATGATGTACTGTCATGTCTATTGTGATTTCTCTAAGGCCATGTGAATAGACTTTGTTCTATCTATAGCTGGATTCGTAGGCATATAATTAGTTGCATTGCATTGCATATTGTTGTGCTCGAGGACTAACATAGTTTAAGTTTAGGGGAGTTTGATGAGTGGGTTTCATACCTAAGAATCGGGTTCCTATTTGGACTTAAATAGTGTTTATTCTACCTATTTTAGTATAGTTTTATGTGTTGTGTGTTTATTTTGTTTGCAGGTTTCATTACGTGTTAGCTTTGGTACAATGGTGGCAATGTGGTGGGAATTAGCATGGAAGAGTAAAGAAAACATAAACTGCAGTTAGTACCCCGCTGAGGTGGGTAGATATCAAAGGAATTACCTCGCCAGGTTGGGGGTACACATGGCAGATAAAGTTAGTACCCCGCTGGGGCGGGGGTTCTCAAGGCTAAATATCCCGCCGGGGCGGGGGGGGTGCGCGAACAGAAGGGAAGTGTTTTGCTATGATTCTAACACTGCTGTGGTGTGGACTGAACAAATTTGGCTTCGATTGGGACTGGATGGTGGACGTTTTTGTCAGCTATTATAGAGACTTAGGCTGGGTGAATAATTAATTCAATTACTCAAGTTCAGAACTGAGTGCAAAGAAGGGTGGTCTTATACTATTCTTAATCTTTATTTCACTTTCTATAATTTGGATGATGTATTCTTTAATCTATTCAGTTTTTAATTCATTAGTTATAAACTAAATTTCTTATTAAGCTTGCAATGGATCTTTAAGTGGAATAATGATTATCATACTTTGATTTCAGTTCAATAAAGCTATCTTTTTAGTTCATTTATTGTGATTTGTACGTAATTTATGAATTGCTTGATCACCAATTCTTTGTGAATTTGTATGGAATCGAGAGATGAGATATGAATCTAGACTTAGTCATAATAGCATGTGTTTATGATTTTTGCGTTTTGATGGAATTCATAATGTATGTTTACGATAGAGATATACCTAACATTGCATGTAATCGTGTAAGAACTTGGAATATAAACCTTCTTTAATTGTAATTCACATAGAAATATAGTGAATTAGTTAATTAGGGTGTTTGACTTAATTCTATCAATTGTGAATCTAAGTTGATATGGTGTTAGTACATTGAGAAATGACTAATTCTACTTTTATGTTCTTGATAAATGAACTGAGATAGTTATTTGAATTGAAAAGAAGTGTGATAATCTGAGTGAAGCATAAAGTAAAGTTGTAGGCCTAATTCTCCATTATCTGATTAAAATTTGTGGTAGCTAGTTGAGTTGATTTATTTTAATTTTTTAGTTTATTAGTTTTTCATTAATTGCAATTATTAATTCGATTAGTTTAATAAAATTGAAATAATATAAAGCTGGTAATTGTTTGATTAAAATTAATATTTGTCTCTGTGGGAACGATACTTGACTTGTCATTATATTACTTGTTGATCATATATAGTTGCGTGTTGTGCATAATTTAGATTACACCCAACAATATCGAAACATGGAATATCAGTTAACCCAACGAAGATTGAAGCAATACAAAGTTGGGAGCAACCTAAGTCAGTAACCGAACTACAAAGCTTTCTGGGCTTAGCTGGTTATTATCGGAGATTTGTGAAAGGATTTTCTCGAATCGCCACTCCACTAACTCAGCTGACTCGAAAAGATACAAAATTCGGATGGAGCAAGGAATGTGAGAAGAGCTTCCAAGAACTCATGAGGAGACTCATTTCAGCACCTATTTTGACAATACCATCAAGTTCGGAGGGATTTGTCATCCACAACGATGTTTCAGGCAGAAGTTTAGGATGTGTTCTTATACAACGTGGAAAAGTCATAGCCTATGCCTCATGACACCTCAAAGAATATTAGAGGAATTATCCTACTCATGATCTAGAGTTGGCAGCAGTCGTTTTTACGCTAAAGATATGGAGACACTACTTGTATGGAGAGAAAGTGAAAATCTATACAGATCATAAAAGTCTCTAATATTTCTTCACCCAAAAGGAACTCAACAAGCGACAATGACGTTGGCTCGAGCTGTTGAAAGTTTACGACCATACCATTTAATACCATCATGGAAAAGTGAATGTGGTGGCTGACGCGTTGAGTAGAAGATCATATGCTGGTATGAATGCGATGTTGTTAACACAAAGACCTATTTTGTATGACTTACAAAGGATGGAGATGGATTTAAAAACTCCAGGGACCCACGCGTAGATGGTAAATATACGAGTAGAATTGACTTTAATCGATAAAGTTAAAGCTGCTCAAGCTACAGACCCGGAATTGATGAGTATGAAGAAGAAAATACAAGAAGGTGCTATTCTAGAAGCAAGAATCGACGAAGAAAAAATACTTCGAGTCAACTCTAGACTTTGTGTTCCTAAAGACACTGATTTGAAGTTTAAAATCATTATGGAAGCACCCAACACACCGTTTACGATCCATCTTGGGAGTACCAAAATATATCATGATCTTCGACATATATTTTGGTGGAGCAATATGAAGAGAGAGATCGCAGAGTTTATCTCAAGGTGTCTAACTTGTCAACGTGTCAAGGCGGAACATCAAGTGCCAAAAGGTCCATTGCAACCACTTAAAATTCCAGAATGAAAGTGGGAACACATCAACATGGATTCCGTTATGGGTCTTCCCTAGGTTTTTCAAGGCATAGATGCAATTTGGGTCATTGTCGATAGATTAACCAAGTCTGCTCGTTTCTTGACTATACAAGAAACTTATTCACTTGAATGTCTTGCTCGTATGTACATAAATGAGATTGTAAAGCTGCATGGTATGCCAGTATCCATAGTTTCTGATCTAGATCCTAGATTTACCTCACGATTTTGGGTCAGCTTGCAGAAAGCTAAGGGCACGGATTTACAATTCAGTTCTGCATATAGACCGAGTAGGAACTGTGGCTTATAGACTCGCCTTACCACTAAGTATGTCTCGTGTTCATAACCTTTTTCACATATCTATGCTATGTAAATATATGGAAGACCCAAACAACATTATTGAATTAGAACCAGACGATATAGCCGAAGATTTAACGTATGAGGAGGTACCTGTCCAGATCTTGGGTAAGAAGGAACATATTCTACGCTCAAAGGTTATACCTCAAGTCAAAGTTTTATGGAGAAACCATGATATTGAGGAAATGACTTGGGAGTTAGAATCTGAAATGAAAACAAGGCACCCTCACCTATTTGACATACAAGGCACATACATCAATTTCGAGGATGAAATTTCATAAGTAGGGGAGGTTGTAATACCCCAACTTTTATGAATAAAGATTTAATTTTCTCTAAATATTATTTTAAATAATAAGGTGTTGATTTGATATAATGCTATAGTTATGAGTGATATATGCAAATTTTTCAAAATAAGAAAGTTGTGATAAAATATTCATCTGGTCGGAGAATATTCTTTTTATCGGAGAATATTCGTACGACGGCGCAATCATTGGTGGACCCCACAACGAAATAACTGTCGGATATAGAAAGCGACAAAAATAACATTTTCATAAAATAACGGCAAAACTTTTACCGTTAAACTGTTGAAATACCCGGTGATAAAAGTACAGTATTACGCGTTATTGCACAGTAGCACACGATATTGCACAGTATCTCTGATTATTGATGCTTATATAATAAGTCACTCATTATTTTATTCAATAATTGACACAGTAGTAATCGCACATTATTTCACATTATTAAATCAATAATTGATATGACACAGTTACTCATATTATTATTAGCATTATTGGCAATATTTAGAATGTTCTGTCGAGAAAAGGTATTAGGTTATTTAATTGTGCGCCAGTAAGGAGAAATCCTTATCGGAAAGCCTCCTCTTTCTTGAGAATAATCTGGTTCTCAATATTGTGAGTTATAATATTAATAATGAATAATTGTTAAAAAATTAAAAATATATGAATAATTGATGAATAATTGGGTAGTATTTTATTTGTTTATTGGGAGATGCGAAATTATTTTCCAAATGGTGTGTTTTTCTTAAGTTGACAGATTGTTATTTTCTTTAGGTGGCCCCTCATTTGGCAAATTTTCTAAAAGGTGTGTCATTCATTTCTTTAAGTTTTGGCAGAGTATGATTTATTTTCTTTGGGTGGCCCCTCATTTGTCAAAAGATGTGTCATTCGTTTCTTAAAGTTTTGGTAGAGTGTGGTTTATTTTCAAAGGGTGGCCCTTCAACGACAAAACTTTCAAAAGAGAATACTGATGGGTTTAGAAACCCGTGACTAAAATTCCTAAATTAACAGAGGCTTGCCTCCCAACCTCGCCTATAAAAGGAATGCACAATCAGAAGATGAGATACACCAGAAGTACAAAAACTCTTCTGCATCAATATTTTGAGTATTTCTTTTGAGTATAAGTATACTTTGAGTGTAGCTAATAGTGCAAGATTTTATCAAGATAATCTCCGTTATCCCAGTCAAATCTAGTCTCCTATTAAGGTAAATGATGTTATTTTTTTCATACTCTTAAGGGTTGTCATTCTATTCCTTATTAATATATGAGAATAACTTGTCTACGGTGGACTACTACATGTCTGGTGAATGACCCTTCGTATTCATTTTTTTATTAAATTATGGAAATGATCTGTCTACGCAGATTACCGCATGACGGGTGAAAATCCATTTGCAATTTCGTATATTCTTTCATACTCGTATGAGATATCATTTCTTTTGTATTCGTCAAGGGATATCATTTTCTTTAATATTTTTCTCCATTTATGGTACAAAATTATTGTTTGTTTCCATAACCTTATTATTAAATGGCGAAAATCCCTGAAATTAGTAGAATATCCTTGAGTTTTGCACTTCATCTAGTATCGTTTCACTGAAATATTTATTTGAACTTTCTTATTAAATTTTAATATTTTCATTCGGGGTAATATTCACAGGGTACTATTCATTCGGGGTACTATTCACGACAAAACTGGTTTCTTTTATGTCCAAATTATTTTTGATACATGAATATCATTCCTGAACTTTACTCCACGATTGGTGATCATGTTTACAATTTAGAATTTCTTGAACTCTAGATAAATTAAATTATAAATCTCTAATATTTATCCTTGATTTCACTTGATTCATTCTTTATATCATTGTCATCATCCTCATGCTTATATTGTTGTAAAAGTCATCTTTGGCCCGTAGTGCAAAGATGGACTGTTGATTAGTATGATTATGAACATGAATTGTGTATTGGTATAATCATAACCTTTAATGTTATAGATAAAGGTTTATGGTGAAAGTTTTCTTTGGGCCGTAGTGCATAGATGGACAGGTGTTTGACATGATCATGACCACTAGTGATACACACGATTATCTTTGGCTCGTAATGCATAGATAATTCGTTGATCGAAAATAATTATTGATTGGTGTTACATGGATAAAATATTGAAGATGGACTTTTAAATCATAGAAGATAATAGACATCATGCTCTACTTGACTCTTCTAATGGATTGTTTATTCTGCTATAGTTGTTGATTTAAAACTTTTTATCTGTTGTATTCTATCAGATTTTTCACTGTTTAGGATTAGGGATAATTTGTTCTTCATTATCTTAGTCATAATATTCTTTATTGGGCTAGTTGAGCTCACCCTTTTTCTTTTGGTTTAATTATTCTTCTCCAGAGGCGAGAATGTAGCTGGGACTAGTCGGGAAGTGGGGTAATGGTCCAAGATGGTTATTATAGTTGTCCTCACTATTTTGTAAAATAGTGTGACAATAATTAAATGAGGACTTTATTTAAGTTTGGATATTGTCTATGAGACAATATTTGTATTAAAACTCACAGCTTATGTTTTTTCGTATTTGCACGATAGATTTAATATTTGTAAATAGAAAGTTGTATTTGGATTCTATACCATGTATTTGGCAACTCATAATAGGCCGTGTGGACCTATTTTAGGGGCGTCACAGCACGGCGTAACGAAAAGTTAGATTAAAATTTGAAAAGTACTACATTAGTTAAAGACTCTTTGCAACATAAAATATCTTACCATCAGACAATTCAATTATTATAATTCACCTCACCACCACAATAATTAATTTTCCTTTAAACATAGATATCCAGAAAAATCTAAACTTGTCTACAAAACTTACAATCATCAATAACAATTATTATAATTCACCACACCACCACAATAATAATTATTATTGTTATTATTATTGTTGTTGCTGTTGTTGTTGGTGTTGTTGTTGTTGTTGTTGTTGTTGTTGTTGTTGTTGTTATTATTGTAGTAGTAGTAGTAGTAGTAGTAGTAGTAGTAGTAGTAGTAGTAGTAGTAGTAGTTGTTGTTGTTGTTGTTGTTGTTGTTGTTGTTGTTGTTGTTGTTGTTGTTGTTGTTGTTGTTGTTGTTGTTGTTGTTGTTGTTGTTATTATTATTATTATTATTATTATTATTATTATTATTATTATTATTATTATTATTATTATTACCGCCCAAATTAATTAGAATGAATCAGAATCGTTCTTATACTTTCCCACCAAAATTCAAAATGGGTTCTGTTTTATTATATAGATGTTAATATTGTTTCAAAATCTTCTTAGTTTGTCCACTGTTTTGATATGTCTATGGCTCTTAATATGCATATTTTTGTTACTTTTATCTATGGTTTAAATACTCCTGTCGAAAGAAGGTATCTGTGGAAGGATTTAAGATCTATTGCTACCTCAATAAATTGGTCGTGGTGTTTACTTGGGGATTTTAATGAGGTTAAATCTGTTATTGAAATTCTTGGAGGGGATGACACTTGGGATACTGGTATACAAGATTTTTTGGATTGTATTTCTGATATGCATATTGTTGATCTTCGAGCGGTCTATCTTCTTCATTCTTGGTGGAATTCTAGTGATACTAAACCTGCTTTCAAGATGCTGGAGATAGAGCTATGGTTAGTCCTTCTTGGCTGCAAAACTTTCCAAGTTCTCAAGTTTTTTTTACTCCTCGTGATCTTTCTGATCATTGCCCGACGGTTGTTAAACCTGGGTTGCTCTTGCCGCGCTTTCCCAAGCCTTCTCAATTCTTTAATTTTATAGTGGAGCTTAATAATTATCATGATGTGGTGCAGACTGCTTGGGAAGTTTATATTGAAGGGGATCCTCTGCAAGTCTTAGCTGGGAAACATAGGTCGCTTAAGAGGGCTTTATCTATCCTTAATAAAGATAATGGTAATCTGAATTCTGATGTGGAAATGGCTAGGGTTTTGCTATATGAAGCTTAGACTACGATTTCCCTAAGCCCTTCTGATCTTTCTCTACTTCAGCTCCAACGAAGACTTTCTAGGAATCTCTAGTATGCTCTTATGTGTGAGGAAATTTTTTTCAAGCAGAAATCCAGAATTTAATGGTTGAAGGATGGGAATAAAAATAAAGGTTATTTTCACAATCAGATTAAAAATAGGTGGAATCAAAACAAAATTCTAGCTATTGAAAATACTAATGGTGATCTTTGTTCTGGGCAAAAAGAGATTCGAAATGTTGCGGTTAATCACTTTTGTTCTCTTTTGGGGTCCCATTCTATGCTTGAACACCATAATCTGGACGATCTTGCTTTTGAAATGACAAGATTTGTCTCTCTTCAGCAAGCATCCATCCTTGAAAGAGACATCACTAATGATGAAATCTTATCCACCTTGAAATCAATGAAGAAGAACAAAAGCCTTGGCCCTGATGGTTTCAACGTCAATTTCTTCCTTCATTCCTGGGATATTGTGGGGGAGGGTGTTCACCCTTGCTATTCGGTCTTTCTTCAAGCAGGGGTGCTTGCTTCGAGGTACCAATTCTACCACCATTGCCCTTGTCCCTAAAGTTCAAAATCCCTCTTCTATGAATGATTATAGGCTGATTTCTTGTTGTAACACTACCTACAAGTGCATATCAAAGATAATTGCTGCAAGGCTAAAGGGTATTCTATGTAAGACCCAAACTTTTATGAATAAAGATGAATTTTTCTCTAAATATCATTTTTGAATATTAAGGTGTGAATTTGTTATAATGTTATAGTTGTGGGTAATATTTATAAATTTTGAAAAGTAAGCAAGTTGTTATAAAATATTCGTTAGGTCAGGGAATATTCATTTTAACAGGGAATATTCGTACGACGACACAATCATTGGTGGACCCCACAACGGAATTACTGTCGGAGTTAGAAAACGACATAAATATCTTTTTATAAAAGTAACGGCGAAAGTTTTACCGTTAACTGTTGAAATACCCGGTGATAAAAGTACAGTAATATACGTGGTTGCATAGTAGCACACAGTATTGTACAGTATCTTTGATTATTGATGCTTACGTGAGAAGTCACTTAGTTTTTTTTTAATTATTGCCACAGTAATTGTGACGCCCCCAAAATAGGTCCAATCCATCCAACCCATTCTAAGTCGCCAAATACATGGTACAGAAAATAACTACAACTTTATTAATACATTTGTCGTGCAAAATACGACAACACATATACTGTGAGTTTAAATACAAATATTGTCATCTAGACAGTATTCATACCCAATTAAGTACTCATTATACTTATTGATATACTATTTTACAAAATAGTAAGGACTACTAAAATAACTGTCTTGAACCATCATTCCACACCCCGACTAGTACTCGCTACATTCTCGCCTCCTGAGAAGAAAATTGGAACAACAAGGAAAAGGGTGAGCTCAACTAGCCCAGTAAAGAATATTATGACTAAGATAATATACAACAAATTATCGTTAGTCTTCAACAGGGAAAAATTTAATAGAATACAATAGACAACAAGTTTTAAATCAATATTCGCAGCAAAAACAGCAAACCATTAGAAGAGTCAAGTAGAGAATGAGTTCTACTATCTTCTAAGATTTAAAAGTCCATCATCAATATTTTATCCCTGTAACAACAATCAATAACCATCTTTAATCAAATATTCATCTTTGCACTACAGGCCAAAGATATTCATTTGTATCACCAGTCGATCATGTTCATCTCAACACCTGTTCATCTTTGCACTACGGGCCAAAGATATTCATCAGAAATCATTAATCTTTGCACTACAGGCCAAAGATATTCAGTTATATCATCATTTAAGACTGAGGATGATGAAAAATATTTTTAAGGAAACGAATCCAGTGAAACAAAATAATAAATATTAAGGATTCGTATTTCAGTTATTCCATGTCCAAAAATACCTCATAAATAATCATAGTGGAGTAAAATTCAAGAATGATCAAAATATGGATACAATCAAAGCTAGTATCCAGAATAGATATTTTGGACGAAAAGAAGAAAATTTCATTTTTTGGTGAATAGTAACTCGTGAATAGTAACTCATGAATAGTAACCCCGACATGAAAAGTTCCAAATTTAATAAAAAGTTCAGATCAATACTTCGACATAATGATATTGAAGAAAATAATATCATTTAAGAAAAAATAGCATCCATTACCTCAGCAAAAACAGTACTTCTAGTTGAAACACCGGATATAGGCTATGACTTGAACTTGCACCGTATAGCAACACTCAAAGTATCAAATACTCACAAGAATACGCTCGATATAGAGAGAGAAATAGAGAGAAAACTTCAGTTTCTGGTGTGATTTTTAATTCTAACCTAAGCACCCTATTTATAGGAAAATACTTAGAACACCAAAGTAGAAAATTGAATATAATAATATTATATTTACAAAATTGTCAAGCCCACCTAAGAAATCTAATTTCAGATCATGTATAACACATGTGAGCCACTCAATTGCAACAAAAAACGTTTTTCTTAAAAAAAATATTTTAAACTCCAAAAATCAATTATTTCAGAACTTCGGAACTTCAATAATTCATAATAAATAGCCCTTTTATCAGAAAATTTGAATCCCGCGAGTTTTTATAGGAAATTCAATTCTATACAACTTTGCAGAAGAAAGTTTTTCCAAATTCCAAACAAAAATTGACCGAAATCCACAAATGGGCGATTTTACAGTCAATAATAAATTTTCGGTCAAGAATTGTGTCCACCAACACACAAAACATGTGTTAATCATTTAATGCCACAAAAATATTCTTCCTCCTCATATACTCATATATCCCACATTCATTGTAAAAATATCACAATCAATATATTATTAAAATAATATATTTAAATGAATTATTTTATCAGAAAAAGATAAAATATTAATTTTCAACAATTGTCACATTAAATTTTTTTTTTCCATCTATATCCACATAAAATCAATATTTTCCTCATCATATAAATCAATAATTAATTATTCACAAATAATATTACAGAATCACATTACTGACAACCAGGCCGTTCCCAGGAAAGAGGGGGCTTTCCAATAAGGATCTTTCCTTACTGGCGCGCAATTAGATGACCAAACCTCTCCTTAGACAAAACTTTCTAGACATTGCCAATAATGTTATCTAATAATATTATTCAGATAATATGAATTATTATTCCGATAATAGAAAATACTGTGTAGTGACAATTATTAAAACAACAGTAATATAAAATATCAACGCAGCAATTATTGAATCAATAAAATACAATATTGAATAGTAATTACTGTAACAATTATTGAGTAGTGCCTTCTTACGTAAGAATCAATAATTGGTGCAATACCGTGTGCTACTGTGTAACAACGCGTATTACTGTGCTTTAACCACCGCGTATTCTAACAGTATTAACGGTAACAACTACGCCGTTGTTTATAAACAACTTGTTTTTGTCGTTTTCTTCATCCAATCGCTTTCCGTTATGGGGCCCACAAAAGATTGCGCCGTCGTACGAATATTCTCCAACAGTAAGAATATTCCACGACCAAGCGAATATTCCCCGACAACAATGAATATTCTATAACTACTTGCTTATTTAAAATATTTGCGCATTTCACCCATAACTAACCACATTAATCAAATCAACCCTTACTATTTCAAAATAATAAATAGAGGAAATTAAATTTCATTTATTAATAATTTGGGGTCTTACAACCTCCCCTCCTTATGAAATTTCGTCCTCGAAATTGACATACGTACCTGGTGTTTCGAAAAGATGAGGATACCTCGCTTTCATTTCCGTTTCCAACTCCCAGGTCATTTCCTCAATAGCATGGTTTCTCCACAAAACTTTAACTTGTGGTAAGACCTTCGTGCGTAGGACATGCTCCTTCCTATCCAAGATCTTGACAGGTACCTCTTCGTACATTAAGTCTTCGGCTATCTCGTTTGGTTCTAACTCAATAATGTGGTTCGGGTCGTTCACATATTTACGTAACATCGATGCATAAATAACGTTATGAACACGTGACATACTTAGCGTTAAGGCGAGTCTATAGGCCACAATTCCTACTCGATCGAGGATTTCAAATAAATTGAAGGCTTGAGCTTTCTTCTCTTCATCGACTCTTACTTCTAGAATAACACATTCTTGCACCTTCCTCTTTATATTCATCAGATTCAGGTCTGTAGCTTGAGCGGCTTTAACGTTATCGATTAAAGTTGATTCTACGCGTATACTTGACATCATCGCACTCGTTCCTGTATATGATATTCTACTCAATGCGTCAGCTACCGCGTTCTTTTTTTTTCAGGATGGTATTGGATGGTATGATCGAAATCTTTCAACAGCTCGAGCCAACGTCGGTGTCGCATATTGAATTCTTGAAAGCTCTTCTCGTATTCCTCGGTCCATTCGAAGTTTGTATCTTTTTGAGTCAGCTGAGTTAACGTAGTAGCGATTCGAGAAATCCTTCCACGAATCTCCGATAGTAACCAGCTAAGCCTAGAAAGCTACGTATTTCGATTACTGACTTAGGTTTGCTCTCAACTGTGACTCATATCCCAATCTTGGATAGCACGTCACAATGACACCTATCAGTTTACTACCGCACGAATATGGCGTCCCCTACGGAGAGTCTGGCTTCGGTGCATTCCACAAAGGAAGTCACCAGATAAAGGCTCAGTTATCAACTTCTATAGTTGGGTTTTTAACTCCTGAAGTTCAATAGGAGCCATTCGATATGAGATTTTAGAAGTGAGTTTTGTACCGGGTTCAAAGTCGATACAAAATTCAATATCACGCTCTGGGAGTAAGCCAAGAAATTCTTCAGGAAATACGTCAGGGATTTACTAACAATAGAAATATCATTCAAATCTGACGTATTTTTGTTCAAGTCCATGACATGGGCTAAGAAAGCTTGACATCCGTTTTTCAATAAACGAATGACTTTACGGCTTGATATGAAAGAGTTTGACTTCAATAGTTTGGTTGCTTGAATTCGAATAACAGGTTGCTTAGGAATATGAAAACTAACAACCTTACGAAAGCAATCAATTTTGGCATGATGAGTAGTTAACCAATCGATCCCTAAAATCACATCAAAAGCAAGTATCTTTAAAGAAATAAGGTCAACAGGTAATGTGATGGTGCCAACTTGGATCAAACAAGATTTATAAACAATGGATGTGATGAAAATTTCTCCTAACAGAGTTTCAACAGATAAGTCAAAGTCTAATTTCTCCGGAGTCAAGTTTAAACGTTGAACGCAAGCAAGAGAGATAAAAGAATGGGTAGAACCGGTATCTAATAAGGTATAGACTTCGCAAAAATTTATAATTAACTAACCCGTGCTAACTTCGTTCGGGTTCCTCGCATTCTGACCAGTCACGAAAAATGCTCTTCCAGGAACCGTTGACTTTGACTTTTCTGGGACAACTTTTTGAGTCACCACCCCCGTTGAACTTGGTTTCGCTACAGTGCAATCTCGAGCGATATGTCCTTCCTTTCCACAGTTATAACATACCTTAAACTGTTGTGGGCAGTTTGGGCTGATATGTCCTTTTTTCCGCACTTATAGCATATGACCGGTGGTCGCTCTCCTCCCTTGGAACCAGTTGCTGCTGGTGCTGACGTCTTCGCATTATCATTGTTGAATCTCCTCTTTTTAAAATCTCCTCCCAACTCGCTTCTTCTATATTCATGGCCACGATTACCACCAGAGTGGTTGTCGTTCTTGTCCGTATTCTTCTTTCTCCACTGGTTATCGTTGTTCTGATGACTGCTGTCACCGGTATAATCCTGGTTGTGGTCCCTCGATTGACCATACTCGCTATCTCGCTCTAATAATTGAGCCCTGTTGACAACATCTGAATAGAGAGAAAATTTATGAGAAATGAGATATTGACGTATGCCGGGTTTCAAACCTCTCAGAAACACCCGCGTCATACGTTCCTCATTCTCTACCAAATGAGGTGCAAACCTGGACAACTCTGCAAATTTCGCCTCGTATTGGGACACCGTCATGTTATTCTGCTCCAGTCTAATAAACTCTACCTCCTTCATAAGACGAATACTTTCAGGAAAGTACTTGTCATTGAATAGTCTCATTTACTCCACTGTTAACATTCTCAATCGACATTCTCAAATACTACCATAAACAAGGGTTAATTTAACAAATTAACAAATCACATAATATCCCTATATTATGACCGACCAACAGATAAGCTTAGGTAGGACATACTAGCGAAGGATTTACTCGTCTCTCCCCTCCTAGTTATATTCCCCGATCTCCTCCAGAGATCATATCCCTAAGCTCTGATACCCACTGTGACGACCCCAAAACAGGTCCAATCCATCCAACCCATTCTAAGTCGCCAAATACATGGTACAGAAAATAACTACAACTTTATTAATACATTTGTCGTGCAAAATACGACAACACATATACTGTGAGTTTAAATACAAATATTGTCATCTAGACAGTATTCATACCCAATTAAGTACTCATTATACTTATTGATATACTATTTTACAAAATAGTGAGGACTACTAAAATAATTGTCTTGAACCATCATTCCACACCCCGACTAGTACTCGCTACATTCTCGCCTCCTGAGAAGAAAATTGGAACAACAAGGAAAAGGGCGAGCTCAACTAGCCCAGTAAAGAATATTATGACTAAGATAATATACAACAAATTATCGTTAGTCTTCAACAGGGAAAAATTTAATAGAATACAATAGACAACAAGTTTTAAATCAATATTCGCAGCGGAAACAGCAAACCATTAGAAGAGTCAAGTAGAGAATGAGTTCTACTATCTTCTAAGATTTAAAAGTCCATCATCAATATTTTATCCCTATAACAACAATCAATAACCATCTTTAATCAAATATTCATCTTTTCACTACAGGCCAAAGATATTTATTTGTATCACCAGTCGATCATGTTCATCTCAACACCTGTTCATCTTTGCACTACGGGCCAAAGATATTCATCAGAAATCATTAATCTTTGCACTACAGGCCAAAGATATTCAGTTATATCATCATTTAAGACTGAGGATGATAAAAAATATTTTTAAGGAAACGAATCCAGTGAAACAAAATAATAAATATTAAGGATTCGTATTTCAGTTATTCCATGTCCAAAAATACCTCATAAATAATCATAGTGGAGTAAAATTCAAGAATGATCAAAACATGGATACAATCAAAGCTAGTATCCAGAATAGATATTTTGGACGAAAAGAAAAAAAATTTATTTTTCGGTGAATAGTAACTCGTGAATAGTAACTCGTGAATAGTAACTCATGAATAGTAACTCATGAATAGTAACCCCGACATGAAAAGTTCCAAATTTAATAAAAAGTTCAGATCAATACTTCGACATAATGATATTGAAGAAAATAATATCATTTGAGAATAAATAACATCCCTTACCTCAGCAAAAACAGTACTTCTAGTTGAAACACCGGATATAGGCTATGACTTGAACTTGCACCGTATAGCAACACTCAAAGTATCAAATACTCACAAGAATACGCTCGATATAGAGAGAGAAATAGAGAGAAAACTTCAGTTTTTGGTGTAATTTTTAATTCTAACCTAAGCACCCTATTTATAGGAAAATGCTTAGAACACCAAAGCAGAAAATTGAATATAATAATATTATATTTACAAAATTGTCAAGCCCACCTAAGAAATCTAATTTCAGATCATGTATAACACATGTGAGCCACTCAATTGCAACAAAAAACGTTTTTCTTAAAAAAAATATTTTAAACTCCAAAAATCAATTATTTCGGAACTTCGGAACTTCAATAATTCATAATAAATAGCCCTTTTATCAGAAAATTCGAATCTTGCGAGTTTTTATAGGAAATTCAATTCTCTACAACTTTACAGAAGAAAGTTTTTCCAAATTCTAAACAGAAATTGACCGAAATCCACAAACGGACGATTTTACAATCAATAATAAATTTTCGGTCAAGAATTGTGTCCACCAACACACAAAACATGTGTTAATCATTTAATGCCACAAAAATATTCTTCCTCCTCATATACTCATATATTCCACATTCATTATAAAAATATCACAATCAATATATTATTAAAATAATATATTTAAATGAATTATTTTTTCAGAAAAAGATAAAATATTAATTTTCAACAATTGTCACATTAAAAAAAATTTTTTCCATCTATATCCACATAAAATCAATATTTTCCTCATCATATAAATCAATAATTAATTATTCACAAATAATATTACAGAATCACATTACTGGCAACCAGGCCGTTCCCAAGAAAGAGGGAGCTTTCCAATAAGGATCTCTCCTTACTGACGCGCAATTAGATGACCAAACCTCTCCTTAAACAGAACTTTCTAGACATTGCCAATAATGTTATCTAATAATATTATTCAGATAATATGAATTATTGTTCCGATAATAGAAAATACTGTGTAGTGACAATTATTAAAACAACAGTACTATAAAATATCAACGCAGCAATTATTGAATCAATAAAATACAATATTGAACAGTAATTACTGTAACAATTATTGAGTAGTACCTTCTTACGTAAGAATCAATAATTGGTGCAATACCGTGTGCTACTGTGCAACAACGCGTATTACTGTGCTTTAACCACCGGGTATTCCAACAGTATTAACAGTAACAACTACGCCGTTATTTATAAACAACTTATTTTTGTCGTTTTCTTCATCCAATCGCTTTCCGTTATGGGGCCCACAAAAGACTGCGCCGTCGTACGAATATTCTCCAACAGTAAGAATATTCCACGACCAAGCGAATATTCCCCGACAACAATGAATATTCTATAACCACTTGCTTATTTAAAATATTTGCGCATTTCACCCATAACTAACCACATTAATCAAATCAACCCTTACTATTTCAAAATAATAAATAGAGGAAATTAAATTTTATTTATTAATAATTTGGGGTCTTATAGTAATTGCTGCATAATATCTCACATTATTGATTCAATTATTGTCACAGTATCATCTGCACAATATTTTATATTATAATTGAGACGACAAAGTTATTTATATTATTATTTACATTATTGATAATGTCTAGAAAATTTTATCTAGGAAAGGGGTTTGGTCACCTAATTGTGCGCCAATAGAGAGAAATTCTTATCAGAAAGCCACCTCTTTCCTGAAAATGATCTGGTTGTTAATATTACAAGTTATAATATTATTGATGAATAATTGTTGTTTAAAATGTGTTTTGTGAAGCCAAGTGAATTAAGATAAATAGAGGAGATTTTTATGAAGTATTTTTTATAAATTTGGCTTATTATATGGACCCCCACTTACCCATTTTTCAAAATTATATGTAGAAAATTATCTTAATTTTTGTATATATATATATATATATATATATATATATATATATATATATAAGTTTGCTTTTTTATGTAAAATAGAATATATTATATTTTATTATGCATAGTATTTGCATAGAGCTTGCATAGTACTTGCATAGTAAAATCAGATTTCAGCCAAATTTATCTGTGACTTTTTCCTGTGTCGTCTGTGATTTTAATATTCAAATAGTGCCTAGCTATTCTCCTATAAATAGGATGCTTAGTTTAGAATTGAAAATCACACCAGAGTCAAAGAATTCTTCTTCTATAATATTGAGCGTATTTCTTTAGAGTTTAAAAAAGCTTTGAGTGTAGAAAATAGTGCAAATTTTCTTCAAGAATATCTCCGCTATACCAGTCAGAAGTACTTTCCTTTTAAGGTAAGAAATATTATTTTTGTTCAATATTCGAAAGAAATAATATTTTCTTCCATACTCTGTAGTATGTAAGTAATATTATTTCGTTTCAGATTTCAAATTCTACACTCATTTGTTAAAGTATTATTTCTATACTCCGTGAAATTAGTAGAATATCCTTGAAATTTGCACTTCATCTTGTATATTTTCACGGAAATATTATTCTAAACATTCTTGATAATTTTTAATCTTTTCATGTCGGGATACTATTCACGGGATACTATTCATAGAATACTATTCACGGGGTACTATTCACCCAAAAAATTAATTTCTTTTCTGTCCAAATTATTTTTGATACATGGATATTATTCTTGAATTTTACTCCACAAAACAGTTATCATGTTGTCAATTTGGACATTTTTAAACTCTGGATAAATTAAAATTTTTAAATATTTATCCTTGATTTCGTTTGATTGAATTCTTATATCATTGTCATCATCCTCATGCTTATATTGTGATGAAAGTCATCTTTGGCCCGTAGTGCATAGATGGATTGTTGATTGGTATGATTATAACCAAGAATTATTTGGTATAATCATGACCTGTAATGTTACAAATGATATGGCAAAAGTCCTCATTGGCCCATAGTGCATTAATGGACAGTTGTTAGCATGATTATCCTTGGCCCGTAGTGCATGAATGATTCATGAATATGGCCCGTAGTGCATGGATAATTTAGTGATGTGGATTATTTATTAAGCTAAGTCTCAGCGATAAAATTGATGATAAGCTTTTAAATCGTATAAGATAGTAGATATCATGCTCTACTTGACTCTTCTAATGGATTGTTTGTTCCGTTGTAGTTAAACTTGTTATCTATTGTATTCTATCAGTTTAACACTGTTCAAGACTAACGATAATTTATTTTGCATTATCTTAGTCATAATATTTTTTACTGGGCTAGTTGAGCTCACCCTTTGCTTTCATTGTTCTCTTTAGGAAATGAGAATATAGCTGGGACTAGTCGGGGAATGGAGTGACGGTCCAGATGGTTGCTTTAGTATTCCTCACTATTCTGTGAAATAGTGTAATAATAATTGTAATGAGGACTTTATTTGAGTTTGGATATTGTATATGAGACAATATCCGTGTTAAAACTCTCAGCTACGTTTTGTCGTATTGTATAAATGAAGTTTGTAATTAAGTTTTGTACCATGTATTTGGCGACTCAGAATGGGTGATGTATACCTATTTTGGGGGCGTCACAGTTGGTGTCAAAGCTTAGGGATATGATCCCTAGCTGAAAATTGAGGCTAGAACTAGGAGGGGAGAGACTGGTAAATATTTCGCTAGTATGACCTACCTAAGCTTATTTCTTATTTAATTGGTCGGTCAAAATATAGGGATTATATGTGGCATGCCAATTAACCCTTGTTTTATGGCAGTATTTGAAAATGACATCTGAAAATTAAGAGATAAACTCATATAGAGTTTTAAGTGATGAATCAAGGAGATTCATTTAAAGAATAAATATTGGAATATAATATTTTGTTATAACAAAGATTTTATTGGGGAGTACTAATTAAGTTATTAAACTTGATTGTAGGATGTCAGGCGAAGAAGAAATTAGAGATATCCATGTGGTGAGTGAAGAATTAATAGTTGCACCCGAGCTAGTCGTAGAGGTAGCAGCTGAGAGTGAGGAAGAAGAAGAACCTGAGGAGGATTTATTAGGAGAACTTTATGATCGAAATGTAAAACTGCAAAATCGTATCCATGAGTTAGAAAAGCTGGCTGAAGAACGACAGACGTTCGTGGAGCAAAGGGATGCAACAATTCAAGATTGTATTACCCGATATGTGATGCTTAAAGCACTCTTTGGCAGAGTATAAGATAATAAAGCTGGAATCTGAGAATTCAAATGTCAAGGATCAGCTGAAAGAAGAAACAATTGAACGAGTGAGAATGAAGGATGCATGGGTAAAAGCCGCACGACACGTTGATATCGTGGAAAGAAAATTCCGATCCAAGATGGCTAAAATAGATGATATGTATTTCTCTTTTTGGATAGCAATTGGAAGAACCCAACATCGAGTTTTGAATTACCCTATACATTGCGGTCAACCCCAATTCGATATGGATCGAAGATTAATGATTCAGATCCTGGATCAGGAGTACAACGAAGCAGTTGAGGGTGGAATATGCCTTATAGCGAAAGTCAATTCCAGCGGTAATGATGGCACCAAAGGCTGTCCCGGACAAGTCAAAGTCAGTGGTTCAAGTGAGAGCGCTTTTCATAACTTCTCAAAAATCGAGGAACCCGAACGAAATTTTCACGGGTAAGCTAATCATAAACTCTTGTGAAGTCTATACCTTATTTGATACCGGTTCTACCCATTCTTTTATTTCTCCTACTTGAGCTCAACGTTTAAATTTAACTCCAAAAAAATTAGACTTTGACTTATCTGTTGAAACTTTGTTGGGAGAAACCCTCATTACATCCACTGTTTGTAAATCTTGTTTGATTCAAATCAGTAACCTCACATTACCTGTCGATCTTATCTCTTTGAAAATACTTGCATTTGATGTGATTTTAGGGATTGATTGGTTAACTACTCATCATGCTAAAATTGATTATTTTCGTAAGGTTGTTAGCTTTTATATTCCTAACCAACCTATTTTGCGAATTCAAGCAACAAAACCACTAAAGTCAATCACTGTCATATAAAGACATAAAGTTATTCGCTTATTGAGAAACGGATGTCAAGCTTTCTTAGCCCATGTCACAGATGTAGCATCCTCAAATCCAGGTACTAATCACCACAAATCTGGTATACTAATTCTATAACTATTGCAGATGATATAAACATAAATTGTTTATACATTAAACTTTTGCACATTATCCCCAAGGTCGATAACCTTAGCTTATACCTGAATTCAATATTCTATCCAAGATACAATTTCACTTGCCTTTGCCTGTATCTGAAGTATTTGATTTAATCTGTAATGTTTATTATGATATAGCAAGGGTGAACAACAAGTTTGCCCAGCAAGTTTAAGCTCAAGAAAAGATATATCATGATTGAAAGAATGAATAATAAGTTATCGAACTTTCTATAATATAATCATTGTGAAAGAACATGAATCAATTTTCATAGCTGAACGATTAAGACAATAAAAATGAATGGTCAACATGAATATGAACAAATATAACTGGACCAATTGGTAATGAAGGTGATCAGTCTTTCATACCTGATGAATACATGCATCATGCACAACGTGCGAATCAATAATTCATAGACGTGATATAATCAACAAGGATTAACCACTAGCATAATTGAAGAGTCATAACTCAGGGTTGAGTTAAAGAACTTGCATTATAAATGAGTAAAGGAACTTGCCTGAATCCTCGACTACTGCTATGCAGTCTGTAAAGCCCCAGAAAATCGAACAATATGTAAAATAATTTTATTTGATTTAATAATGAATAAAATTATATTATATGTTATTATTATGTGTTAATAAGATGGAGGTTGTTCTATAACCTACATACGTCAGAATATCGTAGCAATCTGGCTACGTGAAGGAATTAAAATGTTCGAATTTCCAAGACGAAAATAAAAGTTTTCTGAGAAATTTTCTAAAAAATACTATTCACGATTTTATGCTCGGAAATTATTTTTGAATTTTCGAGAAATACGTAATGATAGAATATTAAGGTAAGATGGATTATGTAATAATAATTCGAGTATGGCAAACGCAATTTTTCGCCTGCGGACTTAATTTGAGAATGTCAAGAAAAGTAAAGCGTTAGTGAATTACATAATGATATTGTATGATACGTAAGTATTGTACGAGGTAATGAATACGAGTATAATACTAGGTATTATACGAGTATGTATGAATGATGGTATGTCGTATATAATGAATAAGTATACGAGTTAGAATACGAGATTAATATGTAGATAATACGTTCTAAGGCTTTAAGCCATATGTAATGGACTTGTAAGATTGTGTAGGAAGTGTAAAGTCCAAAAGGAATTAATGTGCAAGCCCAAGTGTAAATAATGCTAAAGCCCAAAGGTTTGTTAATGCAAGCCCAAAGCACAAGTTAAGTTAATTGAACTTAAAGCCCAAGGTAAGAACTGGATCCGTGGAGCGATCCAATGGGTAAGAGTGACCCATGGGGCAACCTATGTGGGCCCCATGATCACATGGCACATCTTAGTGACCAAGTAAAGTGATTTACTTGGTGACCAAGGTTGGAATAGTAAGGAGGTGGTTAAGGAGGTGGATTAAGGAGGTGGAAGGGCCTAAATGGCTATTATGCCCTCACCTTAATTTTCCTATAAATAAAAGAAGCTTGCTAGTTCATTTACTTGTTAATTTTCTACCAACAACTAAGTGCTTATTTGTTAGAGAGTATAAGTTAGGAAAAAGTTAGTCTTTCATATTACAAGGAAGAACAAGAGAACTTCAAAGGTAATGATCCTAGACTATTAATCTTCCCTCTCTTCAATCATATTTTGTTAGAGAAGCGAGGATTGATGGAGTTTGTATGATATGAAGGAATAACGATGGTTGTTAGAGAACTTAAACTTTAACAAACCATGTGAAAGTGAAATCATAAGTATGAAAACTATAATCCTTGAAAGTCATTGAAAATTGGTTTATGTTGTTGTTGATGGACAAGTTTAACACCATCATTTATAGACTTAGATTATGCATGTTGTGACAATGGAATGAATCCATTTGGAATGGTGTAAAAATCTTAATTAACAAAGTTATGGTGGAATTTACGAGATTAGACGATAATCGTCGAAATCGTGAAATTCTAGGAATGGAAGTCAAATTTTGACATTGAACTCAGAAACGTTGGTTTTCAATGGAGATTAGTCTCAATTAGCATTCTAGAGTTGTAGACTCAAAAATGACCAAATTCCGACTTAGAACGAAGAAACGAGCTACGAACGTTCACGAACGTTTATCGTTTTCGTAGAAAATGAACTAAAAGGTGAATTTCGAGTTAACAAATTTTAAAATGTAAAATTCTTGCATGAACACGTAAAGTATGTAATTTGTGAGCTAACTGCTTTTGAACAAGCCAAATCAGACTTATAACGAAGAAGTTATGAGCTCGAGAATCTCACATAAGAAGTTGTCTGTCAAAATTGTCTGGTGCTGAGGATTGGCGCCGCAGCGCCAGTCAAGGAACAATAAGTGGCGCCACAGCTCCAAGCATGTCCATGAGCTACAGAAGTCTCGCGCCGTAGCGCAGAAGTTAACACTAAGACTCACGCCGCAGCACCGAGTCGGGACCGTAGCCACTGAAGTGTGGCGCCGCAACGCGACATAGAAGAGAGAAGTTGGGGCCGCGGCGCCAGTACTATGCAAGACCTAGACATAAATGTTTTTGATTATAAAAGGAATGAGGTAATTGATTAATGGACATTCGCATCCTTAAATAACTTAATGTAACATCAATTAAGATGTTTAAACATTAAGTAATACACTAAAGGTTGGAGATAACTTACTCGAACGTGAACGTAAGAACGATGTAAATCATAACGGTAAACCGAAACCAATGATAAACAATCTAGGGCATGATTATATTGAGAAGAAGGGTAAGATACATTAGGAACCATGTATGTTTTTTCATGACCTAATGTGTTACGTTATATGGTTATGTATTGTAGAGACCTTAAAGATTCAAAAGGAAAAGTATTAAAACAGTAGCAGACGAAAATGGCAAGTGTTGTAACGCTTGCCTATGTTCAATCTAGACAAGCTTTGTTATTCATGTTTCTTACGCATGAACTAATGAATGATAGAGTCGAAGCCAATTCTTTCGGCTAGACTTAAGATGTTTCTTTGGATTTCTTATAATCTATTAAACTGTTGTCAAGTTTTGCCAAACTATGTTGGTATGGTTTTCAAATGAAGACTGAGTATGCTAAACAAATGTTTTGTCGTCAAACGGCAGGCACGTGAGGTTTCCAAACCTTAAATGTACATACATTTAAAGAAAGTAGTGTTGTACAACATAGAGTATTATAGGCAGATCACCTAGACGTGCTCGTAAGAAATGCCGGACTTACGGACTTGGTGCCGGGTTATCCTTTTCAAAGAAAGTATGGAATACTCATGATCTGGAACCAAACTTTATGAATGTTGTTCATGATGAAATGTTTTGAAGGAAAAGAAGTGCTATTTTGAATTATCAATAGTACTTCGTAACTATTGTTCAGTTATTGAAGATATACGATTCCTATGTTTCAAGCATGCTGTTTATTAGAATTGTCATACTTGCTGAGCTAGTTATGCTCACTCTTGTTTAAACCATATGAATGCAACTAAGACCGAACAGATTGAAGGACCTAGTAAGGATAAAGGGAAGGCTAAGGCAGACCGTTGAACTGTCTTTGTAATAGTATAGGTTTAATATTGTAATGTATTTGATATTATGACAAAGAACAAATGTAACGGTTATAAAGAACCTGGGGAAATGGTAATATTGTTTGGAATATATATAAGACATATTCGTTCTTTTGAAGCTTTTCAATTGAATGTATGTGACGCATCCAAAATATGTATACATCACCCATTCCGAGTCACCAAATACATGGTACAGAAAACAACTACAACTTTATTATTACAATTGTCGTGCAAAATGCGACAACACATACTGTGAGTTAAAATATAAATATTATCTTCTAGACAATATCTACACCCAAATAAAGTTCTCATTACAATTATTGATGCACTATTTTACAAAAATAGTGAGGACTGCTAAAACAACTATCTAGGACTATCACTCTATACCCCGACTAGTTCCTGCTATATTCTTGCTTCCTGAGAAAAAAAATGGAACAAAAAAGAAAAGGGCGAGCTCAACTAGCCCAGTAAAGAATATTATGACTAAGATAATATACAACAAATTATCCTTAGTCTTCAACAAGAAAAATCTGATAGAATATAATAGACAAAAAGTTTTAGATCAATAACTGCAGCGAAAATAACAATTCATTAGAAGAGTTAAGTAGAGAATGAAATCTACTATCATCTATGAATTTAAAAGTCAATCATCAATATTTTATCCCTGTAACATCAATCAATATACATCTTGAATCAAATATTCATCTTTGCACTACGGGCTAAAGATATTCATTTGTATCACCAGTTGGTCACGTTCATCTCAACACATGTTCATCTTTGCACTACGGGCCAAAGATATTCATAAGGTAATCATTCATCTTTGCACTACAGGCCAAAGATATTCATCAAGTATCACCATTAAGGACTGAGGATGATGAAAAACATTTTGAGAGAACGAATCCAGTAAGATAATAGGACAAAGTTTAGAGATTCGTACTTCAGATAATTCAAGTTTAAAAATACTCCATAGTGGAGTAAAATTCAAGAATGACGAACAAAATATGGATACAATCAAAGATAGTAACCATACTAAACATCTGGGACAAAAAAAGAAAATTTTATTTTTTAGTGAATAGTGTCGTATTTGTGAATAGTGTCATATACGTGAATAGTATCGTATACGTGAATAGTAATCCCGACACAAAAAGGTAGAAATTCCACAATAAAACTTATATCAATAATTCGGCATAATGATATTGAAGAAAATAATATCATATAAGAAAAAAATAACATCTCTTACCTCAAAAGAACAGTATTTCTGAATGGAATATCGGATATGATGCTAAAGGAAACTTGCACTGAATTGTAACTCTCAAAGTATCTAAATATTCACAAAATACGCTCGATATATATATATATATATATATATATATATATATATATATATAGAGAGAGAGAGAGAGAGAGAGAAAAAAAAAACTTTTTCTGGTGTGATTTTTAATTCTAACTAAGCACCCTATTTATAGAAAAATGTTAGAATGCCGAAGCAGACTTAACTTGCTACCTGATGGCTTTACCTGTTACTATTCATGCCCACCACATTTAAAATAAAATTTCAGCACATTTCTCACCAACCAAAAGTGGGGCCCGCCAATTCTAGAAATTTCCAAAATGTTTTATCATTTAAACAATAATCAAAAACTTCAATAATTCATAATAAATAGCCCTTTTATCAGAAAAATACGAATTTTATGTCCATTCCATAGGAAATTAAACTCTCTACAACTTTGTAGCTTTAAGTTTTTCCAAATTCTAAACGAAAAATGCCTGAAATCCACATACAGACGATTTTTAATACATCCATTCTGACAAAATACTGATAAAATACCTCAGCATTAATTCGTTCATTTATAATCATATAAAATAAATATTTCCATGTCCTTCATTTATATCCACATAAAATAAATATTTCTTATCATATAAATCAATAATTAATTATTCACAAATAATATTACAGAATCACAATTATGATAACCAGGTCGTTCCCAAGAAAGAGGGGGCTTTCCGATAAAGATTTTTCCTTATTGGCACATAATTAGGTGACCAAACCTCTCCTTAGACAGAACTTTCTAGACATTACCAATAATGCTATCTAATAATATTATTCAAATAATATGATTTATTGATCTGATAATGAGAAATACTGTGCAGTGACAATTATTGAAATAATAAAATATAAAATATCAATGTAACAATAATTAAATTAATAAAATAAAATATTGAACAGTAATTACTGTAACAATTATTGAGTAGTTCCTTCTTACGTAAGAATCAATAATTCAAAAATACTATGCAATACCGTGTGCTACTGTGCAACCACACGTATTACTGTATTTTAACCACCGGGTATTCTAACAATGTTAACGGTAACGATTACGCCGTTATTTATAAAAACTCAAACTTGTCATTTTCTTCATCCAACAGTTATTCTGTTATGGGGTCCACAAATGGCTGCGTCGTCGTATGAATATTCCCCAGCAACAAGAATATTCCACGACCAAACGAATATTCTCCGATAAAAATGAATATTTTATAACTACTTGCTTATTTTGTAAAATTTGCACATTTCACCCATAACCAAAGTATTATATCAAATTAACTCCTTATTATTTCAAGATAATGAATAGAGGAAATTTTATTTTATTTATAATATGTTGCGGTCTTACAATGTATGTGTGAACTGTAGCACCGTGTAGCACCATATGTCGGGTTGGAAGATACCCAAATTTGGGGGCGTCACATAGTCTATATAGCTTCATCTGAAGACCTAATATTAATAATATTGATCTTCCAAGTTAGAATGATATTATCACAGTTAATACTGTTAATTACAACTATAAAATAACATAAACACATTACCACACAATCTTCACAGTCACTAAAGCATATAAGACCTGATCTCAAGTCAAACTATTTCAGTCTGAGTTGAGTTTGATACTATTCCAACATCCTGATTGCCTAATCAGATAATTATCGAGCCTATTATCAATAAGACTCTACTTAAAGGCTTCAATATTATCTTAGATAATTTATTAATCATTCAAAATATTTTTCAAAAGCTCATAATAATTTTCAAGTAATTATTATCATTTATAATGATTTTTCAATCATTAATATCATATTTATATGATTTAAATACCACAATATTTCATTATAATTAATATTTATTTAATTTCAAATATTAATGAAATACATCACTCAATATTATAAATTGTTTATAATATCTCAAAGTATTTTTAATACCTTAATATCACATTTTAATGATTTTAAAACATTTAAAATAATTATTAAATAACTGCCATTAATATTAAAATATTAATGTTCGTCATGACAAAATATTAAAAGTTATGTTTTATAACTTAAAATATTTTTATAATCTTTAAATCATATTTATATAATTTTTAAATCATTAAAACTATTTTTTCACAATTTATTTAATACATTTATTAAATAAATCAATTATCATTAATATTAATTTATTAATAAAATTCATCACAAAATATTAAAAGTCATTCAAAATAACTTAAAATATTTTTTAACACTTTAATATAATTTCGAATGATTTTTAAAATATTAAAATCATTTTAAAGTAATTTATTTAATATAATAATTAAATAAATTAAATATTTTTAATATTTAAAAATATTAAAATATTAATGAAATATATCCCAAATTATTAAAAATCAAATTTTATGACTTAAAATAATTTTTACAAATTAATTATGAATTTTTCATAATTATAAATCATTTTATTCTAATTATTTAATAAAAATAATTAATTTATAATAAAAATGTCACTAAAGGTGTCTATAGCGACAAAAATGTCGCTATAGGTGTTCTTGGGCATTCCAGAACCTTCATAGCCCGTCACCAGGGTTCTTACTTTGTCCACTTACAAATCCTTGATTTTGATATTTTCTTAGCAGCTAAGTGTATTAGTGTTGTAGTATTAACGTAACACTACAATCATAAACAAATTTCATGGCTAAACAAACATCACAACAGAGAGATATAAGCTCTCAAAGATCTTGTCAGAGGTTGTTCTTCATTTCTGGGTTACCCAGAAATGAAGAACAGTTCAAGGTGCCTACTTTGGATCTTCATAACTTGAATTATATGCTTACTCGGTATATTTTATTGATTCAAACTTGTAGTAGAGATGTCAAGGTACAAAAGTAATGCACTTTTGTATCATTACAACATCACATGTGAGAGATCTAGGCTAGTCAAACCATGTCAGAAGCCTGTTCTTTACGAATTCTGGGTTTTCTAGAATTCTTTCCAAGCAGTTGGTCAACCCATGTTTGACCATGATTATCTTTTATTCTGTGCAAGATCTGGGTGTTCTAATGGCATGATTGTGTAGTATACATGTTAGTCTACACAGTCCATACACTAACATAGCCTAACTACTTAACATCAACAAGATCAAAGCCCTGCAAAGTCACTGTCAGACCATTCTAGAAAATCTGGGTTGCCCAGATTCCAGTTTCCATGGTTGGTCAACTATGTTTGACCACTCATATCTTGAGATCTAGACATGGTATGGACTTGATTACACTTCCAGTCTACTTTCCTTATGGCATAGAACAAGTTTATAACATCTAACACACATAACATCTAACAGGTAAGGATCTATGGGCCCTGACATATGACTGTCAGACCACAAATTAGGGTTCTAAGTCAGTTGCTAAAAACTCTATTTTCTTGTATCTAGATGTTATGGATCTATGATGTAACATCATAGATCACTAAATAACATCCTCTAACACCTATTTAAACAATAAATCACATACTTTAACATAAATCACAAGGATTTAGCAAGATTATGGTTTTATACCCTTTATGCTTTAATCTTTGAATCTGATCTTTGATTCTGATATTGGCTTGCTAAGATTTGATATTAGCTTAACTTTTGGCTCTCTTTCACTCTCAATCTTAAAATTTTAGAGAGCGAGAGAAGACTTGTATAAAATGAGAAGTAAAGTAAAGTTATTTACTTAACTTTCAAGTTATAAATCTATGATTCATTGAACTTGTGTTGCTAAGTGGTACAAGATATCAGATTTGGTAAGATATAAGGCACATGGGATAAACATAGCTTGATGACTCACAAGATTTCACATATCTTTTACTTAAGCTTTAATTAAAAGGGCATTTTGGTCATTTCGCACCTACTAAGGGCATTTTAGTAATTGCCCCTACAATTTGAAGGGCAATTTAGTCTTTTCACATATATCTCATAAATATTACCCCTTTGGGTTTTATACTTGGAATTTGAGCTCCCAATTTAGGGTTTACAAATTCCCGATTAGGATTTTGAATTTTCGAAACTAAAATTAGGGTTCCCGAAAATGTAATTAGGGTTCCTAACTGTTCGTTAAGGTTTTCTTACTGAACATTGAAGTTCTTAACATAACATTAGGATTTTCTAATGTTACAACTTATCTGATCAATCCTCAATCCTTAACCACATACTGAACACATATAATCAGTATACACAGATTCATATACACTTATACACTTAACCCTATAAGTTCTCCACAAAAAATTTTAAATCCATAAAAATCCTTTACATAATTTCAAATCCACATCTTATCTCCTATCTAGGTTTTATTGTTCAACCTTTAATCAATCAATTAAGATTTTTATTAATTGTCTAAATTCTCAGGTTATCATATTCACCCCTTCTTCTAAGAATTTCGTCTTTGAAATTCACCTTACACCATTCATTCATATCATCACATGCTACCCAAAACATCACTCACAAGAGTTAAACTTTTCAAATCGTGCTGAGGAGTCATATAGACTATGAACTTTCATTTTCGAAAAGATTATACATAAATTCATCTGCAAATCGCCATGTCTTACGGACACAGAGGGTGATTAGCCCGTTATGCCATGTACTGATTAAGTACTACTTGTCGGAACAATTTTCCCCGTTCCTCTTATCCGCCTTGGGGGGCAAAAATATCCCAATTTTGGGATGTTTACCTCAGTTTTATTTAGGATTCCGCACCAAAATAATTTGGTTTGGAAAATTTTTTAAAGAACGCTTTGAATTTCATAAACGTTGGTCTACCTGAATCAAATAGCTTAAAGTCATATCAATAATTCAATTTCAATCGAAACATGTCTGGAAAAAATCCCGTTGGCAAAAGTTTATCTTTAAAATTCTAAAAATTTTATGACGTCGTGATACCGTACTGTATTTATAGCCCGTTTGAGGATTTCGTCATTGTGTGATTTTGTCATAACACATCATACAATAGTGGGACAACGATTTTTCAGATCGAATTCAACACTAAGTACTTCTGTATTTACAACTCCAACATTTTTAATCATCTTTGCACCAGGTTACATGATACATTAATGATAAATAAAATATATTTTGATATTTCAAATCATTATCGTCTAGCCGAAACAATTAGCATAGACTATTCTTTAAACAATTCAAAAATTATTGTAAATCAGATTTATCATCTCAATAGGTAACGATGTCTCAGTGTCCCGAAGTCCACATATACACACTGGTCACCATGCGTTGAGAGTAAAAATTCATTTTTAAAAGGAACATAGTGCGTATTTAGCTTGATGTCAAAAATTTTGAAGTCTAGCATAGTTAGAAAATTTAGAAAACCTATGCTACCACTAATGATCCATTGCTTAATCAGTCTATCTATTACTATTATCCTCAATTCTCCATTCACACTTAACTATACCTAGTTTATCAAACTTACCACACGTTATGAGTTCAGGAACTTTCCACAATAGTACGAGTTTAAGAACTTATCCTAGTCAGACCATAGGCATCCATTCACTGAGGGGTTCAAAAATATACCATACGATTATGAGTCATGAACTTACCATAAGTATGAGTTTTAAGAACTCGCACCTAATCTTATATTCTCTACCTATCTGTTATACTCATGAGAAAAGAATCACCTTCTCAACATGTATATAGCAAATAGCGCGACACATACATTTCAATGATTGTTAGTACCAGAAGGTAAGTGGTTGTCGAACCAAACACAATTCCCTGCCTATACAAAGAATTGGTCAACTCAACCACTAATCAATATAGGAAGCTAAGTGGTTGTTACACCTAGGACAATTTCTCGCCCATATAAAGAATTGTTCAACTTAACCACTATATCGAGTAGGAAGCTAAGTGATCCTAAAACCAAGTACAAATTCCCCGCCTATATAAGGAATCATACAACTCAGCTGCTGACATGAGTCCTCAATTGAAATCCCACATAGTCCTAGCTCCGCCTTCATACTCAATACGAATTTTGTTTAATCTGTATCTATAATTCTTTTCTGAATTTGCATCGTACCAAATCATAGTACAACTGACACACAACAATCTTGCCATAAAACTTTCAATCATTTGATTGATTCTCCTCCTTACTATAACCTTATCAGATCACGGTGTGATCTCATCGTATTATATTACGATTCATTTCTATGTTATGATCGTTTTGTTTTACGATCTCCTTTTTGTCTTTTAGACTCTATCTATTCATCTTTATTATTAGAGTTAGGTAACTCCATTTCTTTTATAACTTGCCGAGATTCGTCTTTGAATCTTATCGACGCACTAACTCTATTTGAGTTAGTCCTTATCCTTATCCATACGGTTATAGCCTAAGGTAACTCTACCTAAGGTTTATAACCTACAACTTTGATACCAACTGCAGCGTCCCCAAATCTGGGTACTAATCATCATGAATATGGTATACTAATTCTATAACTATTGCGGAAGATATAAACATAAATTGTTTATACATTAAACTTTTACACATTATCCCCAAGGTCGATAACCTTAACTTATACCTGAATTCAATATTCTATCTGACATACAATGTCACTTACCTTCTCCTGTATCTGAAGTATTCATTTTAATCTGTAATGTTTATCATGATATAGCAAGGGTGAGCAACAAGTTTGCCCAGCAAGTTTAAGTTCAAGAAAAGATATATCATGATTAAAAGAATGAATAATAAGTTATCGAACTTTCTACAATATAATCATTGTGGAAGAACATGAATTAATTTTCATAGCTGAACGATCAAGACAATAAAAATGAATGGTCAACATGAACAAATATAACTGGACCAACTGGTAATGAAGGTGATCAGCCTTTCATACCTGATGAACACATGCAACATGCACAATGTGCGAATCAATAATTCATAAACGTGATATAATCAACAAGGATTAACCACTAGCATAATTAAAGAATCATAACTCAGGATTGAGTTAAAGAACTTGCATTATAAATGAGTAAAGAAACTTGCATGAATCCTCGACTACTACTACGCAGTCTATATAGCTTCATCTGAAGACTTAATATTAATAATATTGATCTTCCAAGTTAGAATAATATCATCACAGTTAATACTATTAATTACAGTTATAAAATAATTTAAACACATTACCACACAATCCTAACAGTCACTAAAGCACATAAGACTCGATCTCAAGTCAAAATATTTTAGTCTGAGTTGAGTTCGGTACTATTTTGACATCCCGATTGCCTAATAGGATAATTATCGAGCCTATTATCAATAAGACACTACTTAAACGCTTCAATATTATCTTAGATAATTTATTAATCATTCAAAATATTTTTCAAAAGTTCATAATAATTTTCAAGTAATTATTATCATTTATAATGATTTCTCAATCATTAATATCATATTGATATGATTTAAATACCACAATATTCCATTATCATTAATATTTATTTAATTTCAAATATTAATGAAATACATCACTTAATATTATAAATTATTTATAATATCTCAAAGTATTTTTAATACCTTAATATCACATTTAAATGATTTTAAAATATTTAAAACCATTATTAAATAACTGCCATTAATATTAAAATATTAATGTTCATCATCACAAAATATTAAAAGTTATGTTTTATAACTTAAAATATTTTTAAAACCTTTAAATCATTTTTATATGATTTTTAAATCATTAAAACAATTTTTCCATAATTTATTTAATACATTTATTAAATAAATAAATTATTATTAATATTAAATTATTAATGAAATTCATCACAAAATATTAAAAGTCATTCAAAATAACTTAAAATCAATATTTTCTAATACTTTAATATAATTTTAAATGATTTTTAAAATATCAAAATCATTTTAAAGTAATTTATTTAATATAATAATTAAATAAATTAAATATCTTTAATATTTAAAAATATTAATGAAATATATTCCAAATTATTAAAAATCAAATTTTATGACTTAAAATATTTTTTACAAATTAATTATGAATTTTTCATAATTATAAATCATTTTATTCTAATTATTTAATAAAAATAATTAATTTATAATAAAAGTATCACTAAAGGTTTCTACAGCGACAAAACTGTCGCTATAGGTGTTCTTGGGCATTCCAGAACCTTCATAGCCAGTCACCAGGGTCCCTACTTTGACCACTTGCAAATCCTTGATTTTGATGTTTTCTGGGCAGCTAAGTGTATTAGTGTAGTATTGATGTAACACTACAATCACAAACAAATTTCATGGCTAAGCAACATCACAACAGAGAGATATAAGCTCTCAAAGATCTTGTCAGAGGTTGTTTTTCATTTCTGGGTTACCCAGAAATGAAGAACAGTTCAAGGTGCCTACTTTGGATCTTCATAACTTGAATTATATGCTTTCTCAGTATGTTTTATTGGTTCAAACTTGTAGTAGAGATGTCAAGGTACAAAAGTAATGCACTTTTGTATCATTACAACATCACATGTGAGAGATCTAGGCTAGTCAAACTATGTCAGATGCCTATTCTTCACGATTCTGGGTTTTCCAGAATTCTTCCCAGGCAGTTGGTCAACCCATGTTTGACCATGATTATCTTTCATTTTGTGCAAGATCTGGGTGTTCTAATGGAATGATTGTTTAGTCTACATGTCAGTCTACACAATCCATACACTAACATAGCCTAACTACTTAACATCAGCAAGATCAAAGCCCTGCAAAGTCACTGTCAGACCATTCTGGAAAATCTGGGTTGCTCAGATTCCAGTTTCCATGGTTGGTCAACCATGTTTGACCACTCATACCTTCAGATCTAGACATGGTATGAACTTTATTCCACTTCCAGTCTACTTTCATTGAATAGAACAAGTCTATAACATCTAACACACATAACATCTAATAGGTAAGAATCTATGGGCGCTGACATATGGCTGTCAGACCATAAATTAGGGTTCTAAGTCAGTTGCTAAAAACTCTATTTTCTTGCATCTAGATGTTATGGATCTATGATGTAACATCATAGATCACTAAATAACATCCTCTAACACCTATTTAAACAACAAATCACATACTTTAACATAAATCACAAGGATTTAGCAAGATTATGGTTTTTTACCTTTTATGCTTTAACCTTTGAATATGTTCTTTGATTCTGATATTGGCTTGCTAAGATTTGATATTAGCTTAACTTTTGACTCTCTTTCACTCCCAATCTCAAAATTTTAGAGAGAGAGGAGGCTTGGATAAAATGAGAAGTAAAGTAAAGTTATTTACTTAACTTTTAAGTTATAAATCTATGATTCATTGAACTTGTGTTTCTAGTGTCGACGTCGGGATTTTTACTTGTCCCTTTTTCTTTTTCTGTTTTTTGGTGTTTTCATTTTAGGTGAGATTTGTTTGCAAAAATAAGTGAAAAAGGTCCAACATGTATAATGTCGATGATGGACTGTTAAGAGTCGCCAGTTGGTTTTTTAACTGGTTGTACCAACACAACCGAGAAAAGGTTTACACATTGACCCAATGATGTGACGCTGCTAAACGGATCTGTGAAATCGAGATTCATTAGGGTCCGGGGACTTGCTTATGCGGAGGGAAGATGTTAATCACCCCCCGACATCCATGTTACCACGGTGACCGCCACTTTTCAAGAAACTGTTATACGAATGTGTGTGTGTGGGTCAATGTGTTGTTATTTGGAAGTAGGGTTATACCTCGTTTGCACCTATATACAAAGGGTTTGAATTTGTGTTAAAATTCATTAGATACTTCCATTTTATTAAATGTTCGGTTGGATTTCTTTTATTTTCGAGATACGAAACATCTTCGAGAAAATAATATATAAAATAGTGCTGAACTCCTCATGGGCATGAAAACCATCTGAGGAAATCCAACACCGTGAATAAATTTACAAGCTGCTTACAGCTGAAAATGTCCATCACGGGAACTGAATTTAGATTCAGTAGACTGAATCTGTGATCACATGATTCCTAGGCTCACATGATACTGCAGTTTATATGAAAACTGTAAGCAGTTATATATATAAAAGTTGTAGATATATATATACAGACATGATCAACCACCACGAAGCACCTCCATGGGGGATCGAAAATGTAAATATATAAAAGCGTTAAATATATATATATATATATATATATATATATTGACATGATCAACCGCCACGAAGCACCTCCATGGGGGATCAGAAATGTAAATAAAGCTGTAAAAGCGATCAACCGCCACGGAGGAAACTCCAGGCGGGACAAAATGTATAGAAAGTAATAAAAACGGTCAACCGCCACGAAGTAAACTCCAGGCGGGACAAAATATAAATATATATATATATATATATATATATATATACAAAAGCAATTAAACGCTCCAGACGTAAGTCTAGGCTCATCGAACAGAGTTCGACACACAGTTCATATATATATATATATATATATATATATATATATATATATACAAATTAAAATGAAACCACGGACCGAAGTTTGGGTATAAACACGCAACACGACTCTCAACGTGAAGAATAGTGTGTGCAAAGATGAAGAGAAAGGCTTTAAAGTGTATAAGAAGGCTTACAGTGGGCTGCCAAAGAAGACTTCTATAGCTTTAAGTGGATGAACACTCGGCTCCCACCGGTAAAAAGTAGCTATATATGAGCTTACAAGTGTTTAAAATGAGAAAGCACTCAGTTTAGGGTGTGTACAGAGTAAATTGGGCAGGGCTTCCTCGCCTTTTTCTCTTCTTAAAATGGCCACCCCAAGCCCTCTATTTATAGAGGGGGGAACCGCAGGTCCTGCAGCTAGCCGCAGATGTGTCTGCGGCTAGCCGCAGATGTGCCTGCGGCTAGCCGGGGTGCCCTGGGCATCGCGGGTCCTACCGTCTCGAAGACCTATTTTCGGACTGCTGTTGTCGAGAGTTACACAATGACATGGGATTAGAGATTGTACGAAGTCAGGAAGATAGGACTATGCCCTCCGGTCTTCATGCTTCAAATTCTATCCGTTACCCTGCGTAATAGTCACTCGGGATTGGACTTCCTTGGTTCTTGTGGGACATTGCTGTGTATAAATATATGTCTGAAATGTTGAGACAGCGTGATGTGGCGTCTAGGTGGCAAGATGACGACTTTGCCCCTCACCGGGGTTATCTCCAGTTTGGGCTGATAAAGCAGACGTTGCTCGGGGTTATCTTTGAGATTGGACTGCTGCAAGTGTTGAAGGTCCTAGTGTCATCTTTGAGGTGTGCCTATCTTCTTGATGTCATCTCCGGGTCTTGTACTGAGTGCCTCGGTGTAAGCGCTGAGGTTGAAGCTGATTACATGCATTTGAAACAAGCATTTTTGGGGTTATCTCCGGAACTGCAACTGCCTTCCTAGGGGTTATCTCCAAGGTTGGAATCTGCCACTCCCAGTGTTGGGACTGAGACTAAATATCTCGGGGTTATCTCTGGGATGAATCGGCCTTCTCTAGTGAAATTTCTGATATTGGAACGGCAGGCCTCGGGGTTATCTCCGAGGTTGGAACTGATGCTCCTGGTGTGTGTTCCGGGGTTGAGACTGAGCTTCCGGAAGTATCCAGACTGGATGTGAGTTGTCTTTCAGGGTTATATGTGAAAGGAAAATATGCCCTCCTGCAATGTCAGTAACAAGTGTGCAGAAAATTTTGAATGTCTACAGATGCCCCTCTTTATCATATTCATGCAATGTAATGGCATGGATAGGATAAAGAATCCTAGACACTTGAAATGCAACAAGATAAACATAATGTCATGTGTAGCAACATGATGCAAATGGATGATGCATATGGATTGCTTTCCCACATGTTGGGGATGATTGTTGACTCCATGTTGCTTCTACTGGTGATGGTAATGACGACAAGCTTGGATGTGTGATCCAAACTTCATAGGATGTTGACGTTGGGGTTATCACCAAAGTTCAGAATCCTTGATACAGACTTTATTCCAAAGATTTGCCTCTCGTGTACAAGAGATATGTGGGGATAAAGCTTTGTCAGTTTGAGGATGTGTATAACATATTCCATCATTGATCCTCTCCGATGATGTCGATCTTTCCTGGCTTGTATCGCCAGGCCATAGCCATGTTCTGTCAGATGTACTGCCAACAGTAGATGTTGTTAGGGCTGCCTGACCTTCATTGACGTGTGAACCAACGGATGAACTCCCTGCTGGGGATAAATGCCAAGGATGCTTGGCCTTTATTGATGTGTGTATCAACTGTTGCAATCATCAGATGGATTTTGATGCGTCGTTGGGTTTACTTACCAACGGCTGAACTGACGTTAAGGTTGCTTGACCTTCATTGCCATGCATATCAACGAAAAATATGTGTTGTATCCGTTTGATCCTCGTTGGCGTGTGTGTCAACAAAAAATATGCATTGTGACCCCCGCCAGAGATCCCTTGAATCATCGCTGATGTGTGTATCAGCAGAACATGCGTTGTAACCCCCGTCGGGGATCTCTTGGATCATCGCTGATGTGTGTATCAGCGAAACATGCGTTGTAACCCCCGTCGGGGATCTCTTGGATCATCGCTGATGTGTGTATCAACGGAACATGTGTTGTAACCCCCGTCGGGGATCTCTTAGATCATTGCTGATGTGTGTATCAGCGGAACATGCGTTGTGACCCCCTCCGGGGATCTCTTTGAAAAGATTAGGGTAACGACCCTGAATTGACGGCATTGGACTTCTGTACGGTATTGCCGAATGTGGTCTGCAACGATGGGGATCATCGGTATAGTATACCCTGTGTTCGGGCGAATACCAATGAATGATATGAAAGCCACAGTCGGGCCCAAAAAAACCAAGATTTCAGGCTATTCTACTCAATCGCGTAGCGTTTTTATCCCTGATTTGGCCTTTTCAGCTTGTGAGAACTCCTTTGCAACTCAAATTGGACCGAGCCAGAGGGGTGGGACCCACATAGGGGTGCCGTAGGTACACCTACAGCAGCCATAGGTGGACCTGCGGCCAGCCATAGCTACTAAATGCCTGCAGGTTACTTTCATAAGTCATTTTCAAGTTACGCCGCGAAGGAAATCTGAGAGCTCTTCTTCAGATCTGCTGAATTTAGACGTCTTTCTACAAATTCTGTCACCGTACAAGTGTTTTACACTGTCCTAGTAACGTATGCATGTACTCTTTTCCAGTTTTTATCCGTTGGAAAATAACTTATCACATGAAATGCATCTAAACACATAGTAGTGCATATGCATGCTCAAATGACTTGATAAAAAATATTCAACATAGTAAATATTAGTATTAAACCATGCTGAACATAATGATGCGAAAAAAATTAACTTTTGAAACAGTCAAATTGGCACCTTTTTTCTGCTATTTCTTATCCTATTTGAGGACAAATGAGCAAAGGTGAAAAAGCAAAGTAATCCTGGTAATTAGGCTACCCTTATGGATTGATGACTCTAATTTTTAATGCAAATAGTATTTATATGACTGTGGGCAGGTGTGCTACTGAATGGCCACCTAGTGCCTATGTGCATGTGGATAGTCCTATTTATAGAGGAAACTATGACAAAATTTTCCAAAATATAGGCATTAAGTAGTCATGTATTTTTAACTCTACTGTAGACGTATGTTAAAATAATGCATGCATGCATGTTGTCATTAAATGCATTTTGAAAAGCTCCAGGTTAGAAAATACCACACCCTTTTTGAGGTGATTTGGAGACTTGTTGCCTAGATGTTATGGATCCAGATCAGCCGAGTAGTTCCCGCAGGACCACTTCTGTTGTACGGAGGAGGGCTTCTGAAGTGCCTCGACCCTGCTCTGTTAGACAGTCTCGTCGTTTGGTGGAGGCGGCGATACGTCCAGTTCGGGTCGATGTGCCGGACGTCGAGGAAGAGGAGGAGGATGTTCCGGTAGCGGACCCCGCTCCTGCTGCACATGTTCCCCGTAGGGACCTCCCGAGTATTCAGGTGACAAACCTAGAGCTTCTGGGTGATTTGAGTTAACATCCCTCGATGTATTTGCATGCCAACGAGGTATAAAGTTAGATCTTAATCTTCCTTTTTTCCTATTGAGGAGGAGTAAAGGATTCTGATATCGATCTGCATTTTATGTAGGTTCCCGACTTTACACAATCTTGAGGGAACTAGTTCAGCATTCACTCCATGTACCAGGCTCTGCATCCTGACTATAGAGCAATTGTGCATGACTGGGGATTTGGGACATTCTTTTCCATCCTTCCCCGCCGTTGTCCCTGGGGTTACCTCAGGGCATTATCTGAGCGCTGGTTTCACCAGACTCAATATCTCCATTTACTTGACTGTGAGGTGATGATGACGCCGATGGATTGGCAGTTTATCATAGGTATGGAGTTTGGAGGGCGCCAGTGCCTTGCACGGCGGATATTACTCCCACTGCCATCAGATCCTTGTTAGGAGTTCCGGACGGGGCGGTCAAGGGCAAGACTGTGCGTATGGGTACTTTGAGCGTCGATGCTATGAGTAAGCTATTGAGTGAGTCAATACCAGTTGATGTTCGAGTCAGGGATCACATTCTTCGGCGATTGTTCCTGATGATCATTAGGGGCTACTTCATAGCAGATAACTCTTCTACGGTGTCGTTCACTTTGATCAGCGCCACGCGATATGTGGACCGTATTGGAGAGTATGATTGGGGCTCCTACACCTTTACCTATTTCCTCAGGGGTATGCGTATGCCCTCGCAGGGCTTGACCGAGGCTTGGTTAGGATTTTACCAATTTCTACTGGTAAGTATTTCTCTTGTCATTTACCATGTACTGGTTAAGAGTGTTAACTGACAGCAGATGTTTGCCTTTGTGTTAGCAATTTTGAGCCTATGAAAGGCTCCCATGTTTACATCCGGTGAGTGTATTAGGGTTGGATACCTACCCACAAGGACGGCGATGGCATCATTCCATACTGGCGGAGGTCCCCGTAGCTGAGGGTTTTACTCATTGTCGCCTACAGTTGGAGTTGTTGACAGCGGATGTCATCGCATGGATTCCATATTCTGGGGAGCACTTGGCCACTGGATTTAAGGGTGGGTACCTGACTGGTGTCGAGTACGTGATTTCCACTCATAGGGTTCCTCTACCGATCTTGCCTCCTGCCAGGCATTATTGGCCTGTGTCGCAATTACCCGCCATTGATATCCATTGTTGGGTGTTGGCGGTTTTGCATTGTCAGAGGGTCCCTGCACGTATTCCAGCATTAGTGGATCCCTCGTGCCATTAGAGCCCAGAACCGCGCCACTCAATTCATGGGGGATATGGTTCCAAGATCCGTGATGATGACGGATTGGATAGCCTGTGTTCGAGATCCGACTCATGTGACACAGATTGACAGCTTGACCTAGCGACTGGACCGAACACATTTCTTTATCCGGCATTTAGGTAGAGATCCGGCAGAGGCATATTCGTTTGATCCTTCCAGCGCAGGAGTTGGCCCCTCAGATGACCCATTTGGCTTTGCCGGCTCAAATCCTTGATAACTGGATTTTATATCCGCGATTCGATGTCCGTTTTAAGCATATTCGTTGTTAAATCTTTGCATTCATGTTCATTCTTACTTGTTTCTGGTTATTTCGTGTGTAAGGTGGTTGGTGTGGTGAATGATAAGAAAAAGAGGCATTTGGAGCATAATTGGAGCAAGTTTGGAAAATGGCCAAAGTAGTTAACATGAGGGTAGCCGGCCGGGGCGGGCCTATTTGGCTTTTATATCCCCGCCAGGGCGGGGGTCCCTATTTCTGGCAGTCCTGGCTTGGTTCGAATACTGCTGGGAAGAGAATTGTTGGACTTTGGTTAGCATTTGGACTCTAATATACATGGGACTTCGACCAAGACTTCATGTTATATATATATTACGCAACAAACGACGAATTAAAAAACACACAAGGCATAATACGAAGATCAATTCCAGTTTTTCATAGCAAGCATTGGAGGAAGATTTTGAAGAGATTTTCGAGAAGATTGCAGATTTAGGCTACGTGAAGGGTGTTTTTCACTATTCTTCTCCTTAGTCTTTTATTTGTAATTGAAAGAATGTTATCTATGAATTATTCAGTTGTTATTTCATTCATTATGAACTAATTCACTTTTTAGGCTTATGGCAGATCCTTAAGTGAAACGATGGTTTTATAACTTTGATTTCCAGTTCATTAAGCTATTTTCCAGTTTATCTATATTAATTTGAGCTTGAATTTATGAATTGTCTGATCAACAATTCTTTGTGGATTTGTATGGAATCGAGAGAGGATATTCGAATCTAGACTTAGTTTATATAGCGTGTGTTCATGAATTTTGTGAGTAGCAGATTCTTGATGAATGTTAAGGTAGAGATATGCTTGACATCGCATGTAATCGGATAGAGAATTTAATCTTAAACATTCTTTAATTATAATTCACATAGAGATATAGTGAGTTAGTTGATTAAGATGTTTAACTTGTTTCTATCTAATTTGTGGATTTAAGTTAATACGGTATTAGTGCATCGAGAGGTGGCTAGTACTACATTCGTGTTCTTGATTAATGAACTGGGATAGTGATTTGAATTAGAATAAAGGTGTAGAAATCAGAGTGAAGCTTAGGGTGAAATCATAAGTCTAATTCTCCATTAATTGTTTGAAATTCCAGATTTTGATATTTGTGATTGTTTTGTGGTAGTTTATTTGTTTCTTAATTTAGTTTCTATAATTTTAATCATTGAATTGAATAGTTTAATAAAATTAGGATTAATAGGAAATTGGTAATTGTAAGGTTAAGTTTCTTACTAATTTGTCTCTGTGGGAACGATACTCTACTCGTTACTTTATTACTTGTTGACCACGTATACTTGCGTGTTGTGCGTATATAGATTCTACCCAACAAGTTTTTGGCACCGTTGCCGGGGACTATTTAGTATAGATTTTAATATTTTACGATATCAGTTTAATTAGTCCAATTTTACTTAAACAATTTTTATTTTCGTTTTGTTCCTCTTATTTCAGGTTTTTGAAGTAGTTTATGCAAACTCGGTCCAAAAATCCAGACTTGCTTCCTTTTGAGGACGACATTGAGAGACAGTTTCAGAGGTTAAGTAAGTGGAACAAGAAAACAAGGGAAGACTTTGAAAATTCTGAAAAAGAAGAGGCAATGGCAGCCGAAGATCAGAAACGTTGAGGGATTTCGCTACACCCAAGGTGACCGAACTGCAGTCAAGTATCACCAGGCCTGCGATAGCTGTGAACACATTCGAAATCAAGCCTGGGACTATTCAAATGATCCAAAATTCAGTTCCGTTCGGGGGATTGGCGAATGATGATTCGAACGAACATCTAGTCAGCTTTCTGGAAATTTGTGACACCTTCAGGTATAATGGGGTGTCGGATGATGTGGTAAGACTTCGCTTGTTCCCATTCACCTTACAGGACAAGGCGAAGAGTTGGTTACACTCTCTACCATCGCTATCGATAACTACGTGGGAAGACTTAGCTTAGAAATTCCTTGCGAAATTTTTCCCACCTGCAAAAACTGCAAAAATGAGGAATAAGATAACAATGTTTGAGCAGCAACATGGGGAGTCGCTATATGAGGCATGGGAGAGATACAAGGAGTTGCTCAGAAAGTGCCCGCATCATGGATTGCCTAAGTGATTGCAAACGAATACTTTCTATAACGGGCTACATGAGAATCTCAGGACCAGTATTGATGCAGCGTCGGGTGGAGCGTTCATGGCTAAGAGTTATGAGGAGGCCTACAATTTGATTGAGACAATGGCAGCTAACAACTACCAGTGGCCCACGACAAGAATGACATAGGCAAAGGCAGCTGGAGTGTTAGAAGTAGATGGTGTAATGGCAATACAAGCGTAGATTTCAGCACTGTCTAAGAAGTTGGATGCTATATCGGGGACACAGGCACAGGCACATGTACAGCAGGTTGCGGTCGTATGTGAATTGTGCGTGGGTGAGCATCCTACAGATCAATGCGCAATCAACCCAGCGTCCGTGCCATTCGTGGGTAGCTACAACAGGATTTCACAGAATATGTACCAGAATAATTACAACCAAGGGAATAGGAAGCACCTAAATTTCTCGTGGAGTAATAATCAGCAACACCAAGCTCCACGACCATCATACCCCCCAAGTTTTCAAAATCACCAACAACCAGCTCAACATCAGGAAAGAAAATCAGATTTAGAGGAGTTGTTGTCAAAATACATAACAAGCAATGAGGCAAATGAAAAACCAAGCAATGGCCATCAAGAATTTGGAAAATCAGATGGGACAAATTGCCTTAGCATTGAACAACAGACCCCAAGGGTCTCTACTGAGTGATACCAAGAGAAACCCGAAGGGAAACAACGAACAGTGTCAGGAAATTACGTTGAGAAGTGAAAAACATCTCGTTGGTCGAGATGCAGGAAATTCATCTATAGCGGATAATAAAATTGATGACAGCAAAGTGGGTGAAGAAAACATGGGTGAGGATAAGTAAAGTGAGAAAACAAAGTTAGACGATAAGCCAGTTGTATATCCTCCACCACCGTTTTAGCAGAGGGTTCAAAATCAAAAATTAGACAAGCAGTTTGCAAAATTCTTCGAAGTCTTTAAGAAACTGCAGATTAATATCCCATTTGCAGAAGCCTAGAGCAGATGCCAAGTTATGCGAAGTTCATGAAAGGGATTATGTCCAGGAAAAAGAAATTGGAAGACTTCGAAACGGTGGCATTAACAGAGGAGTGTAGTGCAGTTTTACAGTGAAAGTTTCCACCGAAGTTGAAAGACCCGGGGAGTTTCACTATTCCATGCACGATCGGGAACATATCTTTTAATAAGTGTTTATGTGATTTGGGGGCGAGTGTGAACCTTATGCCATTGTCAGTTTACACAGAATTGGGTTTGCCCGCGCCAAAGCCTACGAATATTTCATTGCAGTTGGCGGATAGGTCAGTCACATATCCGAGAGGCATAGTAGAGGACATATTGGTTAAAGTGGATAAGTTTATATTCCCCACAGATTTTATTATTCTGGATTTTGAGGAGGATAAGAACATCCCGATTATCCTAGGGAGACCTTTCTTGGCTACAAGTAGGACACTCATCGACGTACAAAAAGGTGAACTGACTATGAGAGTTCAAGATCAAGAAAGCAAATTTAACGTGTTTAAGGCCATGAAATTCCCTACGGATGAGGAAGAATGTTTCAGGATAGATATAATTGAGCAGATAATCAATGAAGACATAGGCAAGAGTTTGGTTAACGATCCATTAGAAACAACATTATTGGGGGATGAAGAGTTCAATGACCCAAAATTTGTGGACTACTTGCAAATGTTAGATTCATTGCCACGAGTTAGCCGCTTCAGACCACCATTTGAACCATTGCATACGGAGGAGAAAGCCACAGCAAGGATGAAACCGTCGTTAGAGGAGCCACCGACTCTTGAACTTAAACCACTACCTAAACACCTCAAGTATGCGTATTTAGGCAATTCAAACTCTTTACCTGTTATTATTTCTGCTGCACTTAACGATTTGCAGGAAGAAAAGTTGCTGAGAGAATATAAATCAGCGATAGGATGGACGATAGCGGATATCAAGGGAATCAGCCCTTCTTTTTGTATGCACAAGATTCTGATGGAATACGATGCAAAACTGACGGTGGAGCAAAAACGACAACTCAACCCAATTATGAAGGAAGTTGTAAAGAAGGAAATTCTGAAATTGTTGGATGCCGGTATCATCTACCCAATTTTCGACAATAAGTGGGTTAGTCCGGTTCAGTGTGTGCCGAAAAAGGGAGGAATGATTGTGGTACAGAATGAGGATAACGAGTTAATACCTACAAGAATAGTGACAGGTTGAAGGGTTTGCATGGATTATAGGAAGTTGAATAAGGAAACCCAAAAAGATCATTTTTCGCTGCCATTTATCGATCAAATGTTGGACAGATTGGCGGGACATGAGTACTACTGTTTATTGGATGGATACTTGGGCTATAACCAGATCGTCATTGCTATTAAGAATCAAGAGAAGACTACATTTATGTGCCCTTACGGCACATTCGCGTTCAGGAGAATGTCATTCGGGTTATGTAATGCACCTGCTACCTTTCAACGGTGTATGATGGCCATCTTCTCAGACATGGTGGAGAAAAACGTGGAAGTCTTCATGGACGACTTTTCTGTCTATGGGGACAATTTTGATACTTGCCTAGGGAATTTGGTAATGGTGTTACAGCGATGCAAGGATACGAACCTTGTACTTAACAGGGAAAAATGCCACTTCATGGTTGAGGAGGGCATAATTTTGGGCCACAGGTATCGGCTCAAGAACTAGAGGTTGACAAAGCTAAGCTGGAAATAATCGAGAAACTGCCTCCACCAAGCTCAGTAAAGGGAATTAGAAGTTTTCTAAGACATGCTGGGTTCTACAGAAGATTCATAAAGGACTTCTCTAAAATTGCAAAACCTTTGTGCAGTCTTTTAGAGAAGGACTCTGTTTTTAATTTTGATGAGGAATGTAAGCTGGCTTTCGAGTTGTTGAAGAAGAAGTTAACTACACCCCCCGTGATCGTCGCACCAGATTGGAATATGCCTTTCGAGCTAATATGTGATGCAGGTGACTATGCAGTTGGGGCTGTTATGGGACAATGCCGAGAAAAGGTATTTCACGCCATACATTATGCAAGCAAAATGCTCACGGAGACACAAATAAATTATACAACTACGAAAAAGAAATTGCTTGCAGTGGTGTATGCATTCGACAAATTATGGGCATACTTGATCGGAACTAAGGTGATAGTGTACACAGATCATTCGGCAATTTGGTACCTAATTGCGAAAAAAGATGCTAAGCCACGCCTTATCCGATGGATTCTTCTTCTTTAAGAGTTTGATCTAGAAATAAAGGATAGAAAGGGGATGGAGAATCAAGTCGTCGATCACTTGTCTAGGCTGGAAAATTAAGAGAAATTGAAAGGGGACAAGTGTAAAATTAACGACGCATTCCCGGATGAGAAATTGTTTGGGATAAATGCAAAATTCCCTTGGTACGCGGATTATGCAAATTATCTAGTGAGCAATGTTCTTCCACCTGATCTTACAAGACAACAGAAAAAGAAATTTCTTCATGACATCAAATGGTACATGTGGGACGAACCTTATTTATTCAAGCAGTCTGCCGACAAAATGATTAGAAGGTGTGTGCTCTACAGTGAAGTGAAGAACATACTGCATGAGTTTCACTCATCTGTATATGGCGGTCATTATGGTAGTGAGAGGACATCAGCAAAGGTGCTACAATCTGAGTTTTATTGGCCTACACTATTCAAGGATGCCCACCAGTTTGTCAAAACATGTGATAGATGTCAAAGGGTGGGCAACACTTCGAAAAGGAATGAGATGCCTCTACAAACAATTCTTGAAGTTGAAATTTTCGATGTATGGGGCATCGATTTCATGGGGCTATTCCCTTCGTCACTTAACAATCAATATATTCTACTCACAGTGGATTACGTATCAAAGTGGGTTGAAGCTACAGCACTCCCATCTAATGATGCCAAGGTGGTTCTTAAATTCCTACAGAAGAACATTTTCACGAGGTTTAGCACGCCAAGAACAATTATAAGTGACGAAGGTAGTCACTTTTGTAACAAATCATTTACAGCTCTATTGGCAAGGTATGGGGTCAACCACAAGGTAGCTACGGCTTGTCATCCCCAAACTAGTGGGCAAGCTGAGGTATCGAACAGGGAAGTCAAGAAAATCTTGGAAAAAGTGGTGAACCCAAATCGTAAGGATTGGTCGCTCCGGTTGGATGATGCATTATGGGCATATCGGACTGCGTATGAGACACCGATCGGGATGTCACCATATCAACTACTGTACGGAAAGGCTTGTCACTTACCGGTTGAGTTACAGTATAAGGCTTATTGGGCAATTCAGAAACTCAATTTTGATCAAGCAGCTTTAGGTGAGAAGCGACTACTGCAATTAAACGAGCTCGATGAATTTTAACTTCAAGCCTACAAAAATTCCAAGTTATAAAAGGAAAAGGTCAAAAGATTCGACCAGAAAATTATGTAAAGAACATTTGAACCGGGGCAATCAGTCCAATTGTTCAACTCACTGTTGAGATTGTTCCCAGGCAAGCTTAAGTCAAGATGGTCGGGACCATTCACCATCAAAAGAGTTTTCTCTCATGGCGTCGTCGAGCTCTACAGTCGAAATCCATTGGAAATGTTCAAGGTCAATGGTCAACGGTTGAAACACTATTGGGGTGGCGAGTCCAATTGGGATGTCATCGCAATCACTCTGACCGATGCACCATAAACAGGGAGTAGTCAGGCTGAACGACTTAAAATCAAGCGCTAATTGGGAGGTAACCCAATCATACTTTTATTTTTCTTATTTTCAAACATAACTGTTAGATGTTAGTTTAGCATTATTAGTAATTTATAATAAGTTTATAATTAGTAATCTCTCAAACATACACAAATTGATCAACAATCTAATAACTTTCATGTATTATGGCTTGCAGGATGTCTAAAGAATCATTAAGTGGGAAAACATGAAGAAAAGAAGAGCACAAGAGTCAGTTAACAGGGTGCATGCCCGCTGGGGCGGGCATTTTCTGCCTAATACCCCCCGCCGGGGCGGGGGTCGTTCACATCCAAAGTCAGGGGACTGGCCCGTCGGGGCGGGCCTTTTAGGCGTTGTACCCCCTACCGGGGCGGGGGTCCTGAAATTCCAAAGCCTATTCGACAGTTACACACCACCACTTCTTCTTCTATCCATTAACACACTACGTTCCCACTACTTCTCTTTCCTCCCACATTACAACTTCAACTTCTCCCCATTATAAACATCCTTACCCATGATTTAGCCAGTAGAACTCCATCATCTTCCCCATTATTACACATAAACCCATTACCACCATCTATTACTCCTATTCCTCTCCACCACACCACCTATATATATACATCCCCTCACAACCTATGTTCATTGCATACACTCAATTTGAAATCAGGAAGCCATGAATTAGGGTTCTTTTTGTGGGTATTCATCTTGTGCTTACGAGTAAGTAACCTATTTTCAAAGCTCTTCATCTGCAATCACCTTAATTACCACACATTGGGGAAGAAACGACTGTACATACCAAGTGTTCGATAAGTTGTGTGAGTGAAATTTGGGGAGAGAATAATGGGTTAACGCATCCGAAATTCAATGGCTTCTCAACTAACATCCAAACGACAATGCAGCGAGAGTTCAAGGCCAACACCACCATCACGAATATTCGACCATCGCAAGTTCAAAAGTGTCGCCGCCACCGACCGGTACGACTACATGGTCACAAAGGCTCTAACACCGGAGCGGGGGTTGGCATCGGATGTTCACGACGACGAAATGATGCAACAGATTTATTAGAAAGGGTGGACCAAGTTCACTGAGGAGCCCGAGGCCGCCGTTGTCAATGTGGTCAAAGAGTTATATGCTAACGCCGAGGACAAGGCACCTTTCAACATATTTGTGTGGGGTCGATTGGTCTCATTCAGTGCCGATGCCATCAACACGTATTATCAGTTACGGGTGCCTAGACAGTGTCAGTATGCTCACTTGAGGGATTTCGACCCTGACTTTGAGGAGGTCCTCAAAGAAATGACTAAGCCAGGAATAACATGGATAAAGGGTCGAAAAGGAGGCACAGTTTTTCATAGCAAAGATCTTAGTCGGTATGGCAAAATTTGGTACGCATTCCTATGTGCGAAACTACTTCCATCCATGCATACCTCAGATGTCACCAAGGAAAAGGCACTACTTCTATTTAAAATTATGCAAGACTTCATCATCAACGTCAGGGCAATAATCAACTTTTCCATTCACCGATGCTTGCGAGGCAATTTTTTGAGCAGCTTGCCACACCCATCCCTCATTTGTGGGTTGTGTCACCAAGCAGGAGTTTGATGGTCTAATGATGAACCCACTCTAATGCCGCTGCAGCTACTTGATTCGAGAATGATAACACAGTATTCGGTGTGGGCCAGAGGTGAATCACATCCTCGAGGGTTAGGTTTTATATTTCCATCAACTTCAGAGAACGAAGCTGATGCTGAAGATACCTCGCAGGATGAGGATGAGACTATGGGAGAACAAGGAACTGAGGCGACACCATCTTTCGATGCCATATCTAGCCCTCAGTTTCTTGACTTTCAACGTTAAATGGATGCGCACAACAAGGCAACACGTCGGGAGATACGTCGACTCGCATTGAGGCAAGACCACATATTTAATGCTATGAACACATCGTTCGCTTCACTCAACATAACACTTCAGAGCTTCAATCCAGCTGCACACTTCCCATATCAGCCACCCATGCCAATGCCGAGGTTTCCACCAAGTGATTTAGAAGAAGAAGATCAACCACCACCTCCCTAGACTTAGGCGATTGCAGGGAAGTCCAATGAGGGCATTGTATTACTTAAGTTTGGGGGATTTAAATTCTTGTTTGAATGCATATATTATTGGTTAGGCTTATAGTTGTCATTGCATTCTAGTTTTGCATATTTGATAGGAATTATGATGTTGCATACATACAAGTCACATAATTGCATGATAGCTTAAGTGCATACATAGTAGCTTAGGTTATTTTTGTTATTGCATTGTTTTTAATTCTGTTATTAATGCATTTTGTTATGTTATGATATTAATATATATATATATATATATATATATATATATATATATATATTAGTTAAATATTGTGTTTGCATATGTCCAGTAGTGTTGTAGGTCATGTTAGTTGTGGGCCAATGATGAGATTGAGAATAAGTTAACCAATACAACATTGATTATTAGAACTGTGATATAATTTCTGTTATGAATCGAATCTTGCGCTTGTTTGAAACTGGTATAAAAAGGTTAGCACGCTAATAACATCTTTGTTGACTGGTCAGTTCAAATTGATACATACATAGTTTCTAAAGGATAATGCTAGGGTAAACGAGAAAACGACAAGGATAGGCAATAAAGGTGAAAATTAGGCAAGAACCTAAGTTTAGGGGATTATATGTGGGGTATATAAGCTTTATCTATAAAAAAAGAAAAAAAAAGAGATTATATATTGTGAGTAGTCTTGTTTCGGGGCCTCTGTTACTTGAGCAAGTACGCCCGAGGGGATTGTCTTTACACCTAGCGCCTTAAGGTCTTTTATGGTCTGGGAGTCGTTGGTCAAAAGTTCGCTAAGGGGTAGCATTGTTAGTCTAATGGGATGAGACATTGCACAGTCGTGTGTATTATCTATAAAAAAAGCGGAAAAAGAGCAAAAAGCCCCCGTGTGAATTTTTTTTTTTTAATATAAATGAAGTATAAGTACCCTGCATGAACCCTTGATTTTGGTATTGCTTAGTTTTAGTTGGAATGTGCTTATTTTTGAAATTTTTAAGTTTGCGCTGTATGATTCCTTCTAAGAAATTGATTATGTATTGAATTTAAGTCTGTATCAGTTATCATGGATGTTGAACACACACGCACATTATACAGTGATGATGGTTTAAGATTTGAGAATTAATACGGAATTGTGGATTGGTTTTGGTGATTAATATTGTAGAGTTTGCTTGTTTTCTCTGAGGCCGATGAGATAATTTTGATTCTGCAATACTGTTGGATTCAAAAGCATATAGATTATATTCATTCCATCTCGTTGCATTGCATTGCATAGCATGTTGTTTGTTTTGTGCTCGAGGACTAGCACGATTTAAGTTTGGGAGATTTTGATAAGTGAATTTTATATCCGCGATTCGATGTCCATTTTAAGTATATTCGTTGTTAAATCTTTGCATTCATGTTCATTCATACTTGTTTCTGGTTATTTCGTGTGTAAGGTGGTTGGTGTGGTGAATGATAAGAAAAAGAGGCATTTGGAGCATAATTGGAGCAAGTTTGGAAAATGGCCAAAGTAGTTAACAGGAGGGTAGCCCGCCGGGGCGGGCCTATTTGGCTTGTATACCCCCGCCGGGGCGGGGGGTCCCGATTTCTGGCAGTCCTGGCTTGGTTTGAATACTACTGGGAAGAGAATTATTGGACTTTGGTTAGCATTTGGACTCTAATATACATGGGACTTCGGCCAAGACTTTATGTTAGATATATATTGCGCAACAAACGACGAATTAAAAAACACACAAGGCATAATACGAAGATCAATTCCAGTTTTTCATAGCAAGCATTGGAGGAAGATTTTGAAGAGATTTTCGAGACGATTGCAGATTTAGGCTACGTGAAGGGTGTTTTTCACTATTCTTCTCCTTAGTCTTTTATTTGTAATTGAAATAATGTTATCTTTGAATTATTCAGTTGTTATTTCATTCATTATGAACTAATTCACTTTTTAGGCTTATGGTGAATCCTTAAGTGAAACGATGGTTTTATAACTTTGATTTCCAGTTCAATAAGCTATTTTCCAGTTTATCTATATTAATTTGAGCTTGAATATATGAATTGCTTGATCAACAATTCTTTGTGCATTTGTGTGGAATCGAGAAAGGATATTCGAATCTAGACTTAGTTAATATAGCGTGTGTTCATGAATTTTGTGAATAGCAGATTCTTGATAAATGTTAAGGTAGAGATATGCTTGACATCGCATGTAATCGGATAGAGAATTTAATCTTAAACCTTCTTTAATTATAATTCATATAGAGATATAGTGAGTTAGTTGATTAAGGTGTTTAACTTATTTCTATCTAATTTGTGGATTTAAGTTAATACGGTATTAGTGCATCGAGAGGTGGCTAGTACTACATTCGTGTTCTTGATTAATGAACTGAGATAGTAATTTGAATTGGAATAAAGGTGTAGAAATCAGAGTGAAGCTTAGGGTGAAATCATAAGTCTAATTCTCCATTAATTGTTTGAAATTCTAGATTTTGATATTTGTGATTGTTTTGTGGTAGTTTATTTGTTTCTTAATTTAGTTTCTATAATTTTAATCATTGAATTGAATAGTTTAATAAAATTAGGATTAATAGGAAATTGGTAATTGTAAGGTTAAGTTTCTTACTAATTTGTCTCTGTGGGAACGATACTCTACTCATTACTTTATTACTTGTTGACCACATATACTTACGTGTTGTGTGTATATAGATTCTACCGTTTAGGCCTGACATCCCTGTTGATAGATATCCAGTGACTCAGGAGGAGTTACATCAGGTGGACAGGATTGATGATGTAGATATTGACACCATTGTCTTCTTCTGATGTGTATTCTCGTTATCTCTTTTGATAGGCCTCTTGTTAGATATTGGGTGGTTGTGCCCCATTTTCGCTATATGTTTTGATAGGCCTCTGTTAGTAGTAGGGCGTCTGTGCCCCATTTCCCTGTATTTTTAGCTGAACAGAGATGATGTATATAGATGATGATGTATTTAGGAATGTATGTACTATCTTTTATTCCCTGCATCATATTGCCATCTATTATCTGTTATGCATGTATCATGTTATGCATATGTATATATGTCCAGAGATATTCAGCATTGACCCCTGAATGGTATTATGATACGGCCCACACAGATGTCTCTTCGACAGTCAGCCTCATAGATCACACCCCACCATTATTGGTAGCATCCCGTTTGAGATATTGGTATAATAGTATGTCACCCCCAGATAGGGTGATCGTAGATCAGCTGTTACAGCATACCATGACCTTTTTGATGTTTCTGGTTCATGCAGGATTTGTAGAGGGCATGCTGGAGCACTGGGTACCTGAGAGGCAGGTTTTCCGGTTTGGGACCCAGGAGTTGACTTTGACTTTAGAGGAGTATGCACGTTTGATGATGCTACCACTTGACAGACCTTGTGTGTATGTGGCCATTGGTGACATGAGACGTCAGTTTATGACTCTCACTGGGCTGAGGCAAAGAGTTGTGCAGGATGAGATCACATCTGGCCACGTGATATCCCAGCATTTTCTGATTGACAGATTTGGCTATGAGGACAGCTATGCTCGGTATTCTGGGGATTTCACCATACCAGAGGACCAGTGGCATTTGGCCAGAATGGATGCATTGCTGTTGTGTGCATTATCATACGTGTACATACCACGATACATGGACGAGTTAGACATCAACGTTATTATGGCAGTGAGAGCTCTCAGGGAGGGTCGTACCGTCATTCCGACGATCATGGCAGAGACACTGAGGTCGGCCACATTCTGTAGCACTTACCCTACAGGGATGTTCACAGGTAGTTCGGTCATACTGTATGTATGGTTTATGTCATACCTGAGACCGATTGACATATTTAGGCGACACGGGTATTGTTTCACCCATAAGATAGCTATGTCGTATTCCTTCCAGCCTACATAGTGTACAGATCCAGCATCTTAGTCTGTTTTCTTAGCTGGGATTAGAGATCCATTTGCTATCTTGCCGTATACAGGGTTTAGTTCGCCCTACAGTTTCGTTACTCATGCTTCGAGCATGGATTATCTCCCTCTGGCTGGTTTGAGGGGACTACCTACCACCAACTGGCCGTGATGTCACAGTTTGACCAGTTTTAGGATTTTCATCCTTTTGATGGGGCATTAGGTCAGCGCTTAGCTTCTCGCCACTTATCAGCAGAGGACCGATCCCGTGTGTATGCTTGTTGGAATTAGCCATCCGGGTTATTCGCTAAAGTATTCTACGTGGATGGCGACAGAGACTTCATCGGCTGCGGTAGTATCCACAGTGTCGAGCATTGCTTCAGATGGTGGAGAGCCTATGGAGAACATTGATTCTCACACCGAGGAGAAGCTATTTACTGGGTTGCCAGTAGCTCTCTTAGATTCTCCCAGTACCAGTACTGTTGTGATCCAGAATTCAACACAGTACTTTGAGAAAAGTCTTCATCTGATGACCTTTGAGAGAGATCAGGCTAGAGCCCTGATGTTGATAGCTCTTGATGGGAGAGACGCAGCTCTGTTAGAGATAGACGAGGCATTAGCTCGTAGAGATGCCGCTGTTGTTGAGAGGGATGAGGCCAGATCAGCCAGAGATGCAGTGATAGTTGAGCGGGATAGTACCCTATCTACCCGAGATGTAACCGTCACAGATAGTACCACAGTGAGATCCCTGACCACTGGCATGCTTGTCGAGATAAGTGCGTACATTGATGAGCACAGTGTCACCATGCAGATGGCCTCGAACTTGCTGACGCATGTGGATATCCTTGTACAGAAGACCACAACATTACCTCCTTCTTCTAAGAGAGATGCCATGTTAGATCTACTAGCTCGCACGTATACCGATCTGTAGATAGCCTTGTATTTTCCTACACATACTAGCTTAGCCATTTTGTCATGTACAGTTTACATTGTGTATATCAAACAGTATTATATATAGCAGGGAAATATATTTTTGATTACTTCCCTTTTAGATATGCCTGAATACTTGCTTGATATTTACCTACTTCTTCAGGGCTTATGATCTTGATATATTCTGAATTCCTCCTTGCTAGATGGACATTGAGTTATCTCTGGATAGTTCAGAATGGATCATGGATCTGTGTGTATCCCTACCATCTTTGTTGTCTTAGGACTGGTTTTTGTATGGAAATATAGAGAGGAGTGTGGCTTTCCTCTCTGAGATTGACCGCACCACAGATGGTCGCCAATACTCATATTTAGGAGGAGCCTAGTTAATTTCATCTCTTATGGATTGGTATTGCTCTTCAAGGAACAACCGCAGCTTAGATGGTCATTGAGTTTCCTATTTAAGAGGAGGTCAGGTAATTCCATCCCTTTGGTTTGAAGCCAATGAAATGTGGTGGATTGAAGTTTGATCCCAGTACCGTTGACAAGTATTTGTGTTTTGGTAGGGGGTTAGACCGAATCATAAATGGCTATCTACGTACTCCTGTTGAAGAGGAGATCAGGTCTGTATAGTTCGAACCTGGTGTAAGAGGTTCAACGCTGTATGTGGCAGAAAGGGTGTAGGAATGTTTTTGTTGTTTTTGTTTTTATAAGGAGAAGGGTGTAGGAATGTTTTTGTTGTTTTTATAATGAGAAGGGTGTAGGAATGTTTTTGTTGTTTTTATAATGAGAAGGGTGTAGGAATGTTTTTGTTGTTTTTGTTTTATTACGACCGGGCCATATAAAATGGTTGCCTACGTACTCCCGTGTATCAAGGAGATCAGGTCGACGTAGTTCTCCCCTCAGGACGATTTGATAGCCAACAAAAAGTTTGATCCTATGTGGAGGACAAACTGCTGGGGAAGAAAGTTTAATCCTAAGTTCAGGATAAACTGCAGGTGTGAAAAGTTTGATCCCATGTTTGGGAAAAAACTGTAAGTGTGAAAGGTTCAATCCCTAGTAGGATAACCGAAGTTGAGTAAGGGTTAGAAAACTGAGTGAAGAGGAAGGGATCTGATGATCCAAAAACCAGGTTGCTGGCTTGAAAAGTGTGTTTTCCTGATGGGCGCAGTGTGGAAAAGAGTTGTATGTAATGAAGGGTTAAAGAACCAGAATGACTGGTGATCTGATGATCCAATACCAGGATGTTTGGTTGATGGTAACTTCAGACATAGTACCGTTTCATGGTGTCGTTTCATGGTGTCCGAGTTAATGAGTTATGGAAATTCATCGCCGTCCATTTCCTGCAATCTGAGAGCACCTCCTGTCAATACTTCCTTGACAATAAACGGGCCTTCCCAGTTACGGGCGAATTTTCCCTTATACTGATCTTGGTTGTCGATGATCTTCTTCAAAACCAAGTCATGTCATTTAAACTGCCGTAGTCAGACTTTTCTATTGTAGGATCGGGCGATCCTTTGTTGATATAACTGACCATGGAAGATAGCCGCGGTTCGTCTTTTGTCTATTAGAGACAATTGGTGATACCTGTCTTGTACCCATTGGTCTTCACCCAGCTGAGCGTCCATCAACACTCTGAGGGATTCCATTTCTACTTCTATGGGGAGTACTGCTTTCATCCCATAGGTTAATGCATAGGGGGTTGCCCCAGTTGAAGTGCGCATTGATGTTCTGTAGGCTAACAGAGTAAGAGGCAATAGGTCAGGCCATCCTTTGTGGTTGGTGGACATCTTTTGCATGATCTTCTTGATGTTTTTGTTAGCCGCTTCAACAGCACCATTCATCTTTGGACGGTAGATGACGGAGTTAAGGTGTTTGATGTGGAATTTACTGCATAACTCCTCCATCATTTTGTTGTTGAGGTTCTTAGCATTGTCTGATACAATTACCTCTGGTTGTCTATATCAACAAATGACATTGTTTCTGATGAAAGCACTGATGACTTCTTTGGTAACCTTGGGGAAGGAGGCTGCTTCTACTCACTTGGTGAAGTAGTCGATCATGATGAAGATAAAGCGATGTCCATTACTGGCTTTGGGCTCAATAGGCCCGATCACGTCCATTCCCCACATTGAGAAGGGCCAAGGCGAACTCATATTGTGGAGTTCCCGTGGAGGAGCGTGGATAGCATTCCCATGAATTTGGCATTGATAACATCTCCTGACGTGGTCATTGCAGTCAGCCTTGAGAGAAAGCCAGTAATGTCCCGTTCTAAGAATTTTCTTTACAAGTAAAGGGTCGCTCATATGTGGGCCACAGACTCCACCATGGACCTCATCCATGAGTCTTTGAGCTTGATCCTTATCTAGGCATCTGAGGAGACCTAATCCTGCATCTCTTTTGTAGAGTACATCTCTGCTCAGGTAGAATTTCATAGCTAGTCGATGAATCTGCCTTTGCTCAGTCAGGCTCGCTTCAGTAGGTGTAGATCCATCTCACAAATACTCCTTGATAGGCTGATACCAAGGTTGTTGGATGGGAGGTAGCTCATCTGATACTTCTCCAACATAGTTCTCATATGTTGGCGTCTTTTGCAGGGCTAATGTGACGCTTGGCATGTGTTCCTTGTCATGTATGTGAATCAAGGAGGCCAAAGTTGCTAATGCGTCTGCGAAGTCATTCCTATTACGAGGAATGTGTAGAAAGGAGATCTCTTCGAACACCGAAGTTATCTGTAAAACTTGCCGACAGCAAATGTAGCTCTTTAGTTTGATAGATTCTCGTGGATTGTTAGACTACCAATTCTGAATCACCAAAGACAGTTAACCGCCTGATGCCCATTGAACATGCAAGTTTTAGCCCCATGATACAGCCTTCATACTCAGCTGTGTTGTTGGTGCTGACAAATTGTAATTTGACGGCGACGGGATACTACTCCCCAGTACCGAATACTAGAACTTCTCCAGCTCCAGAACCTTCCATATTAATAGCTCCATCAAAATACATGTTCCATGTTTGACGTGTATCGTACTGATGGTGTTGCTGAATTGTCATTACCCCTTCATAGGGAAAGTTTGTTTCCAAGGGTTTGAAGTCCCCTGAAGGTGCGACGGCCAGTTGATCCACAATTCCTTGACCTTTAATGGACTTTTGCATCACATAAACGATGTCAAATTGTTGCAGAATCAACTGCCATCTGGTCAGCCGACAATTTAGTATAGGCTTACTGAACACATACTTGAGAGGATCCATGCAGGATATGAGATGGGTTGTGTGCCCATGGAGGTAATGTTATAACCTCATGGCAGCCCATGCTAAAGCACAACAAGTCATCTCAATCAAAGTGTACTTTTGTTCACTGCTGCTGAATCTTTTGCTGAGGTAATAGATTGCTCCTTCTCGGCCTCTATCATCTTTCTGACCCAGCATACAGCCCATGGCATTTTCACTTATGGATAAGTACATGAACAGGGGAACATCATCTCTGGGTGGTACCAAGATAGGAGCTTTGACTAGCTGCTCTTTGATGATAAGGAAGGCCTTCTGGCACTCATCATTCCATTTCATGGAGGAGTTTTTTCTTAACAGCTTGAAGATGGGCTCACAGGTTGCTGTGAGTTGAGAAATGAGCCTGCTAATGAAGTTGACTCTTCCCAAAAATCCCCGTATTTCATTCTCTGTCAGAGGAATGGGCATTTTCGTAATGGCCTGGATTTTGGTGGGATCCAGCTCAATCCCTTTGTGGTTGACTAGAAATCCTAGCAACTTGCCTGATTTAACACTGAAGGCGCACTTGGCTGGATTCAACTTAAAGTTTACTTACGCAACCTGTTGAAAAGCTTTCTGAGATGGTCTAGGTGGTCATTCTCCATTCGGGACTTGACAATAATGTCATCCACGTAGATCTCTATCTCTTTGTGCATTAAGTCATGGAAAAGAGCCATCATAGCTCTCTGATAGGTAGCTCCGGCAGTGATGAGGCTGAACGAGAACCGTCTATAGCAAAAGGTTCCCCAAGGCATGATGAAAGCAGTTTTCTCACGATCCTCTTCAGCAACCATGATTTGATGGTGCCCCGTAAAGCAATCAGCGAAGGAGTACATGCCGTATTGAGCAGTATTGTCAATGAGAATGTGGATGAATGGCACGGGAAAGCTATCTTTAAGGCGAGCTTTATTCAGATCCCAATAATCTACGTAAACTCGCACCTTTCCTCCAGGCGTAGGCACGGGAACGATGTTGGATGCTGAGCCTACTATGACAGTTGCTCATGTTGGCTTCTTGAGATATGCTGAGCTTACTATGACAGTTAGTATATGACTATAAATGACCTGAACTTGTGGACTAAGGTGGTTATGTATATAGTAAGCCATAATAGGTTTGTTTTGACTTGGTTATTCAGAGAAGGCTTAAATATTTGAAAACTAGAAATTGTATACATGGAGTAATATATATTCTGACCTTGTGAATATATGTAAATAACTTGAGTATATGCACAAATACTTATGAAAGCATGAATTAGACAATAAAGACGTATCTTGCATGTTTGAATGAATTTTACTAATGGAGACATAAAGTTTTGAAAATGAACTTGATAAACTAGATATACATTAAGTTGAGAACTTGTAAGTATGTTTTTGATGTCTAGCATGTATATATATATATATATATATATATATATATATATATATATATATATATATATATATGAAAGTATGATATATGGTAGGTAAAATGACTTACGTGATTAATAGCTTAACATGTGGAGTCTTGATTAAGTAAAAATGAATAATGACCTTTGATATGTTTGATGAAAGGTTAAAGTTAGTTATTCATATAATAACATGTGTGTTGTGCATGATTGTTCATTTATGTGCAAGTCGTGTATGCACTGGCTTATTGTTGAAGTAGCCATGTCTTGGTTTGCACCAGGAGCAGTGCGACCGCGCCACTCCTTAGTACAAACCAAGCGCGGCCGCGCGGCCCTGTACTGATATCTGAGTTCTGTTATTAAATTGAGAACTAATGCATGCTTATATGGTTACTCTAATCTGTAATACATGTCCAGTATAGTATCCATGTGTTAATAAGCATGTTATTGAAATATCCTATGATGAATTAGTATTTACAACTATAAAGTAAATAGTGATTTCAACTATGACATAGTGTGTTAGAAACTAATCGGGTAATGTAATGATACCTTTATAGAAGCATGCTATGTAATGATTTGATTCTTGTAAGTGTGGACTCATATTAGTTTACACATACTAATTGAAAAGACCGACTTGTTAATGTTAGGTCGTTTCAACGCAAGTTAATTAAAGCTAGAATTATTGTAGCTGAGCAAACATGCAAGTATCTAAACCTTACGCACTACCTTTATTTTGTGCAAACAGGTATATGTTTATGCAAGTTTCATTGAACCCTACTTTTATTGAGCAAGTTTCCCTAAACTTACTCAAATTTATATTGAGTAAGTATCCTAAACCCTTGCATTACTTTAATTCGACGCATATCGTAAGCAAGTTCCCTAAACTTACTCAAATTATTATATTGAGCAAGTATCCGAACCCTATTTTATTGTGTTGCAAGTTCCTAGCTTACACAACTTTATTGGTTGTGAAAGCTTCTTACCCTTCTCATATTGTATTGAGAAGGTTATTGTTGAATTAAAAAGTTATTCATTTAAGCTTGAATCTTATTTTCAAGCATGCTATTAAGTGGTTTAATTACCTTACAATTATTCCACATCGATATTATTGATATCCGCACTTAGTGCACTTAAGTTTAGTATAGTCTTGGACTTGTACTTCATTTAAAGTTCTATAATTCTTGAATTGTGTTAGATAGAGTCTGAACCTTTGTTCGGTCAGACAAGTATATGAAGTTTTATAAAAGTTATCCAAACCTATTGAGGGTAAGGATTCTTAGACTGAAAGAACAACCCTTTCTATGACAAGGGAATACGAGGTATCTAATATAAGATATACAGAGCAGATTTAAATGGTATGCATATACATAGTGTACGCGAGGCTGATCCCATCAAGTACTTATTCTGTAGCCAGTAACCAAAGGGTCAATCAACTATTGATTTCATTGGAGTGTTATAGTTCAAAGTCTACTTGACTAGCAGTTGTTCTAAAAGCAATCATTATCTTTGCTTCTACTATTCATATTGTTGAATCCTTCAGATATTTATATTATTAAATTCTTTGTCAGATATTTTTCCTTTCATCATGATATATCCTTATTGCTGTATTTAAACTTGTTGAACAAACTTGTTGCTCATCCTTGCTATATCATGAATTATATTACAGCTAAGCCCGAGACCTCCGGAAAGGACAAGGGTAAAGGAAAGATGTAGATTAGTCGCTAGGAGCAGACTTTACTATATGCCTAGTTTTAAATTACTATTATGTAATATGAATCCTAATTACTATTTTAGGGTATGTGTGTAAGACTTTATTAAGGTTATTGAAACTTGGGACTAGTAACACCTTTTGAATACACGACGTACGTTTATTATTTTTCACAATTTAGTTATCGTATGTTGTTTAGAGGTGGATGTCTGTATTTTATCGTGATGACCGAACCGGGGTCAGAGGACCCGGTTTCGGGGGTGTTACATGTCTTGTACGTGAGGTTGATCTGGTTTGGTGACCACGATCTCACTGTTGTCTATTAAATCTTGGATCTTGTGTTTCAAGGCCCAACAATCTTGAGTATCATGTCCAGGTGCCCCGGCATGATAAGCACATTTTTGAGCAGCATTGAAAACCCTTCCATTAGGATTGGCTGGTGGAAAAAGATGCGTGATTTTCTTCTGAGTGGTCAGAAGATTAAAAATGTTCTCGAGTGAATCCCCTAGGGGTGTGAACACTCGAGAGCGTTTGGCTTCTCCACCCTTAGGCAATGGAGGGGTTTGAAGACTGTGCTTGAAAGGGAGAGTAATTTCTCCGTTGGATAGGCATATTCTGATTACCTTTCTGACCTTGTAGTATCAAGGAAACATCCTCCTCTTTCTTTTTATGGACCCTCCGGGGGTTGTTTCCATAAGTTCCGGATTGGATGTTTTCAGCACCAACTTTAAGAGCGGCTAGATCTTGAATCTTTTCTGACTTTAACCCCATCTCAGTCATCTCTCCATGTTTGATCATTTCAGAAAATGGTTTACCAATGCCAGCTAAGGCTCTTTCATAGAAAGGAGCTTCTTGTATGTCAATAAAGGTCATAACCATTTCTGACTCTATCATAGCAGGAACCACTTGAGCAGCAAGGCGCCTCCACCTTTGAGCATATTCTCTGAAAGACTCATTGGACTATTTCTTGACCTTGGTAATCTGGTATCGGTCAGGAGCCATTTGAGACTGGAAGCTATATTGTGTGAGGAAGGCATGAGCTAGTTCTTCCTAACTACGGATCTTTAAATTGTCTAATCTGGTATACCACAAACGGGCTTCTCCAGCCAGACTCTTTTAGAACAGCTGAATTCTGAGCTTCTCGTCCTCTGCATAAGATCCAAGTTCTCCAATGAACACCTTCAAATGGGTGTAAGGATCTCCTAACCCATCATACTTTTTGAAGTCAGGTGTTTAGAACTTTTCTGGATAATGAACACCAGGGAATATACAAAGGTCAGCATAGGAGACACTCCCGTGTACTCCAATTCCTTCGACAGAACGAAGGGTTTCTTCCATTTGAAGGACCTTTTTCTTGATGTCACCGATGTCTAGATCTCCTTTGAGATGGGTGATATCATGAATTTTGTTAGTTGTATCCAACTGGAGCTCAGGTACTGTAATGACTTTGTTAGAACCTTGGGTTCCTCCTTGTGAAGAGGATTCAGCATGTATGGGTATCTTCGTACCTTGAGTAGATTGATGTAGTTATTTAAGCAGAATAGCCAAATCTATAATTTGTTTACTTAATCCGTCAAATTCTTCACGAGAAACTGGATTAGACTGGTCAGATGAAGACATGATTGGCTGTAAGCCTGCGGCCTTTTTGGATTTTGACCGGGTAATAGGTCTGAATGCTTCCCTGCGATAAAACTTGCATAGTTTAGTTTTAGGGATTGTGTAAATGTTTACATGCTATGTGATGTGTCCGTTTTAGGATTATGATCCTATAAAATGGATGTTAGCTGTTTATAATACAGGATAGCATCTTAATTTCAATATGTACATGCACATATTTCTTCATATTTCTCATTACATGGAGATAAATATGAAATGTAAATTATAAGTAATTGACTTTACGAGTAATTTGAAGAGACTTTCCTCCGCGTTTGGTTTATCAGAGGCTGACCTATCTTAGGTTTCTCTCGCGGCTTTTCGGCATGAAGGTTCTCACATCATCGCAATTTACTCAACGGGAAATTAATCCGATCTTTTCACTGGAGCGAATTTGGGTGGTGCCTTTCCTGAGCCTTGTTGGAATTAGTCTTCCTACGAGTCTAGTAATCAAACACCGATAGGATAGCCTCCTGGTGGAGGAAGCACACGACATACATTCACATACAACGTGTCTCACCGTTTATGAAAATGATGACATGTGCGAAGCACTAATATCACAGAAAGATATATTGTAGTGCAGTAAAAAGAAATGCATCCGTACACATTCATCATAAATATAAATGCAACATTCACACACAAGCATATAACAGTTTTGAAAAGCTTGTAATAGCGGCTTAAATCCTCTTACTGGAGTCCCCAGTGGAGTCGCCACCTGTCAATGTTGGAATTTTTATTTGTCCCTTTTCGTTTTCTGTTTTTTGGTGTTCTCATTTTAGGTGAGATTTGTTTGAAAAAACAAGTGAAAAAGGTCTGACATGTATAATGTCGACGATGGACTGTTAAGAGTCACCAGTTGGTTTTTTAACTGGTTGTACCAACACAACCGAGAAAAGGTTTACACATTAATCCAGTGATGTGACACTACTAAACGGATCTGTGAAATCGAGATTTATTAGGGTCCGGGGACTTGCTTATGCGGAGGGAAGGTGTTAGGCACCCCCCGACATCCGTGTTACCACAGTGACTGCCACTTTTCAAGAAACTGTTATATGAATGTATGTGTGTGTGTGGGTCAATGTGTTGTTATTTGGAAGTAGTGTTGTACCTCGTTTGCACCTATATACAAAGGGTTTAAATTTGTGTAAAAATTCAGTTTTAAATAAGATATAGCACTGATGTTTTAAAAGAGGTTTTTCAAACCCTGTGCTCAATAGTAATTGAGGCATTTGATACTTCTATTTTATTAAATGTTCGGCTGGATTACTTTTATTTTCGAGATGTGAAGCATCTTTGAGAAAATAATATACAAAATAGTGTCGAACTCCTCATGGGCATTAAAACCATCTGAGGAAATTTAACACCGTGAATAAATTTACAAGCTGCTTACAGCTGAAAATATCCATCACGGGAACCGAATCTAGATTCAATAAACTGAATCTGTGATCAAATGATTCTTCGGCTCACATGATACTGCAGTTTATATGAAAACTGTATGACCCCGAATTTTATGAAATAAAAGTATTTAATTTTTTTATAATTACTATTCAGTAAATGGTTAAATTGATAAAAGTTTAAAGTTATGGGTGAAATGTAAAAACTTTTCAAAATACACAAGTGGTTATAAAATATTCATTATAGTCGGGGAATATTCGTTTGGTCGTGGAATATTCTTTCTATCGGGGAATATTCGTACGATGGCACAGTCATTTTGGGCCCTATAACAGAATAACTGTCGGATGAAGAAAACGACAAATTTGAGTTTTTATAAATAACGGCGTAGTTGTTACTGTTAACACTGTTGGAATACCTGGTGGTTAAAATACAGTAATACGCGTTATTGCACAGTAGCACACGGTATTGCACAGTATTTTTGAAATTATTGATTCTTACGTAAGAAGGCACTACTCAATAATTGTTACAGTAATTATTGTTCAATATTTTATTTTATTGATTCAATAATTGCTACGTTAAAATTTTATATTATTGTTGTTCAATAATTGTCACTGCACAGTATTTTCCATTATCAGATCAATAATTCATATTATTTGAATAATATTATTAGATAACATTATTGGTAATTTCTAAAAAGTTCTGTCTAAGGAGAGGTTTGGTCACTTAATTGTGTGCCAGTAAGGAGAAATTCTTATTGGAAAGCCCCCTCTTTCTTGGGAACGGCCTGGTTGTCATAAATGTGATTCTGTAATATTATTTGTGAATAATTAATTATTGATTCATATGATAAGGAAATATTTATTTTATGTGTATATAAATGAGGAATATATTTTTGCGGTTGAAAAAGAAGGAGTTAATGTTGAGGTGTTTTATCTATATTTTTGTCAGATCGGAGGTATTGAAAATCAAATTAAGGTTTTTGAGATATTTTGAGGGGGTTATAATTTTTAATCCGACCGTTGGATCGTAGTAATTTTTGGATATGTTATACATATATAAGTTGAGTATATGTCCACAAATTTTGAACCGTTAAAAATGAACGTATGATTTGTTATGAATTTTACGAGATGACTGGTTCAGAAATTGTTAAATTTTCGGAGTTAATCATTTTGGTAGAAAATTCTAGAATTGGTGGGCCCCACTCTTGGTTGGTGAAGAAATGTGCTGAGATTTTTATTCAAATGTGGTAGGTAGGAATAGTAGCAGGTAAAGCCATCAGGTTGCAGGTTAAGTCTGTTTCGGCGTGCTAAAATTTTCCTATAAATAGAGGGCTAAGTTAGAATTGAAAAACACACCAGAAACAAGTTTTCTCTCTTTCTCTCTCTAGATTATTGAGTGTATTTTATGAGTATTTAGATACTTGGTGAGTTGCTATTTATCAGTGCAAGTTTCCTTCAGCGTCATATCCGATATCCAGTCAGAAGTGTTCCTCTTTTGAGGTAATGGATAATAAGGGATTGTAAGGGATAGTAAAGGATTTTAAGGGTTGTTATGATTTTCAGTTTCGTAATTTTTCTGAACTTCAAAAATTCTGAAAAAATTTGAAATGATATTTTGATGAGTTTTATTGATTGTGTCAAAAAAATGGTGATTTTTGGATGTATAGATAAAGAGTTATGAATTTTACGGGAAAAGACTATTTTAAAAGTAACCGCTTATAACTCCTTGTGGTTAACTCCAAAATTGATGAAATTTTTATTGAAAGTATATCTATATAATATCAGTGTACTCTGTGAATTTCAGAAATTTTAGATAAAAATACAATTTATGATAAATGTCTAAATATTCGACGGTTTTGGTCATATGAAAAATATTAAATGAGTTTTAAAAATTCTGAGAAAAATATATGTTCAATATGGGACTATATTCTACTAAATCTCAGAAAAAAATATTTTTGAAACTGATTTGGTATTTTTCATAAAAATGGACTAGTTATGAGAAAATGAATTAAATATGTTATGTGAAGTAAGAAAATTGAAAAATAGAATTTTATGGCTTGAGAATCCTATATGAGGAATATGTAGATTTTTGATGAGGATTTTGGTTATTGGTAATGAAATCTTATGAGTTTGACATTTTAGGATGATTAAATGCATTATTTAGTAAAGTGTAAACAATTAAAATAAATTATTTATAAGCTTAAGAAATATTATTATTTCAATATCATTATACTGAAATATTGGTGTAAATTTTATTGTGAAATTTCTATCTTTTTGTGTCGGGTTTACTATTCATGAGTTACTATTCACGAATTACTATTCATGAGTTACTATTCACGAAGTTACTATTCACGAGTTACTATTCATGACAAAATTAGTTTTTTTTTTAACCAAATTATAGTTGATTTATGAATATTACTCTTGAGATTAAATCTAGATGTTTTGATTATATTGATTTTACTATTATATATAACATTTTTATAACCCTGATGTTGAAATTCTCTTTCACTTGAGTGTAAAGATGGGTAGATTGTTGGTATGATCACGACTATGAGTTCTCTTTGGCCAGTAGTGCAAAGTTGAATTGTTGACTGGTATGATCATGACCATTGAATTTATAACTGAATATCTTTAGCTTAAGTGCAAAGGTGAATTGATCAACGTGATTATAATTATTGTTTATATAATTCTGAATTGATTATATATTTCTTTGAGATATTAATATATTTGGTCTGTTGTGCAAATATGAACTGTTGAGGAATATCTTTGGCCTGTAGTGCAAAGATGAATTATTGATGAATATCTTTGGCCCGTAGTGCAAAGATGACCTGTTGTTGAATATCTTTGACATGTAGTGCAAAGATTGTCTGTTGATGAATATCTTTGGGCCGTAGTGCAAAGATGAATTTATTAGTATAATTATGAATATGAACTGTGATTTGGTATAACCATGATCTTTGATGTTTCAGGTGATGAAAATTATCTTTGTCCTGGATGAGAAAAGGAATTTAGAACTACAATTACGATTATGAGTTATACACGTGATTGTAGACAGGAATTGTTGATTGATGTTACAGGGATAAAACATTGTTGGTGGACTTTTAACATAGAGAAGATAATAGACTTTATGGTATATTTGACTCTTCTAATGGATTGCTCGTTCCGCTGCAACTATGGTTGAAAAGTTTTATCATTTACCATATGTTCTAAATCTTTGATTTATTACTGATGAAGGCTATTGATAATTTAATTATCTTTCATCATGATATTCTTTACTGGGCTAGTTGTGCTCACCCTTTTGCTTCACAATTCCTTTTCAGGTAATAAGAGTGTAGCTGGGTCGAGCGGGGGTAACAGGGAAATAGGACGGTGGTCATCATTTAGTAGTTATATTTGGTGAATCATCTAGGGTGAAACGAACCCAACGTTAGAAGGATATTTTGCCACTATCATACAAGATGTCTAATGACATACAACTTCGTGTCATCATAAGACAGGATTGTGCTCATCCACTTGCTGAGTATATTTACGAGCACTACCTATATAATCTTGGTGTTTGTTTGAAGTATAATTCTCAATTAGAGACAGTGGAGATAATGATAAGTCAAGAGAAGTCTCACCATTGGGAAGAATATCATAGTAATCTTCTCATTTTTCTTTGGGGTATATTGGGTCAACCAAGGATAATTCTGTGGCTATACGATATCTATCACAACCTAGTAGCATGGCCTCCCATGTACAAGGGTTTCCTTGAGCATTTTTCAAATATTCTAATTTCTAAAACAGTTTGTGACTATACCTTTATGTAAGGTGTCATTGTGAGGTGTTGTCCACGGTTGGGATATGAGTCACATTTGTTATATATTTGTATCCAAACTCACAGCATATGTGTTGTTGTATTTTACACGACAATTGTTGTAATAAAATTGTAGTTATTTTCTGTATCATGTATTTGACGACTCAGAATAGGTTGGATGGAATGGACCTGTTTTGAGGTCGTTACAAAAACTGTAAGCAATTATATATATAAAAGCTATAGATATATATATATATATACAGACATGATCAACCACCACGAAGCACCTCCATGGGGGATCAAAAATATAAATATATAAAAGCGGTAAATATATATATTGACATGATCAACCGCCACGAAGCACCTCCGTGGGGGATCAGAAATGTAAATAAAGTTGTAAAAGCGATCAACTGCCACGGAGGAAACTTCAGGCGGGACGAAATGTATAGAAAGCAATAAAAACGGTTAACCGCCACGAAGTAAACTCCAGGCGGGACAAAATATAAATATATATATATATATATATATATATATATATATATATATATATATATATATATATATAAAAGCGTGTAAACGTACCGGATATAAAATTCAGGCTCATCGAACAAAATTCGACAACAATTCATATATATAAGTATATATATAAAAGCAAGTAAACGCTCCGGATATAAATCAAGACTCATCGAACATAATTTGACACAAAGCTCATATATATATATATATATATATAGCAAGGATCTTAAGCTCACCCTTATTGAGCTCACCCCTAGCTTACCCTACTATTTTTTTTTTAAAACATAACTAATAAAAAATGTATAATAATTTTTGGAATTGAAAGTTTTTTTAAAAAAAAGTGTTTTGGGTGTGATTTGGACTGACATTATCGAGTTATGCCTCGATTGACCCTAGACTTATGTCTGGAGCGTTTAATTGCTTTCGTGTATGTATATATATATATATATATATATATATATATATATATATATATATATATATATACACTAGGGTTAACCTGTGCCTCCGGCACTATGAATACTCGTGTAATTATTTAATACCTAAATATGAATCTAAATGAAAAATGTGAGTTAACAATGTGAAAAGAGTATATATTTGATAAAAAGTAGAAAATTTGATAAAAAGTAGAAAATCTCTTATTTGTTGTAAATAAGAAAATTTCTAATCAAGATAGACATCCCACCTAAAAAGTAAAGAAGTCAAGACTTTTGCCACAAATTGTATCTACATGCTCATTATTTACTTGTCCATCAAAATTCGCTACATGCTCATTATTTACCTAAAACATTAAATTGAAACACCAATATGAATATAGTCTCCTGTTACCACCACTATTGAGAAAATTTAACTGAGATCTAAACCTATCCTATGAGAAAACAAACGATGCATGAAAACAACATGTGATACAAAACCATGCCCTCACATCTCAACTGAAATCCGAATTCAAAACTAAGAAAAGTTCTCGAAATTCAATTCCAAAGCATGATTACATGCTCCCAGAAGCAACCCAAGTAGATATAAAAGAAGAAATCACAACACAGCTAGACATATCAAAGCTCTGGTTTACTTTCAATAATTTATCCAAAAACAAAACAAATGAAAACACCTGATACATTTACTTTAACAAACTCATAACCAACAAAGTTAGCAAATTAGTTTATAGAAAATAAGATATTTACTGCTCCATACAAACCTGCATACTTTTTATCAAAAAGAGAACTTGGACATTCTAAAAATTGCATTAATCATGTCAAATAAACAAATAAAGCTCTGAATGCCTGATCAACCATAATAAACATCCAAATGTACCCAAAAAAATGATTTTACAACAATCTATTTTTCAATTATCTACCAAAAAATATTACCACTTATAATAAACTATGTTCTTAAAAATACATATAACATTTTCCTTGTAGATCTGTCAAGCTCTACCATGTCTTCGGTACATAAACCTTTGAAAAGAAAGACTATCCATCAGCAACGTCCACGGCCAACAAATATTGTTTGTAACAAAAATATGTTATTTATAAGAGAAAGCAAAATGTTAGTAGTATCGCAAGAAAGAAACAATTGACACGTGATTACTTGAATACGATTTAAGAAGTATAAAATATACATAACCGTGTTAACTTTTCTCCATCCTCGACTTGTTGTTGAATGAACACATTTCCATTCAATAGCAATATCATCCCAAGACTGCAAAAATTGAAATGAATCGTTTAGTTATAATTCTCTAGGTGCTACATTTAAGCAGAAGAAGAAGGTTATGGAGCTATATAAATTGTTTAAAGGGAAAGGCTCCAATGAGGAGAACTTTATCGAGTACTGGTAGTAAGGCTGTAATTTCCTGTCGAGTACTGGTAGTAGGGCTGTAATAAATCACACATCACAAATTATTCAGTCTTGGTAGTAAGGCTGTAATTTTCTGTAAAATAAACTAAACAGTTCGGGTTTGATTTGTACTTGATCGACTAAAAGTTCGATTCTAAATATGAACAATTCGAATAATAATAATGTTTTGAAAAATTATAAAACACTAATGGCGCAGGTCCCTCGGCCCATTTTCTGGTAATAATAAATATATTAAATTTAAATTTGGATATTAAGGCTTTCTCTTTTCATTGTCTTTTTAATATAGTCTTGTTACACATCACTACAAATTTATGTTAATACCAATTTAACTTCATAATAAAATTTATTGATATATAAATCATTTATCTTTAACATATAATTCAGAGTTGTACAGGTTTTTAATGTATGTATGCATATAAATCATTAAGAATACATCATTCATTTGTAAAATTACTTGCAACGTTCTTCTTAAATCTATTTATTTTACTTGTATTTGTGCTTGCTCTGCACCCCCTAATTTACCTACAGGAAAAAGTTCCTCCATAGAATTACAACTAATTAAATAAATAAAATGGCCTTAATAATAGAATTAGCTTTTTTGCATAGTAAGGTCTATTTTAGTGCACTACTTATACATTTGGGTTAAAAGTAACAAATAAACAATTCTCCTCTGGGTTAATGAATTTTATTCATATCCATTTTAAATTACCCACCCATCTAAAATTATTACAGATTATCGGTCTAATCAATCCATTCATAAGAGAAGTTTATAAACTTACAATATTATTAAATTGTACTCTTTCGAAATTGCATCTTAGGTGTATATTTTTAATATGACAATGAATCTTATAAAATGACAAAAATATTTGTAAAAAATATATTCTCCTAATCCAACTGCTACGAAAAACATAGGTGATCGACATGACTTAGAACGTAATTTTTAATACAATTTTAGTTCAGAAATTATTTAGATAAATTTGATGTCTAGCAAAATGATTAGTAATAATAATTTCTCACTTTTTTCTTATAATTATATTCTAATATTTCAAATTTCTTTTTAACATTTTAGTTACTTGATGATTTTCTATGAAAAAATTACCTTTTTAATCCTATGTGATTTTGCATATAAAAAGAGAGCTATTATTACCGGTCAGTCACCTTTAGTCTTTGGTTTAATAGAATAGGACCTTGCTTGTATAATATATATATCCAAAGGTATGTAAATGGTTCCAATCAAACCGTAGCAAATAAGTTTGTACTATAAGGCAGGGTAGTCGAGAATACCATTTCTTGAGAATGAGACAAAAAACATAATGCTCTAAATTTCTATCAACATACAGGATTTCGGTATCCCATAAAATATATACTCCAAGGCACCACTACAAATTAAAATAGAATAGTAGTAATAAATAAATACACTGAAGAATAGCTTATATCACTCATAGTAAAATAACACATAAGATTTATAATAAATAATAATAATCTGAAAATGAAATTTAACCTCTAAATTAAAACCAATAATAGTTGCATCGGTAACCCACCAAATCTCAAAGAGCAAAAACCCAACAAAGTGATAGGATATCCACTACTTCTATCTGAAAGCAAAATGTTCTGTCCATACGAAATTCATATAATATAAAGCTGGTTATTCAATTAATAAGAGAGTTCCAAAAAAAATGAATTTGCCACTATACCCAACAGAGCATAAATACCCATTACCAAGAACCCAAAGATCCATGAGGAAGAGTTTCAATTCCAAAATAAATCAGCAATATAAAGTCCTTAAAACTAAAAACATAAATTTTCAATTAGATTCAAGCAAGTAATCCACAATCTCACAACAAACCATCACTTCAAAAAACAAAATCAAACAAAAAGTAACCCAATAAAAATCATACTGAATTAACAACCACAAATGCACATTAAAATCAAATTTTCCCATACCAAAATAACCCAAAAAATATTAAGCGTGACTGAACCCAGATGACAACCCATAGACAATCAAAAAGCCCAACAAAACAAAACCTAATCTTTAGAAGATAGTCACAATCACTAATAATCAGAAACCCACACAACAAAAAGAGCTTAAATCAATGTAGACTTTGTATCTATTATATAAATGCAGTTTAAGAAAGAAACAGAGTAAGCCACATAAATCAAATAAAATATTAGACCTTTGAAATTTTGAAGTACCTTTTTAGTTCACAAATTGCTTAATCGCATAATTAGAATCCAAATAAATCATAGCAGAAACTTCAGTAAAATAAGACAAATGATTGTAGATGCATGCCAAATTCTTTTTTCTTCTTCAGGTCATGTTCCTCTTTTATTATATTATGGAGGTCTTAGGAGAGGACTTAGTGTATGCTTGGTCATACTCATATTAGGCTTTCTATCCATTATTAGAGTTTATTTTGTGGATTTATGATTGTGATTTGCATGTGTATTCCAATTCGAACTCTTGAGAGGATGAAGCACAATTCTTCTTCTCTTCTTCTGTTTCATATTTATTATTAAGTATACAAAACCATACACAAACCACCAACTCCAGCTCAAATTCTTCCTAAGCCAACATTGTTCTGTTTTTATTAGCTGTGGCCTTCAGTTTTATCAAATCAGTATACTCCACATCCAAAATTTACGCCTACATGTCCCTTATTTTATTTGCAAGTCTGCCTGTTTTCATATCAAGGACCCAAAGATTCATGAGGAAAAGTTTCAATTCCAAAATAGATCAGCAATATAAAGTCCTTAAAACTAAAAACATAAATTTTCAATTAGATTTAAGCAAGTAATTCACAACTTCGCAACAAACCATCACTTCAAAAAATAAAATCAAACAAAAAGTAACCCAATAAAAATCATACTGAATTAACAACCACAAATGCACATTAAAATCAAATTTTTCCATACCAAAATAACCCAAAAAAGATTAAGCGTGACTGAACCCAGATGACAACCCATTGACACTATCAAAAAACCCAACAAAACAAAACCTAATCTTTAGAAGATAGTCACAATCACTAATAATCAGAAACCCATACAACAAAAAGAGCTTAAATCAATGTAAACATTGTATCTATTATATAAATGTAGTTTAAGAAAGAAACAGAGTAAGCCACATAAATCAAACAAAGTACGACCTTTGAAATTTTGAAGTACCTTTTTAGTTCACAAATTGCTTAATCGCATAATTAGAATCCAAATAAATCATAGCAAAAACTTCAGTGAAATAAGACAAATGATTGTAGATGCATACCAAATTCCTTTTTCTTCTTCAGGTCATGTTCCTCTTTTATTATATTATGGAGGTCTTAGGAGAGGATTTAGTGTTTGCTTGGTCATACTCATATTAGGCTTTCTATCCATTATTAGAGTTTATTTGTGGATTTATGATTGTGATTTGCAAGTGTATTCCAATTCCAACTCTTGAGAGGATGAAGCACAATTCTTCTTCTCTTCTTCTGTGTCATATTTATTATTAAGTATACAAAGCCATACACAAACCACCAACTCCAACTCAAATTCTTCCTAAGCCAACATTACTCTGTTTTTATTAGTTGTGGCCTTTAGTTTTATCAAATCAATATACTCCACATCCAAAATTTACGCCTACCTGTCCCTTATTTTATTTGCAAGTCTGCCTGTTTTCATATCAAAGAAATTATGTGATCAAAAGTTGTCATAAAACTTAATTGAAGAGGCAGTATCCAAAGTCCAACACTGGAGTGTCTGATGTATTTCCGTTTCATTTATTTTACGAAGTTTGTTGAATAATTGATTGTGCCATGAAAATTTAGGAAAGTAGCTGTTACATCTTAGTCTAGTTAATCTGAAGGTTTTTTTTTGGTAAATTAGGTGAGTGGAAGTGGGTTGGCTAAAGTGTGTACTATATAATGTGTTTTCTGTTGTTAGGTATGGGATGCAAGTAGGATTCAGGTTCTGAGGTATAGAAATGTTTGCCTTTTTTCTGTAGACAATTTATGCAAACTTTGCTTGATTGTCTTGTTTATCACTTTACCATTTGCATACATACAGTAAATAATAAGATATTAATTAACTTTATTAGCGTGAGGCAATTTGAGTCAATGAGTCATGAGTCAATTATAGCAAAAATCACAATAGAAAACAAACTCTAAAAATATGATCCTAATGTATATACACATACAAAGATATATGAATGAGCAACAACCTGAGGTTTTATGGCATCTTGAACAATCTGAAGTGCAAAATCTACCGGTGGACTGGGTTGGAATATAGCCTTCCTAAACAAATCCTGACAATTGAAAAATAATTTAACCTGATTATCCAATTGTTAATAAACAAATCAAAAGAAGTAATAGTATACAAAATTACACTTCGAGCAGTTCACCTTTTCCTCTGTGGCAAACAGCGCGCTTCCTTGGGAGAAATCCAAGGGAGCCATGCCTGGGATGCTCAAACTTCCTGTGAGACAGTCTTCTCCTCCTTCAATATTCATACAAAGGAAAAAAAAATATCAACATATAAAATAAATCATAACAATGTAATATTCTTATTTTATACATTCTCAAAGTCCTTTCATCAAGTCTAGTTACATCCCCATTTACTAATTACCAAATTTATTCAGAACAGAGCAGAAAAAAAGGTTTTATTCAAAATACAAAATTCAGAGTTTAGAAAAAGAAAATAAAGGAGAAGCATAAATACCAAAAACAAAAAACAAAAAACAAAAAAAAAACAAAAAAAACTTAAATACCGAGCAGATAATAAAGTAGATTAATAAAACTCATATAAAGGCCCCAGTTAACAACGAAAACTTAAAATTCAAAATTTATTAAAATTAGGTTTGTATAAAAAAATACATAGCATTAATCATATACGATCGAGAGTACAATCAACAGAGCTTATGTGAAAGAAAGAAAGCAAGCAAAAACCTTAGCTTGAAATCTACTTTATTAAGCTGATACAAAAGACAGTCAAACAGAGCCTAAAAAAATTTCTACAATTTCACATAAATTTGAAGAGAAAAAGATTTCGTAAATTATCATTTAAAAATGATACGACAATGAAAAGTTAAAGGGCTTAAAAAGCATCAAACTTTTTACGAATAAAGTAGTGGAAAGAGCATCCTCTATACAAACTTGATTGTATACTTCTAACAACTACATTGATTTACTTATCAGGAAGATGTTAAGTTGACCGCTAAATCAACCAATTATCCACTACCGCTAAAGTAAGCTGCAAAACAAAAATCCATCGGATTCTAACAGTCTCACGTCAATTAGAGGGAGAATGACTACTAATAAGAAAGGAATTATCTTAATAAGCACGCAAATATATCATTGTATTACCAAAATACAGACATATTTACAAATCTAAACACCTCTATTAAAATACATACATTTTTCGTACCATTAAAACCCAATTAAGTAAAATTAACCAATCAATTCTCAGCTAACCATGAAAGAGATCGCAAAATTTCAACCAACAGATCCATAATCAAACAAATCATTGTCCGCTTCAAATTTCCCTGTATTTCAAAGATCAGAGACAATTGCCCACATAGGTATAAACAAATCTGATGGGAAAAAAAAGAAGCATCAAGTTATGAGTGACTAATGGGTCGGAACAATAATTTCTTGGGGATTGAAATTATGGGTTTGCAAGAAAATTGTGGTTGGATCTAAGGAGAACTGAAGGGAATCAACTTTACCCTTGAACATTCCGGAGGGTCTGGTTGAATCTGGAATCAAGGCTTGAAGCAGGAGAATTGGGATTTTCTTCTTCTTTTCTTTTGGTATTGTTCACGGTGCTCTTGTTGTTTCCTTGGCAAAAGCTTGCATGGTTTGTGCTCTCTCTTTCACCCTTTTACTTCTCTTTAGTATTTTTAAAGCGACATTAACACCAAAATGCCCAAGCTCAAAAAACTCAACTGGAAACTGAACCCCTTTTCAAGTCTTTTTTATTTTAGAAAGCTACATTGAGTTATCGGTATAGATACATCTAAAATGATAAATCGAATTACACGCAATGTCAATATCAAAACTACAATTAAAACCATAAAAAGCTGAAATGAAAAATGAAGAACAAAAGCAAAGTACCAAATTCAAATGGGAATGAATGGATTAAATAGATTAAATGTGTAGAAGAGATGTTTGGTTTAGAGATTAGATAGAAAATTAACCTGGGGTGTGATCTATGAAGCAGCGCGACGTGAGTAGCTTAAAACCCTATCTCTAATTCCAACTCCTTTAGATTCCTTCTTCAATTTCTTACTTTCTCTTTGATGGGTAGATCTAATTCCAACAATCAAAATCAACGATTTATAAAGTTCGATTGACAGAGAAGAAGCAAGTTAAACCCTTGTTTTAAGTCTAAACCCCCTTCGTGTTTTGTCCCACATTTTCTCCCAACTTTAGATGGTTAGATTTATCCAACTTTTTGACGGTCCCGATCTTTTAATAGGCTTGAGCGGAAAATTAAGTTTTTTTAAAAACACTTGTGTTTTGTATAGATAGATAATTTATTTTTACTTTGAAAATGAAAATCTTGCGATAGAATCCGGAAAAGGGTGTTTTTTTAAAACATTTAATAAGTTGTACGCCTCTTTTTATTATTTTCGTTTAGTGGGTAAGCACGTAGTACTCTTATTCGACAAACTAAACATTTAATTAAGAAAAGTGAAGGTAACTTCTACTAAAGCGAATGATTTCATAATTGTTTCACATCTTAATTATATAAACTTTAGCAAAATTTATTCTACTTTTTTTGGTAAAGAGGGCTTATTTAATGAAAGTGACTTGAAGTATCTTCGTGGGTTTATTTAATTCGAAATGATGAATAATTAATTTCATTTAAGTTTCAGAATTGATTGGATATATTTCAAAGTTTACTCTTTTGTGTTAGCATAAGGACACCAAGAATTATATCAAGAATCAAAATTCAAAATCTTTGGACTTGTGGCACATACCACCAGGGAGGTGATTATAATATGCATATATTGAAACGCATAACTTGATAACATAAAAATAATTCACTCCTTTTCAGTTGCATAATTAAAACGATAACTTTTAAGTATAATTTTATGTTTCGAAGTATTTTCTAATATTAGCTAAGAAGCTAATAGTGATAGTGTGCTGCCTAACTTGATAACATAAAAATAATGACAAATTAGGAATTAATATCGTGTCATTTTATAAATTTTAAAATAAACTTTAATTAGTCCTAGTTGAAAAAAATTATTGAAAAAGTTGGGCTATGTTTCAAAAAGTAAATATGCTAAAAAAGATGAAAAGTCATACAATAAGGTGTACGTGTGTATTTATGTTGCATTCATATCCCCTGCTATTTTTAGGAGGTGTGTACTCGGTACAAAATTTAGAACAACACAACATTGGAAGGGCTTGTGGTGGATTTATGACAATTCTGCATTCACTTGTATAATGTGTGCAAGTCGATGTGATAAAATCTCAAAGTAGTACAATTCCTACATTGTATGTAGTACATCTTAAATGTTGGAATAGGTTATATACTTTCTTCGGAATTTGTTTAAAACTCAAGATTGTGCTTGCTAGGATGTGTTACATACACATAGTTAACTATTAAAATAAATTTCTTGAAATTTGAACAAACTGGATAAATTTAAATCTTCATTGTCATTACTTGCCTTTTAATCTTAGTTAAGAGAGAGAGTATCATGCCAAGAAACTTTAGAAATCCTCTCATAGGCTGGAGCAAATATGTGGCAACACTTGGCTCTTTGATTGGCATATTCAATTTCAAAACAAAGCTACGGATTATAATCTCTTAATAAGTTTCTAAAGGTTCTGACATTAATCTGATCCCATATTAATTCAAAATTTGAGAAAATCTTGAAGAAATTCAACCACAATAATTCAAAAAATCACTGATACCCAACAGAGCAGAAATACCTATTACCAAGAACCCAAAGATCCATGAGGAAAAGTTTCAAGCAATTAATCCACAACTTCACAACAAACCATCACTTCAAAAAACAAAATCAAACAAAAAGTAACCCAATAAAAATCATGCTGAATTAACAACCACAAATGCACATTAAAATCAAATTTTTCCATACCAAAATAACCCAAAAAAGATTAAGCGTGACTGAACCTTATGGTAGACAACAAAAAGAAACCCACACAACAAAAAGAGCTTAAATCAATGTAGACACTTTTCTATTATATAAATGCAGTTTAAGAAAGAAACGGAGTAAGTAACTCAGGGTTTGGTACCTGGCAGCAATCGCAAGAGTAGCAGGAGATGGCCACGGAGGGAGCGAGAAGTCAGTGGACACAAAGGGAGGAAGAGAAGCACCATTGCTGCAATAAGAGATCAAATGTTCTATAAGCACCGTCCAAAATTTGAGATTCCTTGTTTATTTGTTACTCTCCTCAAAAGGGATTATTTATTAATGACATCAAAAGTAATTTCTTAATGAAGGGAGTATTTCTTAATGACATCAAAAGTAATTTGAGTATTTTACTTTCAGATGCAACATATTCATGAGTGATATCGTAACTTTTGAATAGTGATATATATTCTCACAGCTTAGAGTTGATGGGGTGCTTATGCGATTAAGGAACACACGTATGCATTGCATTTTTGTTGACAGTAGAAAACCAATTATTCTTAGAGAAAATTGCTGGAGAGAAGCCACATTTCAAGCCTTGTCTTCTGTAAGTTTACTGTGCAAATATTTTTCACTTTTTTGGTTTGACAACTATGTGTTTTTCGCTTAACATTAAGTTTATTTGTCAAAGATGAAATAGTATGTGCTCTCTGGTTGTCGCCCTCCTAAACATATATGAGTTGTTTTGATTGGTTTTGAAAGCAGAAGAGATGTGCAACTTAAAAAGCGTTTGTAGTGGCCATCCAGTTGTTCTTACTACCTAATTTTTGATTTAATCCAGAAGTCCAAAAAGTTGAAAATTCAACTCTTTCACTTGAAACTTGTGGATAAGAACAGGATTGGATGTTCTGTTGTTTTTGAAAGACTTCACATGCATGCCTCTCTTTCTTCATGTAGCTTTTCTAACAAATACTTCTGGGATGTCAGTACAATCATTTTACTGAATTCTTGATGGATTTTCTGATGTTTCTGTAGCTTTATCTATTTTTTAAAGTGTTTTCCGAATCATTATCTCAAAGTCAAATTTACCTTTTTTCTTTTTAATTACAATAATATCACACGTCAGACATAATTATTAGATTAAAGATATAGGCCTTAAAGTTCCATTTTTGGAATGTTAACCTTCTATTTTTAGCTTTTAAATGATTTTGTTCTGATATGTTTAAACCACTTGCCAACCTATCAGAAGAAAATTGTTTAAGCCACTTACCATATTTTATTTACCTTTAGCTCCTTATCTTATTTTGCAGTTTTGATTTCTTAATGTTATATAAACTTTTGAAGTGTTTCCAATTCACTTGCATTGTGTGATTTGAGTTAATTAATGTTACAGAAAGGATATCCTTCTGACTCTGCTGCGTATATTGATCCAAGCATCATCAACCAAAGGCTTCCCGTCCTCTTGCATAAGACCCAAAAGCTTACATTCCCTGATTAACATGTAAGCTTTATGTAATCCTTGATATTATAGAAGGAACTGTACTTAATCTTTATGCAACAGACAATTTTATTTATATCATTGTGGTCATTTTCTTTCCGGTGCTTAAAATTTTTCCCTTCATTATGCAGCTCCATATTCGATCCTACATTAATTGCCACATTTGCCTAATCTCATGTTTGATTAATTTGTGAAAAATACTATATTAATGACATAAAACTTTTGAGAACTTGACTTTCACACTTAATAAAGTCTCTATATAGGTTTAATTTGATTCTAATAAGTATTGGTCAAATTTTTATAATTGTCTCACATTCTAAAGACTCTATTTTGCTGGAAAAATGTAGTATTAGTAATTGGGCTACTTAGACTCTTTTCATGTTTTTCAATAATTTGATTGGGTCATTGGGTTTTTTTATGGGTTAATAAGTGAACCCAAAACAATACTATGATTTCAATGAAGATATTCATTATTATATGTAATCAGGCGTGGAAACATGATAGTACACCAGCTTATATCACAAGCTTTCAGCATAACAAACAATTTCAAGCAAAAAAGGACTTGGTATTGAATTTCACCATCAATTTCATACGCAGTAATTTAAAACGGAATAAAGGATTAATTTTTCTACAAAATTTGGCATCAATTGAAAACGGGATAATTCCAGTGACATCAATACTTGACAATAATTGACAGACATATATAAACTAATTAGATAAACCATGTGTAAAGAAGTGTATATAGTTTTATTATGAAAACAATTATAAATTGAATCTAAAACCCTAAACACTTAGAAATAAGGGGTGGAAAGGTGCTTACCGGAGGGGAAGAGGATGATATGGATATCCTAAAAGTCCGATATGTAAGCTTCAACAATTGAGAGAGATATATAGAGAGAGATGATGATGGTGTGACGGTCGAAGCCAAACCAAACCCGAAGCCCTTTACTTCTTAGGAGGTGATAGACTCCACGGCACGCTTGCGTGAAGTGGTCGTCGCCCCGATCGTTTCTAGCACAGTTGTTGGGTGAATTGCTTGCAACACCTTAACCCCTCGCCTATATGTAGGCGGTAATCTTGGTACAATTGCTCGCGTTCAGAATTCTGCGTTGAATGGACACCAACGACACCTTGACCCCTCGCTTATATTGAAGCGGTAATCTCGGTACAATCGACGATTGATGCGGTAGAAGACGCCACACACAACTATGAATTGTTGTATGATAAGTCAAATTGAATCTCAAAGAAATAACTAAGAAAAATACTTAGAAATTCTTCAAAGAACCAAAAGTAGAGAATAAACTCACAAATATATTGAATAATAATAATGAATAATGTGTATTGTTTACATCAACTTGGACCTCTATTTATACTACTCAAAACAATCCAAATCCTAATAGGACTTTATAAACTATAACCCTAATTTCTATAAGGAAATAGAAGTTAATTTGGAAAGGAAATTCTAATTAAAAAGAAATCCTAACTAGAAAAGAATTTAAACTTAAGAATCCAAATAAAATAAATAAATAAATAAAATCCTTCGCCTCGTGGGATTTCCTTTAGTCTTGTATTTGGACTTTGCTAAGAAAATTAGGATTGGGCTTGTATTAGATTGACCCCATTAAAGTGACCCAAATTTGTGTCTCATGCTCTTTAGCCTCCTCCTTAAATTTCTTTGCGTTCGTTTCAGCCCAAACATCTTAGATTAATCCATTAAGACCTTGTTTGAACCTCTTTGTTCTAGCCTTGCTTGATCCCCACGTCCCTTTAGTCTTGTTTGAGTCTACGCATGCCATGTCCTCATCATTCCTCTCCTCTTGAAAAGGATTTGTCCTCAAATCGTCACCTACATCAAACGGACTTAGATCAGTAACGTTAAATGTGGCACTAACATTATACTCACCTGGCAAATCCAATTTATAGGCATTGTCATTGATGCGCTCGAGAACTTGAAATGGACCATCTCCTCTCGGAAGCAATTTCGACCGTCTTTGAACTGGAAATCTTTCTTTCCGCATATGTAACCACACCCAATCTCCACGCTCAAAGATCACTTGATGTCGTCCCTTATTCGCGTGCTTAATGTACTGTTCCGTCCTCCGTTCAATGTTTAGCCTGGCTTTTTCATGAATCTGTTTAACAAGATCAGCCTTTTTCTTTCCATCCATGTTAGTATATTCAGAAACAGGTAACGGTGATAAATCCAACGGTGTCAAAGGATTAAAACCATATACAATTTCAAATGGAGAAAAATTAGTAGCTGAATGAACAGAACGGTTATATGCAAACTCAACATGTGGTAAACATTCTTCCCATTGCTTGATATTCTTTTTAATGATAGCCCGTAACAATGCCGACAAAGTCCTATTTACTACTTCAGTTTGACCGTCAGTTTGTGGATGACAAGTAGTTGAAAATAACAGTTTAGTACCTAATTTACACCACAAAGTCTTCCAAAAGTAACTTAAGAACTTTGTATCTCTATCAGAAACAATAGTTTTAGGCATACCATGCAAACGCACAATCTCCCTAAAGAACAAATCAGCAACATGAGATGCATCATCAGTTTTATGACATGGAATAAAATGTGCCATTTTTGAAAATCTATCCACGACCACAAATATCGAATCATAACCATGCATAGACCTAGGTAAACCCAACACAAAGTCCATAGAAAGATCAATCCAAGGTTCATTAGGAATAGGCAATGGTGTATACAATCCATGGGGTTGAACATGAGATTTAGCTTGGCGACAAGTAATACATCTATCACATATTCTTTCCACATCTCGTTTCATATGAGGCCAATAAAAATGTTCTTTCAAAACAGCAAAAGTTTTATCAACACCAAAATGTCCCATTAAACCACCCCCATGTGACTCCCTCACCAACAACTCACGCAAAGAACATGCAGGAATACATAGTTTATTTTCACGAAACAAGAATCCATCAATTCTAAAGTATTTACCCACAACATTCTTTTCACAAGTTTTAAACTCTTCACCGAAATCAAGGTCATTATCATATAACTCTTTAATTCGTTCAAACCCAAGCAATTTCGTATCAAGAGTATTTAATAAAACATACCTGCGAGACAAAGCATCTGCAACGACGTTCTCTTTACCTTGCTTATATCGAATAACATATGGAAATGTTTCGATAAATTCCATCCATCGTGCATGCCTTTTGTTCAACTTGTGCTGACCTTTCAAATATTTCAATGATTCATGATCGGTGTGGATCACAAACTCCTTAGGCCACAAGTAATGTTGCCATGTTTCCAAAGCTCTAACCAACGCGTACATCTCTTTGTCATATGTAGGATAGTTCAAAGCTGCCCCACTCAACTTTTCGCTAAAATACGCCACTGGTTTCCCTTCTTGCATCAACACAGCTCCAATCCCTAAACCTGAAGCATCACACTCAATCTCAAAAGTTTTAGCAAAGTTAGGCAAAATAAGTAAAGGAGCATTTGTCAATTTATCCTTAATCAAATTAAATGAATTTTCCTGTTCATCACCCCACTTAAAGCCTACACTTTTCTTGATGACCTCGGTCAATGGTGCTGTAATCTCACTAAAATTCCGAACAAAGCGTCGGTAGAAACTTGCGAGTCCATGAAAGCTTCGTACTTGACTCACATTGGTTGGACTCGGCCAATCTCGGATCGCACGTACTTTTTCCTCATCAACTTGGACTCCCTGTGAACTCACAACAAAGCCAAGAAAAACAATTCTATCCGAACAAAACGTGCATTTTTCCATGTTAGCAAACAACTTTTCTTTCTTAAGTACATCTAAAACAGATTTTAAATGCAATGCATGATCTTCCAAGTTTTTGCTATAAATCAAGATATCATCAAAATAAACTACGACAAATTTTTCAATGAATGGACGCAAAACATGGTTCATTAATCTCATGAAAGTGCTGGGTGCATTAGTTAAACCAAAAGGTAATACCAACCACTCATAAAGACCATATTTAGTTTTAAACGCTGTTTTCCATTCATCACCCTCTTGCATTCTAATTTGATGATAACCACTTTTTAAATCAATTTTTGAAAATATGCAAGATCCATGTAATTCATCTAACATGTCATCTAATCGAGGAATGGGATGTCGATATTTTACCGTAATATTATTTACCGCTCGACAATCGATGCACATCCTCCATTTTCCATCCTTTTTCGGCACTAGAATCACCGGAACTGCACACGGACTCATACTTTCTCTCACGAATCCTTTCTCCATCAGCTCGTCAACTTGCCTTTGTAACTCCTTCGTCTCCTCAGGATTACTCCGATAAGCCGGACGGTTTGGAATGGTCGCACCGGGAACAAAATCAATTTGATGCTCAATTCCCCGAATAGGTGGTAGTCCATGAGGAAGCTCCTCGGGAAATACATCTTTGAATTCCTGTAAGAGAGATGAAACAACACTAGGCAAAGAATCATTAGCGTTAGTATTTAAAAGCGCCTCTTTATACCGAAGTAAAATCATAGGCTGTTTAGAAATCAAAGCTCTTCTCACATCACTCTTTTTTGCCAGTATATTTGTTTTTTTCTCTTCTTTCTTTTTCTCTCTTTCTTTTTCTCTTTTTTTTTTCTTCTTGATTTTTCTTTTCTTCACTCTCTTTTCTTTGTACATAATTTTGCTGCAAATGAATTTGATCTTCATGTACTTGTTATGGTGACAAAGGACGCAAAAAGATCTTCTTCTTGTCGTGAACGAATGAATATACGATAGTAAACCCGTCATATTGAACTCTCCTATCAAACTGCCATGGTCTACCCAACAATATATGTCCTGCCTGCATGGGCACCACATCACACAATACCTCATCAATATACCGACCAATAGCAAATGGAACTAATACCTGTTTGGTTACTTTAATGTCTGCATTATCATTAAGCCACTGCAAACGATATGGCTGCGGATGTTTGGTAGTAGGTAACCCCAATTTCTCCACCATCGTAGTGCTTGCCACATTTGTACAGCTGCCTCCATCTATAACTACGCAACAAATTTTCCCATTCACAAGACATCGAGTATGAAATAAATTTTCCCGCTGTTCACTACTCTCCTCCTTAACCTGTGTACTAAGTGCTCTTCTTGTAACCAGAATTTCACCATGTATTGCATCCTCACCTATCTCTTCTAATGGTGGCATAGAATCGGTGTCGCTATCTTCCCCCTCGGTCTCCACATCTCCATTGTCAAGTAACAACATTTTCCTCTGATTTGGACATTGGCTAGAAATATGTCCCCTGCCTTGACACTTAAAACATACAATATCTCGATTACGACCAAAAGAAGGTTGTTCAGTTTTACCTTGAGTTTCTCGGCTAGTTGATCCTTGTTTGGGTTCCACCTTTGGCTGGAACGCAGCTGTCTTTCCCTCTCGCTTTGCCAAATTGGGTCTCCATGATGAACTAGCACTAGATTGTCCTCGTTGTCCTCCTCGCCTCTTGAGTTGTTTCTCTATCTTAGTAGTCATATGTACCAGTTCTTCTAACTCTAAATAATGTTGTCATTCAACAAGGTCTGCAATCTCCCAGTTCAATCCTGCCGAGAACCTAGCCATCGATGTTTCATTGTCCTCAATCAAATTAGCCCGATCCTTCAACATCTCCATCTCCCTGTGATATTCATCCACACTTCGACTTCCTTGTTTAAGAGTTTGCAAACTACGAATAATCTCCCGTTGATAATATGCTGGTACAAATCTCTTTTTCATGATAGCTTTCATCTCCACCCAAGTTGTAATCGGCCGCTCTTCACACCTTCTCCGATTAGCTGTCAACTGATCCCACCATATCAATGCATATCCAGAAAACTCCGTAATGGCCAGTTTGACTTTCTTAAGGTCTGAATAGTTGTGACAGTCAAAGATTCGCTCCATCTTGGTTACCCAATCTAAATAAGCCTCAGGATCACCCGTGCCTTGGAAAGCTGGAATCTTCATTTTTATGCTATCCAAATTACTATCTTCTCTGTCCTGACCTCTTCCTTCCCTAGCACCTCCGTGTCTTTGATGTCGAAAATTAGATTCACGATCTTCTGCTACACTACTGTCCTCACTGTAAGGGTCTTCCTTTCTTGCGTCAGTTTGTTGTGTCCTCGTCTTGTTTTGCATCCCATGAGTGTTTTGGGATAGCTCAGCCATAGACACCCTCATCGCTTCTAATTGTTCTTGCATTTGCTCCATAGTCTTTCTCAATCTTCGATCCCATTCTTTATGCATGGCCTCTATCTGGAATTTCAATTCAGCTGTTGAGGGTTGTTCCTCCTAAGTTCCTTTATCCTTCGAGTTAGACATATTTCCTGCAAAATAAAGATTAGTAGAAAACAATTTCCTCACCACTCCCTTACGTGTTTCGCTCGAATAAATGGTTCACTCGTGTATACTCTCAATAAATTGGCTTTTACCCTCAATTAATCTTACCACTAAGCCTTTTACCTCAAATATTCTCTCTAATAGGTTCTTATTGAATTCCCTAGCAAAATTCTTGGTTTTACTAATCAATTCAAAATTACTTATCACGAAACAAAAATATAGACGGTGTAACTATCAGAATACCACAAAATCACCGATCGATTGTCTTGTACTCCACTTGTATGCTTCAGATTTGTAAATTGTAGCTTCATTTCAGAACTGATGATGATGAAACGATATGAACTCTTCCTTGGAATTTGATGATTTGATGGTGTGCTACAAGTTTGGTTAGCACAATGAAAATAGAATATGAATTCTTCTTCTTTTTTTTTTCCTTTTTTTTTACAATATATATTTCGACAGAAAATTAAAGATAAGCAACTCGCTAGAAAGGCTTAGCTTTGATACCAAATGATAGACTCCACGGCACGCTTGCGTGAAGTGGTCGTCGCCCCGATCGTTTCTAGCACAGTTGTTGGGTGAATTGCTTGCAACACCTTAACCCCTCGCCTATATGTAGGCGGTAATCTTGGTACAATTGCTCGCGTTCAGAATTCTGCGTTGAATGGACACCAACGACACCTTGACCCCTCGCTTATATTGAAGCGGTAATCTCGGTACAATCGACGATTGATGCGGTAGAAGACGCCACACACAACTATGAATTGTTGTATGATAAGTCAAATTGAATCTCAAAGAAATAACTAAGAAAAATACTTAGAAATTCTTCAAAGAACCAAAAGTAGAGAATAAACTCACAAATATATTGAATAATAATAATGAATAATGTGTATTGTTTACATCAACTTGGACCTCTATTTATACTACTCAAAACAATCCAAATCCTAATAGGACTTTATAAACTATAACCCTAATTTCTCTAAGGAAATAGAAGTTAATTTGGAAAGGAAATTCTAATTAAAAAGAAATCCTAACTAGAAAAGAATTTAAAATTAAGAATCCAAATAAAATAAATAAATAAATAAAATCCTTCGCCTCGTGGGATTTCCTTTAGTCTTGTATTTGGACTTTGCTAAGAAAATTAGGATTGGGCTTGTATTAGATTGACCCAATTAAAGTGACCCAAATTTGTGTCTCATGCTCTTTAGCCTCCTCCTTAAATTTCTTTGCGTTCGTTTCAGCCAAAACATCTTGGATTAATCCATTAAGACCTTGTTTGAACCTCTTTGTTCTAGCCTTGCTTGATCCCCACGTTCCTTTAGTCTTGTTTGAGTCCACGCATGTCATGTCCTCATCAGGAGGTATATTGAAGAAATCGAAGGAGGGAGAAGGGGAGAACTAAAATGAGAGGGGAATTGAAGAAATTGAAGAACTAAAAGGAAAAAGGGAGATTAGGAGGTATACTCACCTCCGACAAATAAGTTTTGTAAGTGAAGCTGATCTGTTTTTTTTTGTATAGATAGATTAGTGAAGCTGATGTTTTTTTTAGGGTCAGATTTATCCCAACTTTTCGATGGTTCGGATCTTTTAATAGCTCCAGAGCGGGAACTTTTTTTTTCAAAACCATTTCTATTTTGTATATATATTTCTATTTTGTATATATATATATATATATATATATATATATATATATATATATGGGAAATGATCCATAGCTAGTACTTGCTAGGGATCAAAATTGGACAAATAGCATCATATCCGCTCGTTCTATAAATTAAGGGCTCTGATTAAAAATTAATTATAGCCTTATGCCAATTCGTCTAGCGTACGTGTTTAAAGAAATATTCAGACAAAATTGCCCTCGTCTTACGCTAGTTGAACTAGCGTATGGGTATCTAATCTTCAAACCCATTCTTGCTCGTACGCTACTGCTATTCTTCAAAGCCTTCAAATCCCTTCGATTGCTCCCCCTGTGACTGCCCTTCGACTGTCATCCCTGCGTTTCTTCAACCCATTTCAACTGTGATTCGCGTTTCTTCAACCCATTTCAACTGCGATTCTTCAAAGCCTTGCTTGATGCATGAGAATGAGCAGTAATTTCAGATCCGCTACCCCCTACGAATGCCCTGCGACTGTTGTCCCCTCTGCGACTAATGCGATTTCAGTTCCTAAACCTACAAACTGCTGCGATTTCGAACCCTAAACCCTGCTGCGATTTCGATTTTGATTTCGAGCAAACCCTTAAAATCAAACCCTACTGCGATTTTATTCAGATTGCGAGCCTCTCTTCTTTTTCGTGCGATTCATCTGTCAAATCCCCAAAACCCTGCTGCAATTTCTGACCGATTGACCAGGTATTTTTGCTTTTGTATATTTCTTGAATACAATTTCTTCATATTGTGTTGTTTTGATCTTTGAAAGTTTAATGGAGCTGGAGTTCGGCTGGAAGTTCATAGTAGTTAGTAACCACTAGTTTGTTATGTTTTTTTGGCTGATCAATTAGTGCTAGGATGATACATTTTTGAAGTTTCTAGTTTTGAATTGTGTATATGTATAGGAGATGCAGCAAGAGTATTTTTTGTAATAGGCCTATGATACTCCAAAAATTGGTTGTGTCCTTGTATACAAGCATTGACAGCTTTTTCATACACAGCCCTTGTCTACAACCCTTGTATTCTCACTGCTTTGAGGCTCAAACCCTAGAATGTGTAATTATTTCAGCCACTTTAATGCCATTATATTCTCACTGCTTGGTTATATTTTTTCATTTTGCTCATATCCATTTTTGATGTGAAATTTTATATATTATTTAATACTTGACATTTTGATGAATGTGTAGGAAACATATGGATATAAATCCCGGACATGCTAATCCTATTGTGTTATGGGACCAAGAAAATCACGTATCGTCGTACTTATGGCAAAATATTGTAAGTTTATTAATGTATAACAACTTTCATTTTGTTAAACATTTGTTAGAAACATTCATGTTGTGACGATTTATGTTTTCATGTTGTTGGACGTGTAGGATAGGGGAGTGTTAGAAATTTGTCAAATGTCTGCAAAATTAACTGAATGGGAATTGACTAAACAACAAGAATATTTGCTGGAACAAGTAGGTTTTGGTATATTTTGTCATCAAGCTATAGTGTCAAAGATTGATGCATCTCTTGTATCTGCTCTAGTTGAACGTTGGAGAAGTGAAACAAATACGGTTGACTTAAATTGTGGAGAGATTACCATTTCTTTAGAGGACGTGAGATTTTTATTTGGGTTGCCCGTATTAGGAAAAACTTTTACTTGCGGAGAATTAGAAAATCCCAAAACCTATTTTATAAGGGTTTTTGGGCAACAAGTTGTAGTAGATGAGTGGGAACAATGCTATAAAAGGGGGGGCATAAGTTTGCCCTGGTTAAGACAAAGGGTTGGGATGTGTTCTCATGCAACATGGAAAAGTCATAGCCTATGCATCAAGACAACTCAAGGAATATGAGAGGAATTATCCTACTCATGATCTAGAGTTGGCAGCTGTTGTCTTTGCACTTAAAATTTGGAGGCATTACTTGTATGGGGAGAAGGTGGAGATCTTTACGGATCATAAAAGCCTCAAATATTTCTTCACTCAAAAGGAACTCAACATGCGACAATGACGTTGACTTGAACTGTTGAAAGATTATGATCATACCATTCAATACCATCCTAGAAAAGAGAACGTGGTAGCTGACGCATTGAGTAGAAGATCATATGCAAGTACGAGTGCAATATTGTCAACACAAAAGCCCATTTTGTGTGACTTGCAAAGGATGAAGATAGAGTTAAAGACTCCAGGGACCCATGTGATGATGACGAATATACTAGTAGAACCGACTTTAATCAATAAAGTTAAAGCTGCTCAAGCTACAGACCTGGAGCTGATGCGTATGAGGAAGAAAGTGCAAGAAGGTGCTATGCCGGAAGCAAGAATCGATGAAGAAGGAATACTTCGAGTCAACTCCAGACTTTGTGTTCCTAACAACCCTGATTTAAAGTATGAAATCATGATGGAGGCGCACAACACACCGTTTGCAATCCATCCTGGAAGTACTAAAATGTATCATGATCTTCGTCATACATTTTGGTGGAGCAATATGAAGAGAGAGATAGCGTTGTTTATCTCAAGGTGTCTAACTTGTCAACGAGTCAAAGCGGAGCATCAAGTACCAAAAGGTCCATTGCAACCACTTGAAATTCCAGAATGGAAGTGGGAGCACATTACCATGGATTTCGTTACCGGTCTTCCTAGGGTTTCTCAAGGTATTGATGCGATTTGGGTCATTGTTGATAGATTGACCAAGTCTGCTCATTTCTTACCGATACGAGAAACTTATACACTTGAACGTCTTGCTCGTATGTACATAAATGAGATTGTAAGACTGCATGGTATGCCAGTATCCATAGTTTCTGACCGAGACCCAAGATTCACTTCACGATTTTGGGTTAGTTTACAAAAAGCTATGGGCACGGAGTTACGATTTAGTTCAGCATATCATCCTCAGACGGACGGACAATCAGAGAGGACTATTCAAACTCTTGAAGATCTATTAAGACTCTATGACTTTGACTTCAAGGGAAGTTGGGACAAGTTCTTACCATTGGTGGAGTTTTTCTACAACAGCAGTTATCAAGCAAGTATTGGCATGGCTCCATTCGAAGCATTGTATGGAAGAAAATGTCGTTCTCCAGTATGTTGGGATGAGGTGGGTGAAGCAACGTTGTTGGGACCGGAGTTGGTACGTATGACTATAGAAAAGATTCAAACGATCCGACAACGTATAAAAACCTCACAAGATCGACAAAAGAGTTATGCTGATCTTCATCGGAAGGACGTGGAATTTGATGTAGGAGATCATGTGTTCTTACGTGTTGCTCCATGGAAAGGAGTTACGAGATTTGGAAAGAGAGGAAAGCTCAATCCTCGATTCATCGGTCCATTTTTAATCCTCGATCGAGTAGGAACTGTGGCTTATAGACTCGCTTTACCGCCAAGCATGTCTCGTGTTCATAACGTTTTTCACATATCCATGTTACGCAAATATGTGGAAGACCCGAACCACATTATTGAGTTAGAACCGGACGAAATAGCGGAGGATTTGACGTATGGAGAAGTTCCTGTTCAAATCTTGGATAAGAAGGAACATATTCTACGCTCCAAGGTTATACCTCAAGTCAAAGTTTTGTGGAGAAACCACGATGTTGAGGAAATGACTTGGGAGTTAGAATCTGAAATGAAATCAAGGTATCCTTACCTCTTCGACATACCAGGTACGTACCCTAATTTTGAGGGCGAAATTTCATAAGAAGGGGAGGTTGTAAGACCCTAACTTTTATAAATAAAGATGAATTTTCTATAAATATCATTTTTGAATATTATGGAGTTAATTTGATATAATGTTATAGTTGTGGGTAATATTTATAAATTTTGTAAAGTACGCAAGTTGTTATATAATATTCTATTGGTCGGAGAATATTCGTTTTAACAGGGAATATTCGTACAACGACACAATCATTGGTGGACCCCACAACGGAATTATTGTCGGATTGAGAAAATGACAAAAATATTTTATTAAAAATAACGGCAGAAATTTTACCATTGTTACTGTTGAACTACTCGGTAGTAAAAGTACAGTAATACGTGTGGTTGCATAGTAGCACACGGTATTGATTATTAATACTTATGTGAGAAGTCACTCAGTTTGATTCAATTATTGTCAGTTAATAATATGAATTATTTAGCGATAATGACATTTTGTTTTATTCGTATTATTAACGTAATAAAACAGAAACATCTTTTTATATAAAACATAATACTTTATTAAAGTTATTCTATAAATAGAATATATTATATTTTATTTAAAAGATTTTTCTTTAAATATGGACCATCAGATTAAAGTAATCAATCTAGACCGTTCATGGATTAGTTACTATGCATTCTATTTTTCTATAAATAGCAGCTCATTCCTTCATTATTTCTTACGAATTCACTGAACTCTAGAGAGAGAAACTATAGAGAGAGAGAAGAAAAGTATTCTGCTACTTAACTACTTCCTTATTTCAGCTCGTCTTTAAAACGGTAAGGGGTGTTATTCTTTCTTATTCATGAAGAGAACTGTTGTTATTTTTTTTCTTATTATTCTGTTGGAATAACCTGTATACGCGGATCTACCCTATACTTGGTGAAATTCTTTTATTATTCTGTTGGAACATCCTGTCTGTGTGTTTTACACCGGAACTGGTTCCGTTTTTATTATTATTCTGTTGGAACATCCTGTCTGTGTGTTTTACACCGGACCTGGTTCCGTTTTTATTATTATTCTGTTGGAACATCCTGTCTGTGTGTTTTACACCGGACCTGGTTCCGTCTTGTTATTATTCTGTTGGAACATCCTGTCTGTGTGTTTTACACCGGACCTGGTTCCATTATTTATTATTCTGTCGGAATATCCTGTCTGTGCGTTTACGCCAGACCTGGTTCCATTATTTATTATTCTGTCGGAATATCCTGTCTGTACGTTTACGCCGGACCTGGTTCCATTATTTATTATTCTGTTGGAATAACCTATCTGTGCGGTCTATCGCATGCATGGTGATTTCTTTTGTTATTCTATTCTTTATTATACTCAGTTGGTTAAGTTTTGACTTCTATACTGCATGAAATTTGTGGAATATCCTTGGTAATTGCGGTTCATCCAGTATCTTTTCATAAAATTATTCTTCTAAGCATTCTTGAATTTTACTCCACAAAGCAGTATCATGTTGACAATTTGGACGTTGTTAATTCTTGGATAAATTAATTCTTGAACTTGTTTTATTGAATTCTTATATCATTGTCATCATCCTCATGTTTATAAAATGTTGAAAGTCATCTGTGGCCTGTAGTGCATAGATAGACTTGGTATGATTATGACCAGGGATTATTCGGTATAATCATGACCGTAATGTTACAAATGATGTGGTAAAAGTCCTCATTGGCCCGTAGTGCATTGATGGACAGTTGTTGGCATGATCATGACCATTAATGAATATACGAATATCCTTGGCCGTAGTGCAGGGGTGATTCGATGATGTGGATTATTTTATTAAGCTGAGTCTCAGCGATCACAATGTTGAAAAATCTTTTAAATCATAAAAGATAGTAGAGTTTATTTTCTACTTGACTCTTTTAATGGATTGCTTGTTCCGCTGCAGTTAAACTTGATGTCTATTATATTTTATCAGTTTAACATTGTTGAAGGCTAATGATAATTTATTCTGCATTATCTTAGTCATAATATTTCTTACTGGGCTAGTTGAGCTCACCCTTTCTTTCACTGTTCTCTTCAGGAAATGAGAACGTAGCTGGGGCAAGTCGGGGAACGGAGTGATGGTCCGAATGATAGTATTAGTTAGTAGTCCTCACTATTCTATGTAATGGTGTGTTAATAAATGTAATGAGGACTCCTTTTGAGTATGAATACTCTCTAGAAGATAATATTTGTATTCAAACTCACAGTTTATGTTTTGTCGTATTGTACACGACAGTTGTATTTGTATTCTGTACTATGTATCTGACGACCCAAGATGGGTGATGTATACCTAATTTTGGGGGCGTCACAAATTACCTGGTGATGCTACTCCAGATGATGTCGTGAAACACACTAAGGCATATCTGTTGTACTTGTGTGGCGCTATTTTGTTTCCAGCCAAGCTTAAAAATGTTGTGCATCGTAGATATTTGTTGCTATTGGAAAGATTGGAAGACGTAGTTACATATGCTTGGGGGTCGGCAGTTTTAGGGCATTTGTATAGGGGTTTGCATGAGGCTACTCGCAAAACAACGAAAAAATTCGCAGGTTGTGCAACCCTTCTTATGATGTGGGCTCATGAACGGTTCAACATTGGTCGTCCTACCCCTAAGCCTATGTCCCAGAAGTTGATACCTAGGGCATTATCCTGGGCATACTCCTCTTTTGATCCTAATTCAAAACAACACAAGCGCCTTAAAAATCCACATCACCATCTTCTGTTTTACCGAGGAGAGTTTGACAATATGTTGGAAACAGATGGGGTGTGGCGTCCATATCAGTTATTTGATAGACGTTTGTCTTGGGATTTTTTGAGGCAAGGTTAGGTGGAGCTGCTCGTATACCATTGATCCATTACGACATTGTTGAGTTCCAAATGCCTGACAAATTTATGAGGCAATTTGGATATTTGCAGTCGTATCCATCTAATGCTGAAAATATGGTGGAATTGCGGAAAGAACATAAATTATTTGAGAGAATAAATTTTGAAAATCATAGGGCCAACTATATTCGATTGTGGGATGCATACATGGAGAGTTTAGAAGGACAAGTGTTGTAGGCTTTGCAACATATATCTACCGAGGATTATATGACGTGGTATAGAGAAATTACTCGACGACGGATACACCATACTCGACCTTATAGGCGTCAAGGGGAAGATTATGAGCCACGGGTATTCATTGACCAATATTTGGCTGTAAACACTGTAAGTTATTAAATTTATAATATATGTTTTTGTTTTAATAAAACTGATTATCTAGTTTTATTAATATAATTTTTTTATTTAATTGTAGATTGAGAGTGCAAAATCTATATTTGAAAAGATGTTGTCAATTGGACATCCACCTGAGTTTAGAACCATGTATGACACATGGTTCAATACATTATACCAACCGTTCATGAATGACTATAGAGGTGTTCCAATCAATCCAAATCCAACGCAACCTCAAGTTGGGCAGATGGAGATTGACATGACAGGATCCCATCCTACAGTTGGGCAAATGGAGATTGATATGACAGGATCCCAACCTACAGTTCAAGAGACTCAACCTAGCCTTGGCCCTTCTACTCGACATAGTAAGAAAGTGCCAGCTAGAAGGATGGAGGGAACAAAGCACACTCACTTTTTCAAGTACTTAAAGATGGAAAAAATCAATTGGCTAAATCATCATTGGTTTAGTCCAACTCACGACCTATCAGACTTTCCTCATAGCCATCCAGAAGGTCTATACAAGTTTGAATTTAAAGATGTTAACTGTATAAGACCCAATGGTTGGTTATGGGAACATGTCTTGGATGCTTATATGATGTTGTTGCGAGACAGAGAAGCTAAAATGTATAAAGAAGGTATCCAAAGATGGGCTCGATTTTATTTCATGCCAACGTACTTTGCGTTGTTAGGTACCCAAAAATTACCAAGTGCGGGAGTAGACATGCCAACCATACGAAAATTTCTAAGAAGTTACATCAATCCTACAGTTGGTGACCCAGTACATGAGTGTGATTTCATATTCGTTCCAGTCTTTAACGAAACCAAAAGTCATTTTTGCTTGTTTATTTGGAGTGTCAGGAAGTGAAAAGTTATGCTACTTGACCCACTTTATGATGACAAACCATTAATGTCATTGTCACAATTATACCAAAACTTCTTTACGGTTGTGGTGAGTTCATTAATATAAGTATTGTTTTTCATGTCATTACAAAGTCATGTAATTCCTACTACTTCGGACTTATAAGTAATGGGTTTATTGTTTATAGGTGGAATTAATTCCTTTGCTGCTTCGTCAGACAAATCCTACACCAAAGTGGCCAAAATCGAAGCCGAAAGTTGAAGTCTGTGTGAATAGACCGAGACAATGGAACGAAGACGATTGTGGCATATATGTTGCAAAGTACGTGGATTTCTTTTTGCAGCATATAAACATCATGGATGAACCGAGGTGGACTCTTAACGAGGCTTATAATTTTAGGTTTAGAATAGCACATGAGCTTAGGATGTGCAAAGCTAGGGACATTCCTGAAAAATATATTTAGTAACGAGCAAACTTTAGATTAGGTTTGAAATGAAGACTATTGAATGTTGGATAAACTTGGTGGTGCATTTGTAAGTAACTAACTGATTTTTGTTTGACATTATTGTTTGATTCAGTATCTTAGATCATCGGCTTTGAAAATTATAGCCATCTCTTTCTTTTTGTAGCATTACAGTGATAGTTGACTTCTTCTATTCGCTATGCAGGTTATTTATTTATAAACGTGACGTAATTTGCTATTCTGCTCAAACTAATTAAAGATTAAAAATTAAAACTGATGTGCTATTCTGCTCAGTAGAGTTTACACAATATATATTTATTTATGTTTGTGTGTGTTTATTTGTATAGTAGTTTACGTGATAATTTTATACATCTTTTGCAGTTGTTGAAGCTAGTGTTTATAAAAACCATTTTTTCTTTAGCATATGCCTGTTCTACCTGTGCTTAATTGATTATAGGGTGATAATTCGAGTTATGCTAGAATTGCCCAGTTATTAGAAAATCTATTTAGCTATTGAGTTATGCTCCTCTTTAAAAGTAAGCAGCTTGAGTATTGTAGTTGCAAAATGATAAAGCAGACTACTAGCCCCATCACTAAAGATGGTGGTAGAAAGTTTGTGCAGTTGCAGTTCATTAATTTATGTGCACATGCCCCATCATCCATTTATGTGCACAGGGACCTCAGTATGTTTGCACAAACTTTTGGACATAATATAATTGTTTGTAATTTTGGCTACCTCAGTTTGTGTGGTGTGTAAGATTCTTAAACTTTTTGTTGTTAGGCAACTCTCATGAGCTTTGTATGATTTTTGTTTTGCACACTAGTAAGTTTTGTTGTTCCAAATTTTAATTAACTGCGCTTGTTTACATATGTTCTATCATGTTAAGAATCAATTTGTTGTGTTTGTTCTGTAAGCTGATTTTTCGTTGGTCAACTTGTTGCTTTGTTTGTACTACGTTATGATAGTAGATGATCTTTGTTATGTTGTATTGTTGTTTGTCTAATGTTCAGCCTTTCATATGATTTCTTTGATGCCATTTTTATGTGTATACAACACGGGACTACAATAAACAAACGTTAAAAACTTGCTCTTATGTGACAGGTGTTATATTATCTCAGTAGAGTGGAGCCGTTTACTTCTCTAGCAATTCAATTATAAGGTGGAAAGTTCGATCATGCAGACAGAATGAGAACTCAATTGACTTTGGTACAACGGATGGTCATCATTACTTTCATCTGATCTTTGTGTCTTGTGTGTGGCTGAGAGAGAGAGAGCATGAGCTTTGAAAATTTTAAAAGTCACTAGTGTATAGAGCAAATGCAACCTCAGACTCAGATACATCATTCATTAGATGGTCCCTAATTATTTGTCTTCTTCCCTAGTGAAAGAACTTATTTAGAACTTTTAAAAGGATTCAACATTTGTTGTACACTACGCTAGCTAAAGTTTCAGTTTCTTTAATTTTGTATTTCTACATTCACTTAATGTGTTGTGAGCAAACTCAGTTACACGGATATTGTCTAATTATTTATCCTTTTCTCTATAAGTCATAATTGAGATACCTTTCGAAAGGTTTGTTGATTTGTTTTTCACTCCTCCAGCGAAAGTTTCAGTTCACTCCATCGTAATTCATCTTTTTAGGTTGCATCATTTTTTGGTTGTACATTCATTCTGTTTCCACTCTGTTTTTGCCTCTTTTCTACTGTAATATGTTATCGGCAACTATCATTTATCCACGATATTCTCTTGATATCATGTATTCTTTTTTTTTTTTTTGTAATGTTACATATTAATATATTCAAATTAAAAATATTATTTTTATTTCACCAATATTATTTTCTCGTTACGATTGATGTTTGGACTTACAAGCACTAAATCATACAGTAATTGTGAGTAATTCATCGTATGCAATTATTGGGGAATAATAATTTATAATGTTAAATAAAAATATATAACCAAAAGTAAATAGTTTTGCCATTACATAATCATAAAACCACATATTAATATAACTTCAAACACCAGACTTTTCTTGACACAAAATTTTGTAGTGGTTCTGCTTATCATGATTGGTCATCATATTGCATATTGCACACTTTCTCAATTGTTTACGACTTGCAGCCTCTTCGATCCCACTCTTTATTCTTGTTGCTTTTTTTCAACCCTTTGTTTGCGAACAAATAGGATCCAATAACGGTTCATCTTCAACGGGCTGATCTTCGTCTTCTCGAATATCAGGAACCTCTTTTACGCTATTTTTCATGAGGGTCAAATTTCTCAACAATGGATTGATTGTCAATGCACAATTGTACGACATGCTTAAAACCATTAATTGAGCATGATCCTGTAGAAGCTAATCGCAAGAGCAACGTCACCAAATAATTGTAACGAATCGTTTGAGATTCCTCGTAGTTGGACATTTCAGTCAAAATCTTTGGTAATTCAGCGTTCACTTTATTACCATCTCTACACCACCGTCTTAAAACATATTTATCAGGTATTTTTTTGTACTTTTCGCAATCATATGCCTTATAATGTGTTTACAAAGCATACCAGAATGTTCAAATTTTTTACAATTACAATTTATATCTCCAGTTTGAACATTACTAACAACAATAACGTACCTATTTGACTCTTCGTTGTCGCTTGCCTTGCACAATGCATACGACTTTGTATCCGATGTTGTTAGATGTTGAAGCTTCTGCATTACGTACTTGTGGGATTTTATCATCTCAATCTGAAAGCGTCTAAACATCTCCTTTGTATAAACATTTGCTCCATGTGTTTCAAATGGTGATTCAAGCGTCATATTTCGGGTCCGATGACAAGTTACGTAGTCAGCTTTTCTCTCTTTCATGACCTGCTTCTCAAGTGCTTTTTCTATATTTACGATAAATTCCTTGATACTCGTTGTCGCATTCACATATTCATCGAACAAACTGTTCATTCCCTCACTCCTGGATGTAGTTGTCATTCCTGCTGCAAAAAAGTTCTTTGTGTACGCCTTGATCCATTTGTGTTTAACCTCATAAAGTGATTGAAGCCAATCATGATCATGCAGTTCGTAATCTATCATCAACTTTTTCCATCGCTCCTCAAAATTCACAACGGTCAAAGATTTATACACACATCAGTTAAAATCATGTTTAAATGTTGGGTATTGTTCATACAATGTATGTAATTTCTCAGGAAATTTGTTGCTAATATGCCATGTGCAAAGAGCATGGTGCGTTTCTGGCAGAACCTTAGCAATCGCATTGCTCATAGCTTTGTCCTGATCAGTGATAATGGTAACCGGTGCCTTGTTGTTCATCGCTTGAAGCCAACTTTCAAAAACCCATACAAAAGTATCCTCTGTTTCGTCCTGAATCAGTGCAAAACCAAACAAGATGGAATGATAATGATGATTTACCCCCGTGAATGGAATAAACGGCATAGAATACTTATTCGTTCGATAAGTTTTATCAAATGTCACTACATCCCCAAAATTTTTGTAAGCTATCATTGATCGATAATATATCCACAAGATACATTCGATGCGATTATCTTCATCTCGTTTGATATCGTAAAAAAATAGAGGATTGTCCGCCGAGAGTTTTTTCAAGTACTGCAATGCAGCTTGGGCATCATTTGAATCTATTGTGTCACGCCTTATATCTCGTACAACATTCCGAATATCCTTATCACTGAAACCGACATTTCCACCCCTCCTCCTATTTCGCTAAATACATTCATCATTTTACTTGGCCCAACTCCCGCCCTTGTGAAAGTTTCGATTAAACTTCGGGCAACAGGAGTTATATTTTTCTGTGTTTGAATGAAAATTTTATTGCTCGGAGTCACCAAATCATGATTGTGAGACAACTCAATTTTTGAAACTTTCCAGGTATCTTCATTCTTTATGTGAACAACAAACATTCTAGCTTTGCACATCGTCCGACCTATAGAATCCCTTTTTCTTTTGACCTTACTACCATCAACTTCATCAATGTCTTGTTTCTTACTTTCAATTGGTTTTCTAGCTTTCTTACATGTAAAAAGTCGGTTGGACAAATTGTTGGAGTGAGCATATTTATGAGTTGTCCCAATTTTTATTTCAAACCCATAACTACGTGCATATGTTCTGTAAAATTCTTCTGCCTCTTGGATAGTAGAAAAAATCTGACCCTCATATGGACTTTTTGAAACGTTCATATGCGATTGGTTCGTGTTATGAACACCAATATTATCCATGTCAATATTATCTTGAGAAGAATTTGAAGAACTTGAATTAAACATATTTTCAACCATAATTGAAAACTTACCAGGTTGATTTTGACCTGCAAAGCCGTGCTGGATTAATTGCGCTGTTTTCTTCCTTGATTTTTTTTTGAAGGATATTTAAAAGAAATTAAAAAGAATAAATATGATAATAATATAAGGTTTGTATTTTTTTACTATTGATATTTCGTGTTTTTCATTTTTTTTATTTTAGCTTGAAAGCTATCTTATATGTTATTTCCTTCTCTCATTTGGTTTCTTGCCTTCCTATTTGATCTGATAATGGATTGTTATAGCATTTGTCAATTTGATATGGAATTTTAAAAAAATTGGACTCTTGCTAAGATTTTATGCGTTGAATATTTCCTTAAAATTTGGAATGTTGTTACGCCTCAACTTCCTTAAAATTTGGACTGTTGTTACGCCAGTTGGCTTACCAATGGCCCATACGCGTTGACTGTTGCAACTTAGGGCAATTTAGTCCGAAAATCCTTTTTCTCAGTTACGCTAGTTCAACTAGCGTATTGGTTCCCTATATTTTCAGCGTACGCTAGACGAACTGGCGTAAGGCTATAATTAATTTTTAATCTGCGCTCTTAATCTATAGAACAGACGGATATGATGCTATTTGCCCAATTTTGATCCCTAGCAAGTACTAGCTATGGATCATTTCCCTATATATATATATATATATATATATATATATATATATATATATATATATATATATACAAACTGAAATGAAACCATAGACCGAAGTCCGGGCATACACACGCAACAGGATTCTCAACGTGAAGAATAGTGTGTGCAAAGATGAAGAGAAAGGCTTTAAAGTGTATAAGAAGGCTTACAGTGGGCTGCCAAAGAAGACTTTTATAGCTTTAAGTGGATGAACACTCGGCTCCCGCCGGTAAAAAGTAGCTATATATGAGTTTACAAGTGTTTAAAATGAGAAAGCACTCAGTTTAGGGTGTGTACAGAGCAAATTGGACATGCCTTCCTCGCCTTTTTCTCTTCTTAAAATGGCCACCCCAAGCCCTCTATTTATAGAGGGGAGAGCCGCAGGTACACTTGCGGCTAGCCACAGATGTACCTGCAGCCGCAAGTGTACCTGCGGCTGCCCAGGGCTTCGAGGCTCCTACCGTCTAGAAGTACTTGCACGCGTGCAACGTGATGTCCGCTCGAACTTTCAGAACTTCAATTCGGGCATCCGACTGAGCTGTAGAAGACCTATTTTCGGACCACCGTTGTCGAGAGTTACGCAATGACATAGGATTAGAGGTTGTACGAAGTCAGGAAGATGGGACTATGCCCTCCGGTCTTCATGCTTCAAATTCTATCTGTTACCCTACGTAATAGTCACTCGGGATTGGACTTCCTTGGTTCTTGTCGGACATTGCTGTGTAGAAATGTATGTCTGAAATGTTGAGACGGCGTGATGTGTCGTCAAGGTGGCAAGATGATGACTTTGCCCCTCATCGGGGTTATCTCCGGTTTGGGCTGATAAAGCAGACGTGGCTCAGGGTTATCTCTGAGATTGGACTGCTGCAAGTGTTGAAGGTCCTCAGTGTCATCTTGAGGTGTGCCTGTCTTCCCGATGTCATCTCCGGGTCTTGTACTGAGTGCCTCGGTGTAAGCGCCGAGGTTAAAGCTGATTGCATGCATTTGAAACAAGCATTTCCGGGGTTATCTCTAGAACTGCAACTACCTTCCTTGGGGGTTATCTACAAGGTTGGAATCTGCCACTCCTAGTGTTGGGACTGAGACTAAATATCTCGGGGTTATCTTCGGGATGAATCAGCCTTCTCCGGTGGAATTTCTGGTATTGGAACGGCAGGCCTCGGGGTTATCTCCGAGGTTAGAACTGATGCTCCCGGTGTGTGTTCCGGGGTTGAGACTGAGCTTCTGGTAGTATCCGGACTGGATGTGAACTGTCTTCCCGGGTTATGTCTAAAAGACGAATCTGCCCTCCTGCAATGTCAGTAACAGATGTGCAGAAAATTTCGAGTATCTACAGCTAGGTGGCACAAGATATCAGATTTGGTAAGATATAAGGCACATGGGATAAACATAACTTGATGACTCACAAGATTTCACATATCTTTTACTTAAGTTTTAAGTAAAAGGATATTTTAGTCATTTCGCACCTAGTAAGGGTATTTTAGTAAATTTTTCTGTAATTTGAAGGGCAATTTAGTCTTTTCACGTATATCCCATAAATATTACCCCTTAGGGTTTTATACTTGGCAGTTGAGCTCCCAATTTAGGGTTTACAAATTCCCAGTTAGGGTTTCAGTTTATCGGAACTAAAATTAGGGTTCCCAGAAATACAATTAGGGTTCCTAACTGTTCGTTAGGGTTTTCTTACTGAACATCGAAGTTCTTAACATAACATTAGGGTTTGCTAATGTTACAATTTATCTGATCAATCCTCAATCCTCAACCACATACTGAACACATATAATCAGTATACACAGATTCATATACACTCATACACTTAAGCCTATAAGTTCTCCACAAAAATTTTTAAATCCATAAAAATCCTTCATATAATTTCAAATCCACATCTTATCTCTTGTCTAGGTTTTATTATTCAACCTTTAATTAATCAATTAAAATTTTTATTAATTGTCTAAATTCTCGGGTTGTCACAACAGATTTAAACAAAAATATGTCATATTTGAATGATATTTATATTGTTAATAAATTTCCTGACGTATTCCCTGAAGAACTTTCTAACCTACCCCAATAGAGTGAAATCAAATTTTGTATCGACCTTGAACCCAGTACAAAACCCTTAAATATTTCTTCACCTAGAATGAACGTAACATGCACCAAAGGCGTTGGCTCGAGCTGTTGAAAGATTATAATCATACCATTCAATACCATACTGAAAAAGCAAATGTGATAGCTGACGCATTGAGTAGAAGATCATATGTGGGTACGAGTGCGATATTGTCAATGCAAAGGTCCATTTTGTATGACTTATTGATGGAGATAGAGTTAAAGACTCCAGGTACCCACGTGATGATGTCAAATATACGAGTAGAACCGACTTTAATCGATAAGGTTAAAGTTGCTCAAGCTATAGGCCTGGAGCTGATGTGTATGAAGAAGAAAGTGTAAGAAGGTGCTATTCTAGAAGCAAGAATCGATGAAGAAGGAATACTTTGAGCTAACTCCAGACTTTTTATTCCTAACGACTCTAATTTAAAGTATAAAATCATGATGGAGGCGCACAACACAATCCATAGTTTCTGATCGAGACCCAAGATTCACTTCACGATTTTGGGTTAGTTTGCAAAAAGCTATGGGCAAGAATTTATGATTCAGTTCGGCATATCATCCTCAGACGGACAGATAGTCGGAGAAGACTATTTAAACTCTTGAAGATCTATTAAGACTCTGTGTCCTTAACTTCAAAGGAAGTTAGGACAAGTTCTTGCCATTACTGGAATTCTCCTACAACAACAGTTATCAAGCAAGTATAGGCATGGCTCCATTCGAGGCGTTGTATGGACGAAATTTTTGTTCTCTAGTATGTTGGGATGAGGTGGGTGAAGCAACGTTATTGGGATCGAAATTGGTACGCATGATAACAAAAAAGATTTAAATGATCCAACAACGTATAAAAACCTCACAAGATCGACAAAAGAGTTGTGCTAATCTTCATCGAAGGGACGTGGAATTCAATGTTGGTGATCATGTGTTGTTACGTGTTGCTCCATGGAAAGGAGTTACGAGATTTGGAAAGAGAGGAAAGCTCAATCCTCGATTCATTAGCCCATTTGAAATCCTCGATCGAGTAGGAACTGTGGCCTATAGACTAGCCTTATTGCCAAGTATGTCTCGTGTTCATAATATTTTTCATATATCTATGTTACGTAAATATGTGGAAGACCCGAACCACATTATTTATTTAGAACTGGATGAAATAGCGGAAGATTTAACGTATGAAGAGGTACCTATTAAAATCTTGGATAAGAAGAAATATATTCTACGCTCCAAGGTTATACCTCAAGTTAAGGTTTTGTAAAGAAACCACGATGTTGAGGAAATGATCTGGGAATTAGAATTCGAAATGAAATCAAGGTATCCTCACCTCTTCGACATACCAGGTATATACACCAATTTCGAGGACAAAATTTCATAAGAAGTGGAGGTTGTAAGACCCCAACTTTTATGAATAAAGATGAATTTTTCTCTAAATATCATTTTTGAATATTAAGGTGTGAATTTGTTATAATATTATAATTTTGGATAATATTTATAAATTTTGCAAAGTAAGCAAGTTGTTATAAAATATTTATTTGGTCGGAGAATATTTATTTTAACAGGGAATATTCGTACGACGGCACAATCATTGGTGGATCTCACAATGGAATTACTGTCGGAGTTAGAAAACGACATAAATATTTTTTTATAAAAATAACGGTGAAAGCTTTACGGTTAACTTTTGAAATACCCGATGATAAAAGTACAGTAATACGCGTGGTTGCATAGTAGCACACAGTATTGGACAATATCTTTGATTATTGATGCTTATATGAGAAGTCACTCAATTTTATTTTAATTATTACCATAATAATTATTGCATAGTAGCTCACATTATTAATTCAATTATTGTCTCAGTATCATATGTACAATATTTTATATTATAATTGAGACGACAAAGTTATTCATATTATTATTTGTATTATTGACAATGTCTAGAAAGTTCTGTCGAGGAAAGGGGTTTTGTCACCTAATTGCACGCCAATAGAGAGAAATCCTTATCGGAAAGCCCCCTCTTTCCTGGGAATGATCTGGTTAATATTGCAAGTTATAATATTATTGATGAATAATTGTTGTTTAAAAATATGTTTTGTGAAGCCAAGTGAATTGAGATAAATAAAGGGGATTTTTATGAAGTATTTGTTGTAAATTTGTCTTTTATATATATATATATATATATATATATATATATATATATATATATATATAGGTATTATATATCGGTCCGGATCTTAAGCTCACCCCTTATCTAGCTCACCTTGCTCACCCCCCTTTAGCGACGGACCGGGCGATAATTCTGTCCATCGTTATATGTTCGGTCCGTCGCTATATGTTATCTATCACTAAAAGCTAAGACGACGATTCTACATATAGCGACGGACCGAATCGTCGCCCGGTCCGTCGCTAAATGAGGGTGACTAAGATGAGCTAATTAAGGGGCGAGGTTAAGATCCGGACCGTATATATATATATATATATATATATATATATATATATATATATATATATATATATAATATGTCGTGGGGGGGGCGAGGGAAACATGAATCACGGGGGGAGTACTTTTGTTATTATATAAATATATATTATATAAGTTTTGTTTTTTTATGTAAAATAGAATATATTATATTTTATTATGCATAGTATTTGCATAGTGCTTGCATAGTAAAATCAAATTTCAGTCGAATTCATCCGTGACTTTTCCCTGTGCAGTCCGTGGTTTTCATATTCAAATAGTGCCCAACCATTCTCCTATAAATAGGATGCTTAGTTTAGAATTAAAAATCACACCAGAATCAGAGAATTCTTCTTCTATAATATTGAGCGTATTTCTTTAGAATTTAAGATTGCTTTGAGTGTAGAAAACAGTGCAAGTTTTCTTCAAGAATATCCCCGCTATACTAGTCAGAAGTACTTTCCTTTTAAGGTAAGAGAAATTATTTTTGTTCAATATTTGTAAAAAATAATATTTTCTTCCATACTTTGTAGTATGTAATTAATATTATTTCGTTTCAGATTCAGAATTTTACACTCATTTTGTTAAAGTATTGCTTCTATACTCCGTGAAATTAGTAGAATATCCTTGAAATTTGCGCTTCATCTAGTATTTTTTCACGAAAATATTATTATGAACATTCTTGATAATTTTTAATCTTTTCATGCCGGGGTACTATTCATGGGGTACTATTAACGAACTACTATTCACAGGGTACTATTCACCCAGAAAATTGATTTCTTTTCTGTCCAAATTATTTTTAATACATGGATATTATTCTTGAATTTTACTCCACAAAGCAGTTATCATGTTGTCAATTTGGATATTTTTAAACTCTGGATAAATTAAAAATCTTTAATACTTATCCTTGATTTCGTTTGATTGAATTCTTATATCATTGTCATCATCCTCATGCTTATATTGTGATGAAAGTCATCTTTGACCCGTAGTGCATAGATGAACTATTGATTGGTATGATTATGACCATGGATTATTCAGTATAATCATGACCTGTAATGTTATAAATAATGTGGTAAAAGTCCTCATTGGCCCATAGTGCATTGATGGACAGTTGTTGGCATGATCATGACCACTGGTGATAATAACGAATATTCTTTGCCCGTAGTGCATGGATGATTCGTGGATATGATAATAATGAATATCCTTGGCCCGTAGTGCATGGATAATTCAGTGTTGTGAATTATTTATTAAGCTGAGTCTCAGCGATAAAATTGATGATAAACTTTTAAATCGTAGAAGATAGTAGATATCATGGTCTACTTGACTCTTCTAATGGATTATTTGTTCCGCTGCAGTAAAACTTGTTGTCTATTGTATTCTATCAGTTTAACACTATTAAAGGCTAACGATAATTTATTCTGCATTATCTTAGTCATAATATTCTTTACTGGGCTAGTTGAGCTCACCCTTTGCTTTCATTGTTCTCTTGATCAGGAAATAAGAATATAGCTAGGACTAGTCAATGAATTGAGTGACGGTCAGATGGTTGCTTTAGTAGTCCTCACTATTTTATGAAATAGTGTAATAATAATTGTAATGAGGACTTTATTTGAGTTTGGATACTGTCTACGAGACAATATCCGGGTTAAAAATCTCAGCTACGTTTTGTCATATTGTATAAATGAAGTTTGTATTTAAGTTATGTACCATGTATTTGGCAACTCTGAATGGGTGATGTATACCTATTTTGGGGGTGTCACATTCTACCTGATATTATCTCTTCTAGTCAGACTGCTTTTGTTCCGGGTAGGAGGATTGGGGATAACATCCTTCTTGCTCAAGAACTGTTCAGGAATTACCATAGGGCTTCGGGTTCGGCTAGATGTGCTCTGAAAATCGACCTTAGTAAGACTTTTGATTCGGTTTCCTGGGACTTCCTGCTTGATGCTCTTCGTTTATTCAAGTTTCCTCCTAAATTTGTGTTTTGGATAAAAGCCTGCATTACTTCAACATTCTTTTCTGTAAAGGTTAATGGTTCCCTATATGGCTACTTTATGGGGGTAAAGGGCTTAAGACAGGGGGATCCTCCATCTCCTTATCTTTTTGTCATTGCTATGGAAGTTCTGTCGCTTCTTTTGAAAAAAGAAATAATGAACCACTCTTTTAAGCATCACTGGAAAATAAAAATGCTCTCCTTAACTCATCTCTACTTTGCTGATGATATCATTATTTTTTGTCATTGGTGATATTGATTCGATAAAGATTATAAAGATATGCCTTGATCAGTTTTCTCTTATATCAAGTTTAAGCATCAATTCTTCGAATAGTAGTTGTTTTATCTCTCATGTTCCTATTCATCAAGCCAAGAACATCATAAATGTTTTAGGGTTTCAAGTGGGAGTCTTTCTAGCTAAATTTTTGGGGGTTCCCTTTATTACCTCAAAACTTAGCCTTACCGATTGTCATCCTCTTTTAGAAAGGGTTAAAGCCAAAGTCTCTTCTTGGACAAACAAATTTCTGTCTTATGCTAGGAGATTGCAACTTATTAAATCGATTATCTTTGCAATTCAATCTTATTGGACTGCACACTTTATTCTTCCTACGGCAACTTTAAAAGATCTGAAGTCAACTATGAGCAGGTTCTTATGGAAGGGTTCATCTTTGATAAAATCTGGCGCAAAAGTTGCATGGAGCAAAATTTCTTTACCTACATCGGAAGGTGGCTTAGCAATCAAGCAACTTGAGGACTAGAATAAAGCTATAATTCTTATGCACTTATGGAGGATTCTTAGCGTTGATCACCACTCCTTATAGACTACTTGGGTAAGGATTTATCATCTTAAGTCTAAACACTTTTTGTGTATGTCTATCCTAAATGATTGTTCTTGGATATGGAGGAAAGTTCTGCAGCTGAGGTCACCAAGCATATTAAATTCCACATTAGGGATAAGGCTAAAACTAGTCTTTGGTTTGACCCTTGGCTTAGTGAAGCCCCTTTGGCATCCTCTCCTCATGCCTCTTTGATTGTTAATTCTAAAATGGGGCCAAATGCTACTGTTAGGCATATTATACTAAACTCTGTCTGGAATCTCCCTTCATCTAATCATAACGATTTTATTGTGTTTAGAGATGCTTTTGATATTAATAGGCACAACGATTCTGAAAGTAGTATGCATATAAGCCAATCATGTATAATGATAAAACATATACTTTGTAAATAATCTTATTCATTTATTAATAAAAATATTTATTTACTAAAGGCATTAATTTATCTACATGGTGCTATTTTATTAATATGTGATAAACCCATACTTTTAAGTAATATTTTTAGAATCATGATGAGATCATGCTAATGAGATCTAAATTCTTAGATAGCTTAAAAGTAAAATGTTCCCAATGAATGGATTACTAAAAAGGGGATTAGTGAATCTGGATAGATTGGTACATACGTTACTTGCTCATTGGATGAGGATGATTGATCTCATGATCATTTGTATGGAGACACTAAATCAAGTATGTAGGTGATTATTAGAGAATAAGTTCACTGTATGCTAAGGAATACCTAATGGAGTTTTACTTGCTTGTCAATAGGAATTCATGTAGTGATAGTAGTACAAATGATTCTTAGACTTGAGATCATCATAGTATTTTATATATAATAAGTTATACTTTGACATGTCCCTTAAGACCATGAGGGTATATCAAAGGGTATGCTTGGGTGTAATAAGTTATATATGGAGATAATGAATAATCAATAAAGAATCTACCGCTTCTAGTAAAAAAAGAGATATGTCCTATGTGATTCGGTAAATGACAACCCAGGAATCATTGGCCAAGGTGGAATGAAATTATAAGGAGTTTTTAATTTGCATTTATTCAGAGTTGTACATTTGAGAATTGAAATATATATAATTAAATAAAATAAGACTTGACAGTAATTCTATGTCTTATATTTAATTGGAATATTGTATGGTAGAAGGATTGAATTGTACAATAACTATTTACTCAAATGTTCTTTTATGATTAATGTTGAAATCTATATTATCTAGAAAATCGTTGATTGCTAAAGAGGCTTATCCTTATTGTAGAATAAATATTATTTATTTAAATAAATTAATAGTTTAATTTATTTATTTAAATAAGATAAGAATTGTTCTAATTGATTTATGCACACTCGGTTTAATATGGAGAACCTAAAAGGTCACACCGCAAAAAGAAAAATAATTATTTAAGAAGTTAATGGCATAATTGTAATAATAAGTTAAGTGTTTTTAATATAATCTATGGTGATAGAATAAATTAAATAGTTTAATATTTATTATTTCATATTTTGGAAATGTTAAATATTAATTAATGAGAGGAGTCTTATAATTATTATTACTATTATTATTATTTTAATTCCTAAAGGAGTTTGTGAATTAATTTAATATTTGAACTATCCAACATTCCTAATTAGATTAGAAGGCTAATTAATTATTCCTAATAGAGATTAGGAAGCCTAATTGATTAAAAGAGTTTTTAATTAATTAAATTAAACCCTATTCCTAATAAGGTTAGAAGGTTTGACTAATATCTATATAAGAAGAGTCTTATATCAGATATATAAAAAAACGTATTTTCCAATTGTTGGGAGAGTACAGAGATTTCTATAGAGATAGAAATTAGGGTTTAGCCATACACCCTTCTTCTTGACTTCTTCTTATTCCTTGGTGGATCACCTCTAGAGGCCAAATGCTTGGGTGGCTAATGTTGATCAAAGGATGGAATTAATCCCGCGTATTCAAGGAGAGCACGAAGGAGACTATGAGTTGATCTTATATCCGAGGAAGCTCGAATCTTCAAGAGTATGATTCTTATTGTCCATCTTCTTCTGTTAATTGATAATATAGCACAAAGCATGATCATGGGTATGGGTTTATCACCACTATGTTCTTGATCTCCTATAAGGCTATTACCTAAGGTTTTTCCCCCACCTAAAGTTCATAACCTACAGCTTTGATACCAACTTGTGCCACCCCCAAATCCAGGTACTCAAACTTCCCTCAGATTTGGTGTTCACTCAACAAAATAATTAACATCTAACTACCCATAAATAAAATAAACTCATATATGAAATAGATATCTTCCCAATAAAGGGTTACAACAACTTAAACGAATAAATCCCAGGTTATCTAACCTTAATACATCAAATGTGGAAACATCATAAACAAATAAGTCTTCCCATCACATCATAAGTCTTAACATAATAATTCTCAAATAATAATAACAAGTTTTCATCACTTTCTTACTTTGCCTTTGCACTTAGTTGTGGATGACTCATCAACTCTTTCAATCTTAGATGCAATGTTATTATGCAAGAGAGAGCAACATGTGCCACAAGTTTAACAATAACAATAATAATAACATGCGAATAAACAATGGATACTGAACCAAAAGAAAGCTCGGCTTTTGAATCAAGAATAGAATAGGAATCAAAAGTACATCAGAGGGTCACTAGAGCATGAACTATGTCCCAGACTTTCAAGTATTTCTACTTTAAATCTTTAACAGTTGTAAGACTGTATGGACCTTACTTCTCATACCTTGGGGGATCAGCCCTTAGTACTATGTATATGCACAACATCTTAAAGCTATTGCGTAATATAATCCCCTGTAGTAGGGTTGTTCATCTCAGCTTTGACATTAGAGTCCGCACCAAAGGAAGTTTGGTTTGGATTGATCTCAAGGGTAATTTAGATTTCAATAATCATCAACTAAGGATTAGTTAAATCAATAAGGTTTTAATAATCATTCACGAGTTCGTTAACAACGTAATATTATAAAGGGATACAATAGCAGTGATAGAATATCGTTGAATCATAAGTGGATAAACATCATATATCAAAGTCATGATTTCATAAAGGAATAGTAGGCTTAACCAAAACATAGGCATTGAATAGTAAAAGAAACCTTGCTTGAATAATAATAAGCTAAGGTTAAACTTGCTCAATAAAGTATTGTTTGAAAAACTTGTATAACTATAATCAAGTAAGAGATAAGGAACTTGCTTAATGATGATATAATATAAAATAACAATTTACTCAATGTAGATTTAGGGTTTAGAAACATGCTCAAATAAAGTTTAGGGATTAGAAAACTTGTCTCGTGCGTAGATTACACGTTAACTATTCACGTTCCTCAAATTAATCATACATACCATTTACATTAATAATACTAGTTTATTATAACATAACTGGCATCATAAGTTCACTCTCTTCACACTAAACTCTGATCATAATATTAATTCTCACACATTATTAGACTTCACAAACGACGAGTTAAATACGCATTCGATTTATCAATTAAACACGTAAGAACATCATTAACATGTTAAGAATATGTTTTAACATCACATTGTATGCTTAATACATTTTTATGTTCATTATATAAGGTTTAAACCACATTTTCTAGACTTGAACAATTAAATAAAACTTTCTGGGCAATTCTGCTAACCAGCGCTGTAGCGCCCCAGAATGAACTGGGATCCGACGCTGCAGCGCGACCCTGGCGCTGCTGTAAGACCATGAATTTTATGAAATAAAAGTATTCAATTTTTCTATTTTGGTAAATAGTTAAATTGATAAAAGTTTAAAGTTAAGGATGATATTTGAAAATTTTGCAAAGTAAGCAAGTTGTTATAAAATATTCGTTGTGTCGGGAAATATTCGATTGGTCGGGGAATATTCGTTTTAACAGGAAATATTCGTACGACGGCACAATCATTGGTAGCTGACACATTGAGTAGAAGATCATATGCGTTTACGAGTGCGATATTGTTCACAGAAAGACCCATTTTGTATGACTTACAAAAGATGGAGATTGAGTTAAAGGCTCCAAGAAACTAAATCAAACAAAGTTTGATGATAACAATATATGTATATAAGTATTTATATATATATATATATATATATATATATATATATATATATATGGATAATCATCCGTAGCAAACGTTTGCTTCAGCAAACAAGCTCCACCTGCCGCTACAGCTTGTAGCGGCAGTCCCTTTTCCATTTTGCCCATGCTTGCCGCTACAGGCTGTAGCGGCAGTCCCTTTTCCATTTTGCCTTTAGCCTTTTTACATTACTGCCCCTACCATTTAATACATGCCTGCAGCTACAGCCTGTAGCGGCAGTGTGGAATTTTTGCCATATGGTTATAATGTAAAGATAAGTTTACATTTATGTATACATAATGTAAAAATAAAAGATAATGTAAAGATAAATAATGTAAAAATAAAAGATAATGATAAGATAAGTCTGAATAAAAGATAAATTTATCTTTTATAATAAAATAAAAGATAAATATATTTACATTATCTTTTATTTTTACATTATGTATACATAAATATAAACTTATCTTTACATTATAACCATATGACAAAAATTCCACACTGCCGCTACAGGCTGTAGCTGCAGGCATGTATTAAATGGTAGGGGCAGTAATGTAAAAAGGCTAAAAGCAAAATGGAAAAGGGACTGCCGCTACAGCCTGTAGCGGCAGGCATGGGCAAAATGGAAAAGGGACTGCCGCTACAAGCTGTGGCGGCAGGTGGAACTTGTTTGCTGAAGCAAACGTTTGCTACGGATGATTACCCATATATATATATATATATATATATATATATATATATATATATATATATAAGCAATAAATGCCACGGATCGACGGTCCGGGCATACACACACAACACGACTCTCAACGTGAATAATTGTGTGTGAACAAAAGTGGAGAAAGGCTTTAAGAAATGTGAGAAGGCTTACAGTGGGCTGCCAAAGAAGACTTCAAATAGCTTTAAATGAATGAACACTCGGTTTCCACTGGTAAAATATGGCAAAATATAAGCTCACAAGTGTTTGAAATGAGAAAGCACTCAGTTTATAGTGTGTACAGAGCAAAATAAACAGGGCTTCTTTGCCTTTTTTCTCTTTCAAATGGCCACCCCAAGCCCTCTATTTATAGAGGGGGGAGCCGCAGGCCATGGGCCCTACCGTCTCGAAGTACGTGCACTCGTGCAACACGTTGTCCACTCAAACCTTTATAACATTCAATCTGGGCATCCGATTGAGGCATATAATACCTTTCCAGAATGTTGTTGTCGAGAGCTACACAATGACATGGGATAAGAGGTTGTACGAAGCTGGGAAGATGGGTCCATGCCCAAATATTCAAGTTTTCAAATTTTATCCGGTGTGCTGTCTTGTGCAGTAGTCACTCGGGATTGGAGCTATGGTTCTTATAGAACACTTCTGTGTAGAATATAGGTTGAAATGTTGTTGAGATGGTGTGAATGTGGGATCGAGGTGGAAAAATGACAATTTTTGCCCCTCACCGGGGTTATCTCCGGTTATGGGCTGATCTAGCAGTCGTTGCTCAAGGTTATCTCTGAGATTGGGCTGCTGCAAGTGCTGAATGTCCTCAGGGTTGTCTCTGAGGTGTGCCTGACCTCCCGGGGTTATCTTCGGGTTTGGGACTAAGTGCCTCGGGGCTATCACCGAGGTTGAAGCTGATTGTTGGGGATTAAAACAAACTTTTCTGGGGTTATCTCTGAAATTGCCACTGCATTCCTCGAGGTTGTCTCTGAGGTTGGAACTGAAAACTCACGAGGTTGTCTCCAGGGTTGGTACTGAGTATCTCGGGGTTGTCTCCTAGATGGAACTGACTTCTCCAGTGTTATCTTCGGAACTGGAATTGCATTCCTCGGGGTTGTCTCTGAGGTTGAAAACTGAAATTCCCGGGGTTATCTCTGAGACTGGAACTGAGTATCTCGGGGTTGTCTCTGAGATGGAAAAGACTGAGTATCCCGGGGTTATCTCTGGGACTGAAACTGATTTGACTTTCAAGGTTATCTCTGGAAGACGATTCTGCCCTCCTACAAGGTTAGTAACAGAAATGCAAAATTTTCGAGTGTCTACAATGATGTCATAATAGATTGTAATGCATTGTAAATATGAAGATTTTAATTATTTACTTAACAAGTTATATAATGATTGAGATTCGATGTTTGTAAGAGGTAGAGATGAGAATTGAATGCTAAAGCTTTACCTTATATGATAATGAGTTTTCAGATTCGTGTTGTGTGGTTAACCAATATGGTTAGACCTTAAGTTAAAGGTTATGACTTAACTAAAATGGTGAATTGAACCTATAAGGTTAATGATAGTATAGTTAATCGATAATGCAACTCTAATGGTATATGTAGGGTGTTTGGTGAACGTTTATTATAATTGTGTAGCTTACGCACGAGGCAAGTTCTCTAACCCTAATTTTTCATTATGCAAGTTCCTAAACTTTACATTTATATTGAGCAAGTTTATGGAATCCATCTTGTTTACGATTATGCAAGCTCTTGTATTCTAATTCTTTACATTGAGTGAGTTTCACATTCCTAACTTGTGTTTCTTGCTATTCAAAGCATAAATTGTTCAAGTTCATTATCCCAAATGAGTTTCTAACTCTTTTGGATGTAATACTTTGTATGTATCATGTCTATTCAATTGTATATTGTTGATATTTAATCTTTGACTTAAGTATCGTTGTTCAATCTTATATTATCGTGTTGAACCTTCGAATAGCAAATAAACCTTTATTGACTGGACTAATCTATAACTGATGAGTGTTCTAAAATTCTTGAATCATTGTTAAGCTAATTCCAAACTAATCTTTCTTTAGTGCGAAAATCTTAAAGTCAAACTGAGATGAACAACCCTAATATAGGGGATTATGTACGCGTTAGCATTTAGATGTTTGTGCACAATACATGGTACGAAGGGCTGATCCCCCTAAGTATGTAAGGAAGGATCTATACAGTCTAAACGACTGTTAAGGTTGAGGTAGAAATACTTAATAACCTAGGACATAGTTCATGGTCATAAGACCCTCAGATATAAATCTTGAACTTTTTTTCTATTCTTGATTTGTAGAACAAGTTCTCTATTATTCAGAATACATTGCTTACCCTTATGTTATTGCTATTATCATTCTTTATATTAGTGAGCAATTGTTTGCTCACTATTGTAATTAACACTGCAGCTAAAGTTAAGAAAGTTGAAGAGCCATCTACTAGCAAGGGCAAGGGCAAGATATCCAAATGATGAAGACTTGTTTAAGTTTATTTACTGAATTTATGCTATGAGACTTATTTAATTATGTGATATATACCGCAGACTTGTGTAATAATTTAAGGTTATATTACCTGGAATTGTTTTAAGTTGATGTAAGCCTTTAATGGGGAAGATTATTATTTGAGTTATTTAAGTTATGTCTTTAACCTTGAATATGGGTAGATAGATGTAATTGTTTTGGATAGTGAACACTAAATTCTGTGGGAATGAAGTACCCGAATTTGGGGGTGTCACAGGTTGGTATCAAAGCTTTAGGCTATAAACTTTAGGTGGGGGAAACCTTAGGAAGTAACCTTTAAGAAGACAGAAAACATAGTGGTGATAAACTCTTATCGAGTTCTAAGGAATGAATTGAGGTAATTCATTAAAGATAAGCAATAAAAGACTTTATGTGCTATGTGATAATAACTTATGTGCTCGCGAGTATCGAAGAGTGTCACGTAATAAATAAAACTTAAAAGTATTTTGTTGTCAGGATGTCTAACGTTCAAGGATCCAGTCAAGCTAGGGAAAAGATACCTCAATACCTAGAGATGAGGAGCCCTGAGATGTCCATGTTGTTCGAGAGTAGTTGATTCAGAGGGAGCCTTCTCTGTTGGTTGCTGAGGAAGGACGGGAGAATGAGCCTTTATCTAATCCTGAGGATGAGGACTCTGAGGAGATAGAGGTGGAGAATGAGGAAGATGATCCTGTGGAGTTTCCACCAAACTCTATATCAGCTGAGATGTATGATGAGCTGTATGGCCGAAACATAGAATTATAGGATAAGATTGAGGAGCTAAAAAGCTAGCTGAGATGCGTCAGGCTACTATAGAGCAGAAAGATGTGGAGATTCAGGAACTCGACTCACGACTTGGGAACACAGAATGGAACTTAGTTCACATAGAGGGTCATCAAGAGGAGTTGTTGGCTGAAAATGAAAAGATGAAGACTGAAGTTGAAAAGCTAAAAGATGACTTGAAGGAGGAGTCAGCTAAGTGTGCAAGAGCAGAAGACGCTTGGATGAAGGCTACTTAGTGTGCAGATCATGCTAAAGCCAAGGTTCAAACGAAGAAGGCTAAAATGAATGAAATGGATTATGCTTTTCATTCTGCGATTGATAGGGCCTAGGATCGAGTCTTTTATTACCCACCTTAATTTGAAGACTTGCCATGATACATGATGGATTGTAGGATGGCGTATCGTATTATGGAAGAAGAGCGTAGAGAAACCTCTCGACGTCTTAATATGCCAAGATAGGAAGAATAATAATAACATGTGATTAAATAAATTGTTAATCCCTTATTTTGAGATAAATAAAGGGGTAAGATGAGTATGTAATCCTGAAACTTTTCAAGTTCAGGAAAGTTGATGTTGAAAGCAGAGATGTTATCCTTACTATGTTTTGAAAACTATGAATGAATAAAATGTCGAAGTTTATTGAAATGTTATGTGTTAAACTTTAATCTTAGAATGTTTAAGTTAAACTTTAAATATTCAAGGAATTGAATAGTGATCTAATAAGCGTATATTTTAAACTAAAAATGCCTCCCAGAAAAAGACAACCACGCCAACAACCACCTCTTGAGGGGTCTACTAACAATAACAATAACGAGGCAAACGCCAACCCGGTTCAGCAGTTGGTGACTTTGTTAACGGGAGCACTTGCTAATCAGTCGCAAGCTTAAGTCACAACTTTTAAAGACTTCAAAGCGGTTGGACCACCAAATTTTTAAAGGTCTATGAATCCAGTTGAAGCCCAAACCTGGATCATGGAAATAGAGAAGGTGTTCGACGTTGCCAGTGTTAATCATGACCAGAAAACCGCATTTACAATGTTTATGTTGAAGTCTGAAGCTAGTTATTGGTGGCAAGCAAATAAGGTTCGTGGGGTACAGGGAATAATAGCGTGGGATAGGTTCAAGGAAATGTTTTTCGAGATGTACTTTCCGATGAGTTCCCGGAACCAGATGGAAGTTCAATTTTTGGAATTAAAGTAAGGAACCATGTCTGTGCCAGAGTATGCTACGAAGTTTAATGAGCTGGCAAGGTTTGCTACGTATCAAGTTAATACAGATGAGCGTAAGGCGAGAAGGTTTAAACAAGGGTTGAAGCCCTGGCTGTATAGCAAGGTTTCAATGTTCTAGTTAAACACGTTTGCAGTAGTATTGGAAAAGGCAATTATCGCGGAAGGAAGAAGCGATGCCTTAACTAAGTATAATCAAGAACAAAAGAAGAGAAAGAATGAGAATGAAAACAAGGCTGGTGGAAGTAACAACCAGAAGAGGAAGTGGAATGAAAATTCGAGTGGGGGATGACAACAAGGAAGTCAGCAAAAGAAGAAGTTTGAAGCTTGTACTACTTACGGAAAGAACCACACTGGTGTGTGTTTGAAGGGTAAGCGGGTGTGTTTCAATTGTGGCCAAGAGGGTCACATTGCACCAAATTGTTTTAGCCCAAAGAAGAGAGCTTGTTTCATCTGCGGGTCAAAGGATCATATGGCTCGTGATTGCCCTAAAAAGACAATGGGAAGTGCAAGTGGAGGAAAGGGAAACAACAGTGGTGGTACATTGACTATCACTGGGCCAGTGCAATCAAGCCGACCTACTGCTAGAACTTTCAATATGACTGTGCAAGATGTTGTACAGTCAAAGGATATGGTGTCAGGTATCATTCTTATTAATGGTATTAATGCTTATGTGCTATTTGATTCGGGTGCTACTTGTTCATTTATATCCGATGATTTTGCTAGGAATTTAGATTTGCCTCAGGAAGAACTAGATTTTCCTTCAAGCATAGAAATTGTGAATAGGGAAGTGATTCCTGTTAGGTTTATATACAAGAATTGTAGGGTGGATATAAGGGTCACGAGATGATGGTGGATTTGATACCAATTAAACTTGGAGAATTCGACGTTATACTGGGAATGGATTGGTTATTCAATTACGGGGCAGTAATTGATTGACAAAAGAAATGTGTTAACCTTATAACTCCGTCAAAGGTGGTGTTTTATGGCAGCAAGTCACCTCGACAAGCAAGTTGTCTGACGATGATGCAAGCCAAGAAGTTACTGAGACAAGGATGTGTAGGATACTTAGCCTATATAGTCGATACACAGAAAAAGAGTGCGAAGTTAGAAGAGATACCAGTCATTAGAGATTTTGCAGACGTATTTCCAGACGATTTGTCTGGACTTTCGCCAGATCGAGAAATTGAGTTCGTGATTAATTTAGCACCAGGAACGATCCCGATATCGAAAGACCCATATAGAATGGCCCCGGTAGAGATGAAGGAGTTAATGGTACAATTGCAAGAATTACTGGACAAGAAGTATATCCAACCGACCATATCGCTATGGGGAGCACCGGTGTTGTTTGTTAAGAAGAAAGATGGAACGATGCGGCTCTGCATTGATTACCAGAAATTGAATAAGGTCATGATTAAAAATAAGTATCCATTACTGAGAATTGATGACTTGTTCGATCAACTGAAGGGAGTGAGATATTTCTCAAAGATAGACTTGAGGAGTGGTTATCATCAGCTGAAGGTGAGGCCAGGGGATGTACCAAAAATGGCATTCAGAACTCGGTATGGTTATTACGAGTTTCTGGTTTTGTCATTTGGTTTAACCAATGCACCTACAGCGTTAATGGATTTGATGAACATGGTATTTAAACCATTCTTGGATAAATCTATAGTGGTGTTTATTGACGATATATTGGTGTATTCTAAGACCAAGGAGGAACATGTGGAACACTTAAGAGTGACGTTGGAGACATTGAGGAGAGAGAAGTTGTACGCTACATTTTCAAAATGTGAGTTTTGGTTAGAACGTGTGCAGTTTCTTGGGCATGTCATTGACAAGGACGGAATCTCGGTAGATCCATCGAAAGTTGAAGCTGTAATAAACTGGGATCAGCCGAAGACACCATCAGAAGTAAGAAGTTTCTTGGAATTGGCAGGTTACTTTAGACGTTTTATTCAAGATTTTTCCAAGATCGCAACTCCGTTGATGAATTTAACTAGGAAGGCAGTTAAGTTTGTTTGGACGGGGAAGTGTGAGGAGAGTTTTCAAGAATTAAAGAAGAGATTGAGTTCAGCACCAGTGTTATCGTTGCCTGATGATACAGGGAATTTTATGGTATATAGTGACGCATCGCATAAAAGACTAGGTTGTGTGCTTATGCAGAATGGCAAAGTTATTACGTATGCATCACGTCAATTAAAGGATTATGAAAAAGGGTATCCGACTCATGATTTAGAGTTGGCCGCGGTGGTGTTTGCTCTGAAGATTTGGAGGCACTATCTTTATGGAGAGAGGTGTGAGATATATACAGACCATAAAAGTCTGAAGTATATCTTTACACAGAAAGATTTGAATATGCGACAGAGGAGATGGCTAGAGTTGATTAAAGACTACAACTGTGAATTTCTTTATCATCCCAGAAAGGCGAATGTTGTTGCCGATGCTTTAAGTAGAAAGGGACAGGAGAAATTAATGATGTTGACTGCTTAGGAATAATTTGTAGCAGAAATGGCCAAGATGGAGTTGGAAATTAAATATCCGACAGAATCAGATGAAAAATTATTCCAGATAGGGAGAAGTTCAATTTTAGTGGATAAGGTAAAGAATGCACAACTTCAAGATGAAAACTGTGAAAGGATAAGACGGAAAGTGTCTAAAGGTGAAGAAGACAAATTTAAAGTTGATTCGGAAGGGTTACTTCGATTTGAAGGGAGAATTTGGGTTCCGCCAGTACCGAAAATTAAAGAGGAAATTTTGAGTGAGGCTCATAACCCACGATATTCGATTCACTCTAGAAGTATAAAAATATACCAGGATCTCAGACATCATTTCTGGTTGTCGAATATGAAAAATGATGTTGCTGAATGTGTGGAGAAATGCTTAACGTGTTAGAAAGTTAAAGCTGAACATCAAAGACCAAGCGGATTGTTGCAACCGTTAGAGATACCATAATAGAAATGAGAGCATATCACAATGAATTTTGTAGTAGGTCTTCCAACTACTCAGCAGGGTTATGATGCAATCTGGGTAATTGTTGATCGATTGGTGAAGTCGGCACACTTTTTTCTAATCAAGATTAGATTTAACCTAGATCGGTTGGCAAAACTGTACGTGAAGGAAAATGTTTTAAGACACGGTGTCCCAGTGTCCATTGTATCAAATAGAGATCCACGTTTCACATCAAATTTCTGGAAACAATTACAAGAATGCTTGGGATCGCAGTTGAGAATGAGCACAGTGTATCATCCTCAAACCGACGAACAAAGTGAGAGGATAATCCAGACATTGGAGGATATGCTCAGAGCATGTATTATGAATTTTAAAGGGAATTGGGATGATCATCTGCCATTGCTTGAATTTGCCTATAATAACAGTTATCACGCAAGTATTAGCATGCAGCCTTACGAAGCGTTGTACGGCAGGAAATGCAGGACTCCGTTATGCTGGGACGAAATAGGTGAACGTCAGCTGCTAGGTCCAAAATTGGTGTAACAAACTGTTGAGATCATCAAGGTGATTCGGGCAAGATTGACATCTGCACAGGATAGACAGAAGAAATATGCCGATCAACACCAACAAAATCAGGAATTTGATATCGGTAGTTTTGTTTTCTTAAAAGTGTCTCCCTGGAAAGGGAAAATCAGGTTTGGTAAAAAGGGAAAACTAAGCCCTAGGTTTATAGGACCTTTTGAAGTGCTACGACAAGTTGGTGAAGTGGCGTATACGGTAGCTCTACCTCCGGAACTAGAACATATTCATAATATTTTTTATGTTTTGGTATTACGACCATATAAGCCCGATTATAAACATGTTATAGAATATGAACCATTACATTTTGAAAAAGATTTGTCTTATGAAGAAGTCCCTGTTCAGATTATTGACAGGAAAGAGCAAGTACTAAGGAATAAAGTGATACCTTCTGTTAAGGTAATCTGGAGAAACCATAATGTCGAAGAAGCTACGTGGGTACTTGAAGATGTTATGATGAAAAATTATCCTCAGTTATTTGCTTAATATTGTATAGCGATTCTGGAGACAGAATCCTGTTAAGGAGGGAAGAATGTAACGAATGAATTTATTGAGTCGTGATTTTGGAGACAGAATATTTTTAAGGAGGGAATGATGTAACGAACAAGAATTTTGTTATTAATTTTAAATATTTATTGAATTAAATAAATATTTTAATTGATTTATTTATTGAGATAAATAAATAATTGATGAAATTGTGGTGTAATAGTTTAATTAAAATGTGTTATAATAATTAAATTAATAAATGATAATTTTATGATTAGAAGATTTAATTTAATGAGATAATTAAAATAAATGAATTATTAAATAATTACAGTGTCGTTCTAATTTAATTTAATAATTAAATTAGAGAGGTTAAATAAAATTATAATTTATAATGGAAATTATAATTATATGTCGAATATTAATTTGAATTATTAATTTGATTAAATTAATTGTATAATGAGTGTGACAAATTGAACTATATGATATAAGTGTTATAAAAATAAATTAAAAGGGGGTGTATTATGTGCAAACCAAACAAAGCCTTGTGGCTTTTAGTTAATATACTAGTTGAGTCTTTTGGCTTGAATAAACTGATAACCCACGTTTATCAGTTTATTATACGCACACTGTATTTTAATTGGGTTATATTATGTGTTTTCCTAAGGCTAAGAACAAAAGTTAGAGAAGAAGAACAAGAGAGCAACAGAGGAAGAAATTGAGAGAGTGGAGAAGAATTGGAGTACCAAGAGTGAAGAGGAAAACATTAGCAAGCAATTCTCTATCATTCTTCTTTACAGTAATCAACGATTAAAAGTATAATTTACTCCTAATTTCCAAGTTTTGGTTTTGTGATTTTATTCTCTGTAATTGATTTTTGTTGGATTAGGGTTTGAAGTGTTGATTATATACATGTGTAATCAGATAATTGTTATTTATAAGCAACCTTTAGTGATCAAATTCATAGAAATTGGTTTGAAGAAGAAAATTTAAATAACAGTGTTTTATGTGTGTGAAAATGGCTTATTGAGACCAAAAATTTATGTTCAATCCTTGTTGTAATCTGTAAATTGGTTGTGAATTATGTTAGTATGTCAAGAAATGAAAACAACGTAATTGAAATGGTTTAATTCGGTTAAGAAACGGAGTTTTGGTAATTAAATTCGCTAAATGTGTTACAATTGATGAAAATAGCAAAAATATAGTTTTTAATCCTTTAAATTTGATTATGTAAGTTGTTTTAGGTGTTAGAATGATTGATTGTATGTGTTGTGAGACTTTGGTTAAGTTTGTTATGTAAGGGTTTGCCTTATTGCTGTAGAAAGTATGAAATTGGAGTTTTGGTTTGTAACAGTGTTGAAGATGCTGCAGTTTCTGTCTGCGTACTGGTGCAGCTGCGCCGGTACCAAAGGCAGAAATGGCGCAGTTGCGCCTGTTGGGTTTCGGGGATCGAGCACCAGCACAGTTCACCAGCGCAGTTGCGCAGGTGCCAAGGCTTGGGGCAGCGCAGCTGCGCCGTCCCCTGAGCAGAGGCAGTTTATTTTTTTTAGTTGCAGTCTATGATATTTTGACCTAACCTAGCCTAGTATGCATGATAAGATGTTAATCATATTATATGATATAATAACAAATTGTAATGCATTGTAAATATGAAGATTTTAAGTATTTACTTAACAAGTTATATAATGGTTGAGATTCGATGTTTGTAAGAGGTAGAGAGGAGAATTGAATGCTAACGCTTTACCTTATATGATAGTGAGTTTTCAGATTCGTGTTGTGCGGTTAACCAATATGGTTAGACCTTAAGTTAAAGGTTATGACTTAACTATAATGGTGAATTGGACCTATAAGGTTAATGATAGTATAGCTAATCGATAATGCAACTCTAATGGTATATGTAAGGTGTTTGACGAACGTTTATTATAATTGTGTAGCTTACGCACGAGGCAAGTTCCCTAACCCTAATTTTTTATTATGCATGTAACGACCCCAAAATTCATACTATTTAATTCTCGATTTCATTCGTTAATAAAACATTTAACCTCAAATTTTACATCATTAAATGATAATACAACCATTGAAATTTAGCGGAATAATTAAAATTTTCTATTACAAACTATGCTCATTCCCAAAACCTTCAACCTTTACATCTAAATATCTCAGAATCAATTTAATACTACAATAGTTTACATTACGATACGATATTACAATTCAACACTAATACATCCTTCAGAACCTTAAACATGGTTCAAATAGTACTAACACAACTAAAGTGTATGAATATTCACATCTGGTTCATATCTTTCAAGTAACATATAACTTTACCTCTAAATCTTGACCTGCAAAAATGGTTATTTGCAAGGTTGAGCTCGACAGCCCAGCAAAATCTAACAGTTTTCATGCATCACATAGCACATAATAACATGCTCAATATACATCTTCTAATAATTAAAGTAACATGGCATACATGCTATAATTCACATAGCAAATATAAAGATTGAGTTCCTTACTCAATCAGCATACTTTACTAGATCAACGTAGTCATAAGTTGACTTTAACATTTCATACATTCAACATATATATAACGCATCATGCTCTTTGCAATAAAGATTTAAAACAGTTAAATTCACATAGAAAATAAAAACTGAAAGACTTGTCTGGTTCGTAGATTACCAATTACTGAGAAACAGCTTAAATGCTTTGCGTACATCCTACAATAGTTCAAAGGTTCATATTCACATGCATTAGTTACACATATAACGAAACCACAATGACTCTTAGTCTTAATCTTTTATAACTTGCGTCTCTTTGAAACTTAACACATATCTTCAGGTGTTTACTCCTCTTCGTATGACACTTATCATTACATAATCTCGTTTTGTGTTCCTTTATACTTCTTTCGAAATCGACACTTAACGTTCATTAAAGTCATCATAGATTCCATTACCATATACTAGATGTATTACACTTGTTAACAACAACTAGGTTATTTAACCTCCGTCTTATATCTCGTTACACTTCTCTTATTGTTGACAATAAAGTCTTCTATCATATACTAGATTAACTAATCAATTTATCAATCAAATCGTTCTTTCAACTTATATCTTTCTATAAACCAACATAAACCTTACCATTAGTCTTTAACTTTTGAAAACATCACATTTGGTTTTATTACATAACTTACTCAAGTGACAACTAAAATCTCCATATTTTGATATTATATCATACTACAATCTGTTATTATAGTCCACATTATGTCTTAAACATCACTAACATGCTTGCCAAACTAGATTAGGTCCATTAGTCATGTCCTACAAATAGGCAGACTTCACTGTCTCAGACCAGGGTATGGCGCAGCTGCGCCATACTTAAGCCTGGGACCGGCGCAGCTGCGCCGTTTCTGGCCTTGGCACCGGCGCAGCTGAACCGGTGCATAGACAGACGCAGAGACGGCTATGAACAATAGCCGACTTTAGCCCAACAAACACGAATTTCACCATCAAATCAGTGAAATTAACATACAAAATAAATATAACACTATTATAAACATGATTGCTAACATATTCAACCACTTAGCATAATTTAACAACACTTCTAACTATTTTAATTTCTCATATTTCATATAAAACTCCATTTTTTTGAGCTTCTTCAAAAAATCAACACTGACATCTCAATTTTTCACTAAATCTCTTCGTTCAAACTACGTTATGCTCGTTTCTTAATGAACTAACATATACAAGACTCAATTTACAATTTAACATATAAATTGGTCACTAAAATTGGTACTTTATAAGTCATATGAGAAAACATACACTGTAAAAAAATTTCCTACTGTTATCCGAATTTAGCATGCAATTTTCTTGTTTAAATACTAGTTCTAACATCACAAACACATATAATCATCATAATTTAATTGTATAGCAACAATTCAAAACATATAAATTCACAGAGTATAAAATTGTTGTCGTAGAACATATATATGTATATATATATATATATATATATATATATATATATATATATATATATATATAATACTAAGGTTTAGATAAAATACCTTCAAATTGCTTGAAATCCTTGTTATCACCACTGAACTTTCTTTGGAAAACTCAAGAATTCTCTCAATGTCTCTCAAGTTCTTTCTCTGAATTCTCAGCGTTCTTCTTAGGCTTAGCAACTTAGCAACTAGACTATCTAATGCGTAAAAGAAAACTGATATACCCTTAATACTAATACTAATTAGGATACCAGTTAAAAAAATAACGTATAAGTTATAATTATATTATATTTATTATTTAATTTGTTTTATTTAAATTCAAAAATTAGAAATCCAAAATCCATAAGGCTTCGTTTGGTAAATCATTTTAAATTAAATACTTAATATATTAAAGCCTTGTTTGGGTAAACTCAATTAAAACTACTAATCAAATTAATTAAACAAATATTTATTCAACGATAAATACATCTATTAAATATTTATATAATTCAATAAATATTTAAAATTACAGTTAAAATTCTGGAATGTTACATCATTCCCTCCTTAAAAGGATTCTGTCCTCAGAATCACAATTCAAACAATCAAATCATCACATTCTTCCCTACTTACAAGGATTCTGTCCCCAGAATCAAAAATACAGGTTAAACAAATAACTCAGGTACTATTAAACCTCACTTTCCCAATATATGAATATATTTTTCCCTTCACAGCAGATCACATATTTCAAATATACAGCACATACATATACATACTCAAATTCAAAACATCTCATAATAAGAATTTTAATTATTAAATTCCTATTTTAATAACTTCTAAAAATTCAGGTTGTCACACCATTCCCTCCTTATAAGTATTCTGTCCTCAGAATCAACGAAACCTCCTTACTCGATAAATAAAATTTATCGAATATATTCAACACATTACCTTAATATAAATTTTATATTTCCTGCTACATTCATTATTTCAACAAATTCTAGATTTCTATTTCATAACTTTTACTTAAACTCAATTATATTTGAGTATTACATATTCTTTAACCAATTCATTTCCTTTTCTAAGGATCGTTATCATAAACACTCGGAATATTACATTCACTCATTCTTCTAAGAATTTCGTCCTCGAAATTTTATTTATTAATCCTCATTCATTCAATCTATCAAAATAGATTTTACGTTAATACTTTATTCATTCATTGATTTCTATAACCACTTCTTCCCACAAAGATCTTTCTACAATTATTAAACTTTTCTATTAAAAGTTTTACATTATTCTTGATAACTCATCTCCTTCTCATTTCAAAATTTATTTTCTCACTTATTCAATAAATTCATCATTCAATGTCGCATTCTACGACTTACCTCTTTCTAAGGAATACTCTCCTTTTCACTTCCACCTTGCCGAATAACAAGAATCTTCCACAATTGCTCAATAATTGGGAAGTAGTATGAATAACTCAGGAATTTAAAAGATTCCAAATCATGCTGAGGGGTCACAAGGCCGTGAACTCTATTCTTGGTTTACTCACTGCAAACCAGAGTGTTTATCAATCACAAAGACTGAAAACACACTCCTTACGTACATTAGGTGGCCAGCCTATTGTACCACTACGTTGGGCCGCAACGTAGTGTTTTGTAACGACTATATGCGTTATGCTCGGAACCATTATCCCCGTAAACATGTCCCCTTTATAGGGTTGTTCACCTTAGCTTTTTAACATCTGAATCTGCACCAAAATAATTTGGTTTGGCATAATTCTTCAATAAACGCTTGAATTTCATGAACATCTTTCAATAATCGTCTAGCTGAATCAAATAGCATAGACTTCTTCAACAATTCGAACATCAATCGAAATATACATATACATATATATATATATATATATATATATATATATATATATATTCTCAGATCTTAAAGAATTCTCAAAAAACTTTTTATGACGTCATGATACCGCACTGTATTTACAGTCCGTTTGAAGATTCCGTCATTTTGTGACTTTGTCATACTACATCATACCATAGTGGGTTGACGATCATTAGATCACATCCAACACTAAGTAATACTACATTGAGGACTCCATCATTTTTATCATCTCTGCACCAGGTTCCATGATGCATTGATGATATAAAAAAATACATTTTGATATATTTCAAATCATTTTTGTTTAGCCGAAGCAATTAGCATAGACATACGAATAACGGTATTATTTTTTAAAACTCATTGGTTTCATCACTTGATCCAATGTTTTTCAAGAAAGTAGAAGTACAAATATCAGCACGAAGTCAATAAATTTCGAAAGTCTAGCATAGCTAGTAGATGTAGAAAACCTATGTCTCCACCATCAACTCTACTTTCTATAATGATCCATTGCTTAATCAGTCTATTTATTCCTATCATCCTCAATACTCTATTCACACTTATCTATACCCCAGTTCATCAAACTTACTACACATTGGAAATCCAGGAACTTACCACAATAATATGAGTTTAAGAACTTATACTAGTCAGACCATAGGCGTCCATTCGCTGAGGGGTTCAAAACATACCATATTATTATGAGCCACGAACATACCATATGCATTAGTTTTAAGAACTCGTACCTAACCCTAATAATATCTTACTAATCTTAATAGTTTTTAACTATCAAATATACACATGAGAAAAGAATCACCTTTTCACCACATATACATTGATAGCGCGACACCAACATTTCAATGATTATCAATGTGATAAACTGAGTGCAAGCACAAAACCCTCGCCCATACAAAGGTTTGTACAACTCAGCCATCACATGAGTCCTCAATTGAAATCCCACCTAACTCAATCTTGCTCTTAACTTGCTCTTAACTCGATACGAATTCCTCGTATCACATCATTTATAACTCCTCGCGAGTTTATCTCGTACTATTTTATAGTACACCCTCTTCATAGAATCAAGCTATAATTATTCAAACATTACAGACCATCTTTCTTCTATAACTTAAACAGATCACGTCGTGATCTTATTCTATAATCATCTCTCCCTTAAGATTCTTTTCTTCACTCGTGATCCTTTCTTTCCTTTCATTTACGACATTATTTGTTATCTTTGCTATTGGAGTTAGGAAACTCCCATTTCTTATCTTTATCTCTTCAAGATTCTCAACATTTCATTCGAGTTCCACATTTTCATCATACGTATCCATTTTCTACACTTGGTACACATCGAGTCTCTAACAGTTTCAATATGGTACGCTGAGTGGTTTCCCACGAACAACCAACAAACTAGGTTCCGAGTTACTAGTTCGTATATACCTCCGCTCTATGAAGGAATCGCTTAGCCCAGATACCATACATCAACTATTAAAGAGTACAATTATACCATACTTAAATATAACTCTTTATTCTTAACTTCCTTACCAATATCTTCTTATAGACATTGTCTATATATTCTCACCTTACATCCTTATTATTGGAGTTAGGTAACCCCATAACTCTACAAGATTCTTCTTTGAATCCTCTCACGCATGTTCTATTCCCTTCTTAATAAATTTTCTTAAATTGCTTCTTATGTTCAAACTCTATCTGAGCTTATTCTTTCATTATCTTCACCTTCCTTCTCTAAGGTTATAGCCTACGGTACTCCTACCTAAGGTTTATAACCTACGGCTCTGATACCAACTGTAACGATCCCAAAATTCATACAATTTAATTCTCGATTTTAGTCTTTAATAAAACATTCAACCTCAAATTTTACATCATTAAATGATAATACAACCATTGAAATTTAGCGGAATAATTAAAATTTTCTATTACAAACTATGCTCGTTCCCAAAACCTTCAACCTCTACATCTAAATATCTCAGAATCAATTTAATACTACAATAGTTTACATTACGAAACGATATTACAATTCAACACTAATACATCCTTCAGAACCTTAAACATGGTTCAAATAGTACTAACACAACTAAAGTGTATGAATATTCACATCTGGTTCATATCTTTCAAGTAACATATAACTTTACCTCTAAATCTTGACCTGCAAAAATGGTTATTTGCAAGGTTGAGCTCGACAGCCCAGCAAAATCTAACAGTTTTCATGCATCACATAGCACATAATAACATGCTCAATATACATCTTCTAATAATTAAAGTAACATGGCATACATGCTATAATTCACATAGCAAATATAAAGATTGAGTTCCTTACTCAATCAGCATGCTTTACTAGATCAACGTAGTCATAAGTTGACTTTAACGTTTCATACATTCAACATATATATAACGCATCATGCTCTTTGCAATAAAGATTTAAAACAGTTAAATTCACATAGAAAATAAAAACTGAAAGACTTGTCTGGTTCGTAGATTACCAATTACTGAGAAACAGCTTAAATGCTTTGCATACATCTTACAACAGTTCAAAGGTTCATATTCACATGCATTAGTTACACATATAACGAAACCACAATGACTCTTAGTCTTAATCTTTTATAACTTGCGTCTCTTTGAAACTTAACACATATCTTCAGGTGTTTACTCCTCTTCGTATGACACTTATCATTACATAATCTCGTTTTGTGTTCCTTTATACTTCTTTCGAAATCGACACTTAACGTTCATTAAAGTCATCATAGATTCCATTACCATATACTAGATGTATTACACTTGTTAACAACAACTAGGTTATTTAACCTTCGCCTTATATCTCGCTACACTTCTCTTACTGTTGACAATAAAGTCTTCTATCATATACTAGATTAACTAATCAAGTTATCAATCAAATCGTTCTTTCAACTTATATCTTTCTATAAACCAACATAAACCTTACCATTAGTCTTTAACTTTTGAAAACATCACATTTGATTTTATTACATAACTTACTCAAGTGACAACTAAAATCTCTATATTTTGATATTATATCATACTACAATCTGTTATTATAGTCCACATTATGTCTTAAACATCACTAACATGCTTGCCAAACTAGATTAGATCCATTAGTCATGTCCTACAAATAGGCAGACTTCACTGTCTTAGACCAGGGTATGGCGCAGCTACGCCATACTTAAGCCTGGGACCGACACAGCTACACCGTTTCTGGCCTTGGCACCGGCGCAGCTGCGCCGGTGCACAGACAGACGCAGAGACGACTATGAACAGTAGCCGACTTTAGCCCAACAAACACGAAATGGTTAAATTGATAAAAGTTTTAAGTTATGGGTGAAATGTAAAAACTTTTCAAAATACACAAGTGGTTATAAAATATTCATTATAGTCGGGGAATATTCGTTTGGTCGTGGAATATTCTTTCTGTCGGGGAATATTCGTACGACGGCACAGCCATTTGTGGGCTCCATAACAGAATAACTGTCGGATGAAGAAAACGATAAATTTGAGTTTTTACAAATAACAGCGTAGTTGTTACCGTTAACACTGTTGGAATACCCGGTGGTTAAAATATAGTAATACGCGTTATTGCACAGTAGCACACGGTATTGCACAGTATTAAAATTATTGATTCTTACGTAAGAAGGTACTACTCAATAATTGTTACAGTAATTATTGTTCAATATTTTATTTTATTGATTCAATAATTGCTACGTTAAAATTTTATATTATTGTTGTTCAATAATTGTCACTGCACAGTATTTTCCATTATCAGATCAATAATTCATATTATTTGAATAATATTATTAGATAACATTATTGGCAATATCTAGAAAGTTCTGTCTAAGGAGAGGTTTGGTCACCTAATTGCGCGCCAGTAAGGAGAAATTCTTATTGGAAAGCCCCCTCTTTCCTGGGAACGGCCTGGTTGTCATAAATGTGATTCTATAATATTATTTGTGAATAATTAATTATTGATTCATATGATAAGGAAATATTTATTTTATGTGGATATAAATGAGGAATATATTTTTGTGGTTGAAAAAGAAGGAGTTAATGTTGAGGTGTTTTATCTGTATTTTTGTCAGAACGGAGGTATTGAAAATCAAATTAGGGTTTTTGAGATATTTTGCGGGGGTTATAATTTTTAATCCGACCATTGGATCGTCGTAATTTTTGGATATGTTATACATATATAAGTTGAGTATATGTCCACAAATTTTGAACCGTTAAAAATGAACGTATAATTTGTTATGAATTTTACGAGATGACTGGTTTAGAAATTGTTAAATTTTCGTAGTTAATCATTTTGGTAGAAAATTCTAGAATTGGTGGGCCCCACTCTTGGTTGGTGAAGAAATGTGCTGAGATTTTTATTCAAATGTGGTGGGTGGGAATAGTAGCAGGTAAAGCCATCAGGTTGCAGGTTAAGTCTGCTTCGGCGTGCTAACATTTTTCTATAAATGGAGGGCTAACTTAGAATTGAAAATCACACCAGAAACAAGTTTTCTCTCTTTCTCTCTCTAGATTATTGAGTGTATTTTATGAGTATTTAGATACTTGGTGAGTTGCTATTTATCAGTGCAAGTTTACTTCAGCGTCATATCCGATATCCAGTCAGAAGTGCTGCTCTTTTGAGGTAAGGGATAGTAAAGGGTGTTATATTCTTCTTAAAATGATATTTTCTTCAATATCATTATACCGAGATATTGGTATGAACTTTTTATCAAATTTAGAACTTTTTGAGTCGGGATTACTATTCACGTATACGGCACTATTCACGTATACGGCATTATTCATGTATATGGCACTATTTACGTATATGACATTATTTACGTTTACGGTATTATGTACGAATACGGAGTACTATTCACGAGTTACTATTCACGAGTTACTATTCATGAGTTACTATTCACGAGTTACTATTCACAAGTTACTATTCACGAGTTACTATTCACGACAAAAATTGGTTTGTTTTTCTGACCAAATTATCGTTGATTTATGATTGTTGCTCTTGAAAATAAATGCAGTTGGTGATCATATTATTTTTATTATCATATATAACATTTTTATAACCATGATGTTGAATTTCTCTTTCACTTGAGTGTAAAGATGGGTAAATTATTAGTATGATCATGACTAAGGAATATCTTTGGCCTGTAGTGCAAAGATGAATTGTTAACTGGTATGATCATGACCATTGAATTTATAATTGAATATCTTTAGCTTAAGTGTAAAGATGAATTGATTAACATGGTTATACTTATTGTTTATATAAATTCTGAAATGATTATATATTTCTTTGAGATATTAATATATTTGGCCTGTAGTGCAAATATGAACTGTTGATGAATATATTTAGCATGTAGTGCAAATATGAACTGTTGAGGAATATCTTTGGCATGTAGTGCAAAGATGAATTGTTGATGAATATCTTTGGCATGTAGTGCAAAGATGATCTGTGGTTGAATATCTTTGGCCTGTAGTGCAAAGATGAATTATTGATGAATATCTTTGGCCTGTAGTGCGAAGATGAACTGTTATTGAATATCTTTGGCCCGTAGTGCAAAGATGGTTTGTTGATGAATATCTTTGGTCGTAGTGCGAAGATGAATTTATTAGCATGATTATGAACAGGAACTGTGATTTGGTATAACCATGATCTTTGATGTTTCAGGTAAAGATAGGTGATGAAAATTATCTTCGTCCTGGATGAGAAGAGAAATTTAGAACTACAGTTATGATTATGAGTTATTCATATGATTGTGGACCAGAATTGTTGATTGATGTTACAGGGATAAAACATTGTTGGTGGATTTTTAAAATGGAGAAGATAATAGACTTTATAGTCTATTTGACTCTTCTAATGGATTGCTCGTTCCGCTGCAACTATGGTTGAAAGTTTTATCATTTATCATATGTTCTAAATCTCTGATTTATTACTGATGAAGGCTATTGATAATTTAATTATCTTTAGTCATGATATTCTTTACTAGGCTAGTTGTGCTCACCCTTTTACTTCACAATTCCTTTTCAGGTAATAAGAGTGTAGCTGGGTCGAGCGGGGGTAACAGGGGAATAGGACGATGGTCATCATTTAGTAGTTATATTTGGTGAATCATCTAGGGTGAAGCGAACCCAACGTTGGAAGGGTATTTTGTCACTATCATACAAGATGTCTAATGACATACAACCTCGTGTCATCATAAGATAGGATTGTGCTCATCCACTTGCTGAGTATATTTACGAGCACTACCTATTTAATTTTGGTGTTTGTTTGAAGTATAATTCTCAATTAGAGACAGTGGAGATAATGATAAGTCAAGAGAAGTCTCACCATTGGGAAGAATATGATAGTAATCTTCTCATTTTTCTTTGGGGTATATTGGGTCAACCAAGGATAATTCTGTGGCTATATGATATCTATCACAACCTAGAAGCATGGCCTCCCATGTACAAGGGTTTTCTTGAGCATTTTCCAAATATTCTAATTTCTAAAACAGTTTTTGACTATACCTTTATGTAAGGTGTCATTGTGAGGTGCTGTCCACGGTTGGGATATGAGTCACATTTGTTATATATTTGTATCCAAACTCACAGCATATGTGTTGTTGTATTTTGCACGACAATTGTTGTAATAAAGTTGTAGTTATTTTCTGTACCATGTATTTGGTGACTCAGAATAGGTTGGATGGAATGGGCCTGTTTTGGGGTCGTTACAGTAAACATGAAGGGTAATTAAGTTTTTAGGCAAATCAAGTAACGTAGTTAAGACGGAAAGCATTTTTTCACTTTAACTCAAAAAGTCGGGAGTTTAAATGTAGCTTTACTGACTACAGATGGTTAAGTGGAAAATTGCTTAAACGCCAGGTGGTCATCTGAACTTAACCCTAATTATATTATATTTATTATTTAATTTGTTTTATTTATTTTATTTAAATTCAAAATTTAGAAATCCAAAAGCTATAAGGCTTTGTTTGGCAAATTATTTAAAATTAAAGACTTAATATATTAAAGTCTTGTTTGGGTAAACTCAATTAAAACTACTTTAATTTATTTTAATAACCACTTATAATATTGTAATTTGTCACATTTCTATTAAATTAAGTTTTCATACTTAATTAATTAATTCTAATAACAATTTATCAATTAAATCATTTAATCACAAAACTCAATACAATTAATTACCCATCAAAAATGAAATATAATAATTCATTTAATCATTATAAACTCTCTAACTTAATTGTTAAATTAAATTAGAACATTATCCTATAATTATTCATTTTCTTAACTCCTTAATTATTTACTAAACAAATAATTAACCAAATCAAATCAAATTGATTAAACAAATATTTATTCAACGATAAACACATCTATTAAATATTTATATAATTCAATAAATATTTAAAATTACAGTTAAAGTTCTGGAATGTTACAATGCAAGTTCCTAAACTTTACATTTATGTTGAGCAAGTTTATGTATTCCATCTTGTTTATGATTATGCCACATTGAGCGAGTTTCACATTCTTAACTTTTGTTTCTTGCTATTCAAAGCATAAATTGTTCAAGTTCATTATCCCAAATGAGTTTCTAACTCTTTTGGATGTAATACTTTGTATATATCATGTCTATTCAATTGTATATTGTTGATATGCAATCTTTGACTTAAGTATTGTTGTTTAATCTTATATTATCGTGTTGAACCTTCGAATAGCAAATAAACCTTTATTGGCTGGACTAATCTATAATTGATGAGTGTTCTAAAATTCTAGAATCATTGTTAAGCTAATTCCAAACTAAACTTTCTTTAGTGCAGAAATCCTAAAGTCAAACTGAGATGAACAACCCTAATATAGGGAATTATGTACGCATTAGCATTTAGATGTTTGTGCACAATATATGGTACGAAGAGTTGATCCTCCTAAGTACGTAAAGAAGGGTCTGTATAGTCTAAACGACTGTTAAGGTTGAGGCAAAAATACTTAATAACCTGGGACATAGTTCATGGTCATAAGACCCTCTGATATAAATCTTGAAGTTGTTTTCTATTCTTGATTTGTAGAACAAGTTCTCTATTATTCAGAATTCATTGTTTACCCTTATGTTATTGTTATTATCATTCTTTATATTAGTGAGCAATTGTTTGCTCACTCTTACAATTAACACTGCAGCTAAAGTTAAGAAAGTTGAAGAGCCGTCTACTAGCAAGGGCAAGATGTCCAAATGATGAAGATTTGTTTAAGTTTATTTACTGAATTTATGCTATGAGACTTATTTAATTATGTGATGTATTCCGCAGACTTATGTAATAATTTAAGGTTAGATTCCATGGGATTGTTTTAAGTTGATGTAGCCCTTTAATAGGGAAGATTATTGTTTGAGTTATTTAAGTTATGTCTTTAACCTTGAATATGGGTAGATAAATGTAATTGTTTTGGATAGTGAACACCAAATTCTGTGGGAATGAAGTGCTCGGATTTGGGGGTGTCACATACTTACTACCGACTTACTTAGTATCCCCTACTAAGAGTCTGGTTGCAGTGCATTCTCATTCCGAGATGTCACCAACGAGAGGCTCGAGGTTCTTCACGCATTACACGTCATTAATTACCCTTCACTATCTTAAGTTCAAACCATACACGAGTGTGTATGCTTTTGCACATTTAAACTATGTGTACACGAACCGCCTTCGTCGGTTTACGTGTTTTAACGCTTACGTTCTTTCCTACATCCCTTATCCGATCTAGGTTCGGAACATTCGTTAGCCCATTACTGTTTGTTACAACTTTATAACATTTAAATGTCATAAGTTATCATCTTTGTTCAACGTTTAAGTCATTACATTTCATGTAATCTTAAAAGTTCATTCAATACGAATACAGTCTACCGTATTTCTGAATACGGGATCCTGCATTCTAATTACGCACTTTGCGTTTATATTTTACACTCTTCAAATAAATTATTGATTATCATACTCAAGGTTTTATTAACATCCATCAACGTCTAAGTTATACAACCAATGTATACTCAGAACGTTCGTTCGACGCAAATACTGTTTACGGATAACGTTTACATACTTTGCATTCACATTTCTCGTCTTTTAAACTTTCATTTAACCTTTATTTAAAGCTTAAATCACTTCCTTAAGTGTTACATTACGTGAACTTTACGTTCATTATGTTAGGTTTGTATATAGCGCAATCATGCAATCAAATTACATAAAAGGTGCGGAAGCGCGATAAAATTGGAATTTAAAATTTTCATACAAACCCATCACCATGATCGTATTCTGTGCATAATTATCAATCAATAGAAAAGAAAAGGAGATTAGATTCATACCCTTGTAGAAACTAACTTTCTCATGTATGAGTTCACCTCCAATTCCTTTTCACGTTCAACTTGAATCCATTGGGGTTTGATTCCTTCCTTTGATCAATGTTAGTCACCCAAGTCTTTGGCCTTTAGAGGTGATCCACCAAGAAATAACAAATATTCAAGAAGATGGGTGTTTGGTAAAATCCTAGTTTTTCTCTCGCTAGAGAATATATCAGTACTCTACCAACTCTTGAAATTGTCATTTTGTGTGTGTAACCATTTCTCATAATAAGACTCCTCTTATTTATAGATGTAGGAAACCCTCCTTAACTATTAAGGAATAGGATTTTATTTTAATTAATTAGGTTTCCTAATCTTATTAGTAATAATTAATTAATCTCTTTTAATTAATTAGCATCCTAATCTTATTAAAAATATATGAAAATACCTTTTATTAATTAATTTCTAAACTCCTTTAAGAATTAAATAATAATAATAGTAATAAATTAATAAGACTCATCTTATTAATTTATATTTAATATTTTCAAAATATTAAATAATAAATATTAATTTATTTAATTTATTCGATCACCATAGATTAAATTAAATACATTTAACTTATTATTACGATTATGTCATTTATTTCTTAAATAAATATTTTTTCTTTTCTGGTGTAACCCTTTAGGTTCTCCATATTAAACCGGTTGTGAATAAATGAATTAAAAGAATTCTAATCTTATTTAAATAAATATATTAAACTATTTAATTTATGTAAATAAATAACATTTATTCTACAATAAGGGTAAGTCCCCTTAGCGATCAACGACTTTTCAGATAATATAGATTTCAACATTAATCATAAAAAGAACTTTTGAATTAATAGTTACCGTACAATTTAATCCTTCCACCGTACAATGTCTCAATTAAATATAAGACATGGAATTACTGTCAATTTTTATTTTATTTAATTATATGTATTCCGATTTCCAAATGCACAACTCCAAATAATGCAAATTAGAAACTCCTTTTTAATTTCATTCTGCCTTGGCCAAAGACTTCTGGGTTGTCATTTATCGAATCACATAGGACATTCTCTCCTTTTACTAGAAGCGGTAGATTCTTTATTAATCATGTATTACCTCCATGTACAATTTATTATACCCAAGTATACCCTTTGATATACCCTAAGGGTCTTAAGGTATGTCAAAGTATAACTCATCATACACAAGATACTATGATGATCTCAAGTCCAAGGATCACTTGTAATACTTTTTTACTACAAGAATTTCTATTGACAGGCAAGTAAAACTTCATTAAGTTTCTTAGCGAGCCACATTTAGTAAACTTATTCTTCAATAAACACCTATATACTTGCTTTAGTGTCTCCACACAAATGATCATGAGATCAATCATCATCATCCAATGAGCAACCAACGTATGTATCAATCTATTCGGACTCACTAATTCTTTTTTTAGTAATCCAACGATTTGGAACAATTTTAGTTTTAAACTATCTAAGAATTAGATCTCATTAGCATGATCATTATCATGATTCTAAAAGCATTGCATAAAACTATGGGTTTATCACATATTAATAAAAATAATATTATGTAGATAAATTAAAAGCATTTAATAAATAATTATTTTATTAATAAATGAATAAAATTGTTACAAAGTATATGTTTTATCATCAAACATGATTGGCTTGTATGCATACTACTTTCACATTATTATTTTGTACATGCTCCCCAAGAATTGAGCAGATAAAAACTCATTTCTAGGTTTTTCCTTATATCGGCGCTGTGGCTCTGGTTTCCTTTGTTTTTGTTGGCGCTGCAGCACATATTAGCAGAAGTTGAGGTCGGGGCTGGCGCTACAGTGCCTCTTTTCATGCCTTGGTCAACGTTGCAGTGCTTAACCAAGAACTTAGAAATAAATTTCTAAGTTCTGCACATGTTTGAACTGCCTACTTTGCAATCTCATATTTTATTCATTATAACTCGGAACGAGGTCGTTCCAAGAAGGTTAACAATTCCAGTGGTTTCTGCAGAAAGATGTTCTAAGCCATTTGCAGTTATGTTATTTACAATAGTTCCCATTCTCTTGTCTGTGATTTGGAGCTCTCATGGCCCAAAACTAGGCCTGGTTATATACGGAATTGGTGGCTCAGTTGGACCTTTTTGTGGGCTTTTTCACCACTGAGAAATCTAGCCCACCAAGGAAGTGTTTGTTGGCTTGGTTTGCAGCAGGGTTTGTGATTAGTAGAGTCACATGGACTTTTATTTGGGCTCAAGACTCAAGAGCTGATTTTCTTGTTAGTTTCACTTGGCCTTGTGTTATCAGCCCTTCAATCTTAGGGTTGACAGTCCTTGCTTGGGGGTAATTCTCTTAGGGACTTGGTTGCTTATGTCTCCATGGCAAGTCATGGTGGGCCAGAAAGGGCCCGGATGCCATCACAGGATGCTACGTTGGGCCCGTATTCAATACTGTTGTGGGTTTGGACTTGACATTTATGTTTTCAGGTGGAAATGTGTACCCATTAAATAACAAGATCCCTAGTGACCCTTTTGTGTATGAAACTGTGGGGTTCCTAAATGGGAAGCTTACTTTGGACTCTTTTCATCCTTCCCGAAAAAAATATGAGGCTTAATAGGTTCTTGTGTGGTGGGTTGTTGGTTATATATTTGTGCTTTCGACATCTTGAGATGGCTAGAACTCTTAGCCTAGTAAAATTTCAAGGTTTACCTTCTATTCAGGCATATGGAGGTTAAGACATGCATGTATCTTTTGGTTGCAGTTTGTAAATTATTCTAGTTTTCTTACATGTAAATTTAAGGTCTTTAAAAGCCTTTGTAATGGACTTCATTTTTGGTAATTATGATTGTAGAAGTCTTCATATTAATAATTCCTCTGCAACCTAAGAGATTGGTTAACTGATATATTCCTGTTTAGTGGGTTTAAACCCAATTTTTGTTGTGGGGTATATTTGGGACTGCACATATTTATGTGATGGCTTACTTTTAGCTAGTAGAAAAGGGTAAAGAAATTAACAATCAACTTGTAGAACAGATAAGTTAATTGGTAAAAAAAAATTGAAGTAAATCATTTCAAATTTTCAATAAAGAAAGTATTAAACTGATTTTCAGAATACTACAAAAGTGCTCATGAAATAAGCTGCAAGAAAATTCAAAGAAGTTTTCTTCAAAAGATAGATTTCATTTTATCAATCATAAATTAGTTATTTCAGCAATTTAAATTACTTTGAGGATGAAAGATTATTTCATAACAAGTCCTCCATAGCAAATATATTCACCAGCTTTACATATATTATGGTTATCTCCTCATTTTATTCAATTTTTATTAGGTTCATGTGACCACAACACCAAAAACAAAATAATTTTACATTATCTTTTAAACATACACTATGGTTTCTTTTGGTACAGAAAAAATTTGAAATCACTAATATTATCTTTAAACATTCACTATTACGCTTTGTTTCTAAGTTTTAAAATGGACAGAAAAGAAAAGAAATGGACGAAAAATTTAAGTTTTCTTTCCAATTCTTATATTTTGAGTTTTTTAATAAACGGAAAAGAAAAGAAAAGAAATAGATAAAAAACTTGATCACTTTTCCTGCCAAAATTTTCCGTCCAAAATTAGCCTAATTTAGACAAAAAAAAATTGGAATAAGTAATATTTTTATAATTCTCATATTATTCTCAACTTTTAATATAATAAATTTTAAATTACAACTCATATTTTCAATTTTAAATTTTCTATTCTTTTCTATTAAAAACTCAAAAACAACACAAAAAAAAAACTTGAAGTTTTCTATTCTTTTCTATTCTAATTTAAATTTTCTATTCTTTTCTTTTCTGTTTAAAACTCAAAAACAGAGTGTTAGAGCGGAAGGAAAAGAGATTCGGGAGTACAAGTGAGATGAGTGATTTTTAATTTTAATCAAAACTACATAATTTTGGGAAAGTGACTTTAAATGAATAAGCATTTGCTTCAAATCTTACATGCTTTTTAACATTATATAAATACTGAGCTCCGCTTTTTCTCACATTTGCATAAATGTTTTCATTTCTATTCAAAAAAACTCCAAAGCACCCAATATATAAAAAGCAATATTTTAGAGAAATTTCGCACGTCCAACCCCACAAAAGCAGAACAACAAAAAGGACCAAGTGCGTGGAAACTAGTTTGGCTCAACCAAACGCAAAAGTCAGCACAAAAAGACTAGTTATCTCAAATGTTGAAGGCCAGATTTGCTAAACCGCGAATAGTAATGTATAAGTTGCAAATGTAAGTAAAAGTTTTATGGGTAACTTAGAAGGGCAAATTACTGAAAATGATCCGCATCTGCTGAGGAAAGATGGAGAGGACTTGAAGGTGAATCATTTCCTTCATCCGCAACTTCATTAGCCTTCTTTATCTTTGTTTTTGATTCTTCATCAAATTTCTCCTTTGAGTCAGCTTCCTTCCGCTTATGAGTGCCTTCAATCTTTTCCTCTGCTCGAGGATTCGAAACTTCATTTTCTTTTTCCACTGACCAAGCCTCCAAAGCCTCTTCTGAAGAATGAGCTTCCTCCTTGGTGGACTCTTGAAGTTTCTCTATAACATCCATTATTTCTCTATTAACCTATATTTGTGGGTAAAAATATATTAGCAGTTGTAAATGTGGTCTTTTAGAAGACTTGGCTCTTAAAGAAACATAGAGAAAAACTGAGAAATTATCGCGGGGGAGGTTGAACAAATCAACGCGAGTAAACTCTATTTCCTATCAGTAGCAAAAATAATGTGAGCCACACCTGTGGATTCTGAAGAAAATCAGATATGTCATTAGTGCATTCTGGGCAGTTCATGACATTTTTCTGTGATCGAAGAGTCCGCCCACCTCGACTCCTCTCTTTGGTGAATGCCTGTCCAGCAAATTTTCCTTCTAGACAAGACTTGCAAAAGTTATGCGCACAAGGTGTCGTGAGAGGAAAAGTCATCACATTTTTACAAAGGAGGCAACTGAATTCTGCATGAGAAACATTACTATAATAATAAATCTATAGCTTCTGCATTATCAAGGAACATGTAGTGCCTTCAAGTGAAACAAAAATTCTAATTATTCTAGAAACCCCAATGATGGAGCTAGATTTAATAAATACCTAGTGCATAAAAACTGAATAATGAACCAGTACTTGCAAAATTGAGGTATAGCAACAAACTACATAAAACAAGATGCACAAATAGATTACACAAGAATTTATATTTAGTCCCGTCTAGCATGTCAATGACCTTACTTTCCCAGTCCAAAAATGATGACAAGAAAACATAGCAAGCTAGGGAACAAAACCTTTTAGAAGTTTATCTTTTACAGACACGCATTCTGCTTTTCTTATTGCTCTCCTCACTTCTTGTCTCTCTTCAGGATTGCCTGTCGTAACTCGTTTTCGGCTAGGAGGTGGTGGTCTTTTCCACTTCCAACAATCATCTTCTTCCTAAAATTCAAGTATAGGCATAACTAAATATTTAAGAATATTCAAAAAAACAGGAAAAGAGTGTTTCAGGACATGATTAAGGGAAAGAGGGCAAGGGCCAACACTAGGTTATGTTTTCCTTAACAGAATCAGCATAAAATATTTGAAAGCAGAGAATTAACACTTCAGGAAATGGGGAATTTTATGTTTCTCTACTCACGTCATAATCCCACGATGGACTCTCCATCCTCTCAAAAGTGTCAATTGCCCGTTTAAACTCTGATATTGTTGGCAGGGGTCTAGGCCGGTCACCATGCTCATCGCTGCATTTAAATTTGGTGAAAAGCATTGAAAAAATATTTCTTTGCTGAAGAAACTCACAAGCATAACTAGCACAAACCTTGTCCAGGGTGCAGGGTCATTGTCACATCTTATAAATAAGTATCTACAAACCTTAAAGCCCTAACACAGCAAAACATTGTTATTAGATATTTAGAGGCAAGAGAAAAAACTAATTGGCTTCTTTCAAAACATATCAATGTCAATAGTTACCTGTTTTCCCACTTTTCGCCAGCATTTTTCAATCCTGTAGATTCCATCATATCGCAACCCCTTCTCAGGGGCATAGCTAGATCGCTTCTCTTTATGGGATCTGCCATCAAAATACAAATTTAGGATAGAATGGATTCAGTAGGAATCTATAAACCTCTCTCATGTATAATAAAATATCAAAGAATCCATATCACAATGTATCTCCCAAAAATGAGAATCTACTTTGAAAATCGATGTTTGTAAAGAAAGTTAACCTTAAGCATAATAAAGAACAAATATGAAAAGAAAATTCATATCTATTGAGATTTTTAGATTGATTTTGAAAGTAGACTCATTTTGGAATGTTTAAAAAGAAAATTTGACCTCTCAATTGAAACGTTGTATTACTCAATCTATGACCCAAATAACTAACACTAGACAATAATAAGCCAATAACAGGCTTGCACTTTTCAAGATTCAAATTTACCTCATAGTATAGTATTGTTAAAAAATCATAAAATACCGTATCTCCGCACCCGCGTCTAAATTCGAATTCATATCCGCATATCCTCTATTTTTTGACTTCACGTGTCTGACACTTAAATTCGTATCTGAATCCGACACCCGAGTAACACACACACACACATATACACACACACACACACGTGTTTTTGTGTACGCACACATACATGCTACCGAATCCTTAAAGAAATTTGAGCTGGTTGCTATACACCATTCACTAAGTTACCAGCTCAAACTTCATAAAGGATTTTATAGAATGTAATGCTTTCTATTAAATTACCTATAAATGACAAGTAATGCTTGGGGTCCCAAGGTAATGATGTTTTTGCTAAAACTAGAGCTAATTCTTGCAAACTCACTTTGGATATGAAATTTGAGTATTCTGAGGTAGTTTTCTTATTTTCATATTTAGGGTCTCATTACTTTGGTTACTCGACATCATGGCAAGTCCTATGTTAACCAATGTAATGACAACAAGAGTATTCAAGACCCCAAATTTGAGATTCCATTTGGCAACCCTAGCATAAATTAGTAAGTAACCTATAGATAGGTTTCATACCACTTCACCATATCCTTAGTTGTTATATTAATCCAGTTCGAGATTCTATTGAGTTTAGAGATTCAGGTCTTAGCAATTGCCTCCTACAAACATGCAATTTCTGTCTTTTTTTCCATGTATTTTAAGTTTTTATTTCCTTTCATTTTTTACAAAGCCACATAGGAAAAAATAAACTTCCTGAATTTAAACAAAATGAGACAATTTCAAAATTTTAATAACTTTAATTGGGCAATTGAATTTTTAAAAGTTGTTAATAAGTAAAAGATGTCAGCTATACTGGGATAAGCATTAGTTTTGTCATATTCATTGCAGCCTACGTCAACTATTCATACTCTGTTGAATTGAGCTGATAGTAGGTGCCATCTGATGATTAATTCACATTAAGAATAGAACATCTCAATGAGTACATGCTGAAAGATCATGAGTACTTTCTAATGATCATCAGCTAAATTCTCCTTTTTCAAACTAGAGCCAACTAGAGCCAATACTCACTACTGAACGGCATTTTTTGCATACTAAGAGAAGTTTGAACTGGTTTTAATTAATCTCAATGGACATGGTTTTGATTCAATGTCATACAAAGAAGAAATAAATAATTCAAACATTCAAGATGTAAACAAATAAGTTCAGATATCCTGCAAAAATATATTTACCTAACTACTCGAACTGGATAGCCCTTTTTGCAGCTAAATCGTAAAGCCTCATTGTATTCCTTAAAAGTTTGGTCAAATGATTGATCCTTGTTGGTCCTTTTGTTCCCACTAAGATCTCTACCGCCACTGCCACACGCATTAAAGAACAGAAGAATATTAGAAATCCTAGAATAAAAAGAAGAAACAACAAAGACATTAGGCATCAAATAATCATGGTAGTTTTATCTAAAAACAATAATCACATTTACAGCTATTTAAGGTTCTCTGCTAGAGGAAAAAGATGTGGGAAAGAATTCCCTAGTGTCACTATACACCATAAACAGGTGAAGCATGGACAATAACCATGCGGTCCTCTTGTACATGTAAGATGTTGATATTCAGAAACAGTGTACATCGACCATATACCGTAGCATTGATGGATTTACTAAGAGGACAACATTAAGCAAGATTAGCGGCACAATTAGAACTACCCCATATGATTTCCAATAAACGCTGATCAAAATAATGAAATTATGTTTGACATGTTTGTTGTATATAATCAAACATAAAATTGTAGATTACATAATGCCAATCTACTACAGTAACCATATGCAGTTCAATAAAATATAAGCTTGCTGCATACAATGAAGTGATCTCCAAAATTGTGATCAGAGATAATAACTGCAGTTCAATTAAAGGTCTAGACAAACCTTCCAGTATAGAGGAACCATTCGCCATGATCCTCATCATCCTCATAACCACCAGAAATCACCACTGACTGAGCGCCATAATTGGATTGTCCAGCAATCCCCGAAACAGGCGGGTAGTGAATACCCCATTGCCTGCACTCCATGCGAAGATCCCAGGACTCTCCTACCAAAACACCCTTGTTCCTTTCTGGATCATTCTCGGCAAGGATAGGTCCAAAATGGTCAGATGGAGTAGTGACAAAAATCCGTCCACTAGCAGCATTGGCCATTCCATTTTTCTTGGCCCGTTCTGTAGTATATGCTTTATCAGGCCGGTATTGGTTATGCACAAAATGATAAACTTTCAGTGGCCCTTCGGTAGCAATTGACTTTGACATCCTGGCCATTCGGATGGCAACTACAAGCGCAGAGTTGATGCGTGGCTGACTTGCCATTTTAGGGGGGATACTGCACCGACACTTTGCACAAGTACTCTTCCCTTGCCCGATCCACTTTTGGAAGCATTTCAAGCAAAAATTGTGGCCGCAAGGTGTCTTAAACATGAAATTCACCATCAATTGAAGACATCTAAATTAGTTCTTCCAGTTTCAACCTCACAACAGTTGAAATTGTACATACCAAGTTCACGATTAACAAAAGCAATGAGGTGAGTGATGGGAGATCAGAAAACTACAGCATTCTAGAGTTATATTCCATGAATTTTTTTTAGTAGATATTCAACATATTCTAGTTGCATGAGGTAACAAGAAAGCTAAGTCATAGATTGTCAAATCCATTAGCAGAAAAACTGGACTACAGTTCTAGCTAGCCAGCCCATTGTGTTCAAAAATGTACCAATGAGCTTCTGCTGATAGCAGGAACACACCTTAAAATTTCAGCAGTTGGTACTGCAAGTCCTTCAAACATCAAAACAGCATATGAGAGTTCTAGTTTTACTTCTTAAACAATAATCAGAAAGGAAATAAAATTTTCAAAAAAATTTAATCATCATAATACATGCCACTGGCAATCCCTTTCCCTACCCAGACAATCGATTTAAGTTTAAAAGGAAGAGTTACACTGGTGGAAAAGCACAAAGTTCAGAAATATGAGCACAAAAGCAAAAACATCACTAAGAAGACGAGTAAAACAATAATTTAGCTGATCTAAACCTACCCTATGAGGAAACAAACCACCAGAAGCATGAAAACAACATTTAGTTATAAAGTGCAATAACCCTCTGTCCAAGATAACAAAACCATGCCCTCACATCTCAACTGAAGTCCGAATTCAAAACTAAGAAAAGTTCTGCTGCAAATTCAATTCCAAAGCATGAATACATGCTCCCAGAAGTAACCCAAGTAGATATAAAAGAAGAAATCACAGCACACCTAGACATATCAAAGCTCTGGTTTACTTTCAATAATTTAGCCAAAAACAAAACAAATAAAAACACCTGATACAGTTACTTTAGCAAACCCATAACCAACAAAGTTAGCAAATTAGTTTAGGGAAAATAAGATATTTACTGCTTGTATACAAATGAAAACACCTGATACAGTTACTTTAGCAAACCCATAACCAACAAAGTTAGCAAATTAGTTTAGGGAAAATAAGATATTTACTGCTCCATACAAGCGTGCGTACCTTTTATCAAAAAAGAGAACTTGGATATTCTAGAAATTGCATTAATCATGTCAAATAAACAAAGCTCTGAATGACTGATCAACCATAATAAACAGCATCCAAATGTACCCAAGAAAATGAACTCTTAGGCAGAACTAAAAATCAATCACAAACAATAATTAATATAAAGGCCATATCATTACCGTCACAGGTCTCTCAGGCAACTGAATGCAAAATGAGCACTTGAAGGACTCATCAATAATATCCATAACTTCATTTTTACTTTCTCTCTCCTTTCCTTTCCCCTTCCCGTGATCCGGCGACGCCTCTCGTCCGCTTAATAGCTCCTGTCGCCTCTTCGCCTTCTGTCGCTCCGTCAGCGACGAGTCGGCTTCGATCGCACGGATCGCAGCAAGGAGCTCGCGGTTCTCTCCGCCGGCACAATTAGTCGGAGCTCCGGCGGAGGGTAGTGTTGTACAGTCGGGACAGTCCCACTGCAAAGTGGAGGCCAGGGTTTCGGGTCGCACGGCAAGACAGGGCATGTGCCACGGCGTTACGCAGGTGTTGCAGGTGAGTTTCTCCTCGTCCGACGGCTTGCTCTTGCATAGCATACAAATGCCGTCACCGTCGCATGGCAGTTGGCTTACTTGCGCCATTGATGTATAGAGAGAAGATTGACTGATATATAGAGTTATATATGACTGATATATAGAGTTATAGTTATATATTTAGAGAGAAGGACATCTAGGTTTAAATTTTGAAATTTGTAAGACAGGAGAGTGAGGCGGGTTTTGAAAAGAGTTGACCATTTTGTTTTGAATTTGGGAGATGATCGGATGGATTCGTGTGCATCTTCTGCGCTCTCCTGTTCCGCAATAACTTTTTTAAAATCTATACTATAATAAATCTTTTCTGTGTTATTATGTAAATATCTATATAATAAAACAGAACACATTTTAAATCTTTTTCATTTTATTCTATAAATATAGTAACATTTAATATACAATAATAAAGTTATTTAAATTTAGTAAGCAAATCAGATTTAGAATGTAAAGTGTACTTACTTGAAAAAATCAGAATTTGGAAAAATAAGAAAGATAAATCCGAGTCATTTGAATTCACAAAGTCTCCTTGAAACAAATTTATTCCCTCACTGGTGCTATAGGTTTTTAAATAATTACTTCTCAATATAAAACGGATTTCCAACTCTTAATTTGTAGTACTTCGAAATTAAGAATTCTTCGAACACAATTTCTATGTTCTGTACTTGAATCTTACTGTGATGATATGATGAGTGAAGGAAAAATACTGGGAATGAATGAAAGAAATATATGCAGAACGGGAATTAGACTTAGGTGTTGTTTGTTTACGTCTGAATGCCTCTTAATGGACTGTCTCTTATTTGCTAAGAGGCATGATGCTGTTTGTTTTTTATTTTTTATTACCTCTGAATGCCTCTTAATCGTTAAGACAGAAAATAAAATCTTAATAATTAAGAGGTACCTCTTAATGAAATTTTTTTGATAATTTTTTTTATATAAATATATTCAACAATATTATTCACTCATTTTTATTAAATTGAATATTTAAAATTATTAAATAAAATTTTACCCTTTAAAATGATAAAATAGTGTCATTAAGAGACAACTTACTTTATAGTTTTATCAAACAGTTTTTTAGATTCAGACCTCATAACCATTCAGATGATCTAATTTATTAAGACATCATAATCATTCAGATCTTAATTCTCAAGTTTATCAAACACAACCTTAGACTTATTTTGGAATGCGCTCCCGGATAGACTATTTATAGAATAGTTCAGATGGGATATGACCGTAGGCGCATCCATTCGTCAAAATGACGTAGTATCAGTGATTATAATAAATTTAACAAATTTTGTCCAAAAAATTATATATATCACCCGCCCGATCACGACCCGGACCCGGTCCGTCCGACCGGTCGGTCGGCGGCACGCGCGTGTGGGTTCGAACCAAGTATTGGCTAGGTCCTCTCCCTTCCACAAAAGTGGGGTACCCCTTGGGGCCCTTCACATTGTGCAAACATCCCATATATAAATTCTTCACATTTCCCTCAAATTTTATATATGGGACAAGGCATGTTATAACATTTCAAGTAGGTGACTTTGGAGTCAATTTTCTCATTCAATTCTTAATGGATTTGAGCAAATAAGTATACCACGTTATACTCCTCGCGAAAGAGAACGCATTTGTGCATGGACTCGACATTTTTGGAGTGTGGATCCCACATTAAATTGAGCCTCAAAATGCTCTAATATTTATTTTTTAAACCCATTTCCAACATTCCCACCTTAAAGTATAAGTACGGTTTAGATTCATTATAATTTAATCTAGAGGCTCACATTTCATCTCTCCCTCTCCTCTTCACCACTATTCTTACCCCTCTATTAACTGAGAAAGAAAGAGAAGGAAGGAAAGTGGTGGTGGTGGGCTGGTTAATTGAGAAAACCCTACCCCAATGTCTTCCTCTCCTTCAGCAACTGAAACCCTAAATCCTACAGCCCCAATGGACTCACATTTCATCTCTTTATCCTCTTCACCACTCCCCTTACCCCTCTATTGACTAAGAAATAAAGAGAAGGAAGGAAAGTGGTGGTGGTGTTCGGGTTGATTGAGAAAGTCACCAACTCAACCCAACCCTACCATAATGTCTTCATCTCCTTCAGCAATTGAAATCCTAAACCCTACAGCTCCAATGGACGACCACGATTCCTCCTCCTCCGATCAAGTCAATACTACCACAACCTCCAAACAACAATATTCATCAATCCTCCGCCGTCACTCAACCAACAGAAGAGATTGAAATCGAAGCTAGCGAGAAGCAAAAGTGAACAGAACCCGAGTCCGAAACAGAACCCGCCAGAGTGAAAGAGAAACACCCGCCTCTGTTCGTATTTCGGGCAGACCGGCGGGTTATGTAGCCACGGGAAGACGTGCCGGAATGCCCACGACGAAGAGGAGCTCCAGTAGAGGCCCGATAAGACGTGGGACCCGACTTTGGAGAAGGGGAATAAGCTATTGACGGAAGCTATTATCGAGGGTTCTAATTCGAATTTGGGACTTCAAAAGTGTTTGGTGAAAATACCTATGAAGTGAAGCTCAGATAATTTAAGAAGCTTTCTTTCTAAGAAGGTTAGTTTGAGCATATCTTCCTGAAAATTGTTCTTTTTGGATAATGTATGTTGTTTTGATTGGTGAGAAACTGTGAGGACGGAGAGGTAGATAGAATTGTGGAACAATGTGATGTATAAAATTCTGTAAAAGAAATTTTATGCGATTTGGTATTATTTTTCATATAATGTTTATTTATGTAGAGCATGAAAACCATAATTAAATGGTATGATAACTGATTTATATAATATTAAGGTTCTGTTTTCATAGCCTTTTAAAAAATGTCGAAATACATGTTTAAGAATTTTTTTTATGTTCTCAAGAGATATTTTCAGTAAACTAACAATTTGGAAGATGGCATGAAGTCCATTTCAATTATTTTCACATGTATCATAAAAGTAAAAAAATATCTCATAAAGATCAAGTTTTTATGTTATTTAATAACCCCATTGGCATGAAGTCCATTTCAATTGATTTCTCAAATATTGTAGCTAAACACATGGTCGTTTAAAGAAAAGTAAAAAAAGAAAAGAAAAAGGAAACTAACAACAAATATCAGAAAAAAGGATTTGAATATACGATAAAACTTAGCTGATAACCAAACATACCATAACTTCTCATGTTTCGTTAGAAGTCTTTGTTTTGAAAAATGCATATATAAATTTGGAATGGAGGGAATATCTATATCTATAAGATAAAACCCAATTGTGACGCCCCCAAAATAGGTATACATCACCTATTCTGAGTCGTCAAATATATGGTACAAAATTCAAATACAACTTAATTATACAACAGTCGTGTAAAATATGACTAAACATATGCTGTGAGTTTTAATACAAATATTGTCAGATAGACAATATACAAACTCAATGGGGTCTTTATTACATTTATTATCACACTATTACATAGAATAGTGAGGACTACTAATGCTATCATCTGGTCCATCACTCTGTTCCCTGACTCGTCCCAACTATATTCTCGTTTTCTGAAGAAAATAGTGAAAGAAAGGGTGAGCTCAACTAGCCCAGTAAGAAATATTATGACTAAGATAATGCAGAATAAATTATCATTAGCCTTAAACAGTGTTAAACTGATACAATATAACAAACATCAAGTTTAACTGCAGCGGAACAAGCAACCCATTAGAAGAGTCAAGTAGAGAATAAAATATACTATCTTCTATGATTTAAAATATTTTTCATGACTTTTATCACTGGGACTCAGCTTAATAAATAATCCACATCATCGAATCATCCCTGCACTACGGCCAAGGATATTCTTTAGTATCACGACCACAATTATCCATGCACTACGGGCCAAGAATATTTGTGTATTCATTAATGGTCATGATCATGTCAACCACTGTCCATCAATGCACTACGAGCCAATGAGGACTTTTACCACATCATTTGTAACATTACGGTCATGATTATACCGAATTATCCCTGGTCATAATCATACCAAGTCCATCTATGCACTACAGGCCACAAATGACTTTCAACAAAATATAAACATGAGGATGATGACAATGATATAAGAATTCAATAAAACAAGTTCAAGAATTAATTTATCCAGGAACTAATAACGTCCAAATTGTCAACATGATACTTCTTTGTAGAGTAAAATTCAAGAATGCTCAGAAGAATATTTTCATGAAAAGATACTAGATGAAGCGCAAATATCAAGGATATTCCACTAATTTCATGGAGTATAGAAGCCAAAACTTTAACCAACTGAGTATAATAAAGAATGGAATAACAAAAGAAATCACCAAGCATGCGATAGACCGCACATGCAGGTTATTCCAACAGAATAATAAATAATGGAACCAGGTCCGGCGTAAAACGCACAGACAGGATATTCCAACAGAATAATAAAGAATGGAATAACAGAAGAATTTCACCAAGTATAGGATAGTCCCCGTATACAGGTTATTTTAACAGAATAATAAAGAATGGAATAACAGAAGTTCTCTTCATGAATACAAAAGAAATAATACCCCTTACGAGTACAACAAATAATATCCCTTACCGTAAAAGAAACTGGATATAAGAGTAGGGAAGTAGCAGAATACTTTTCTTCTTTCTTTCTAAAATTTTCTCTCTCTAGAGTTTCAGTGAATTCGTAAGAAATAATGAAGGAATGAGCTTCTATTTATAGAAGAATGGACTGCATAGTAACTAATCCATGAACGGTCCAGATTGATTTACTTTTAATCGGAAGGTCTATATTTAAAGCAAAATCTTTTAAATAAAATATAATATTATATATTATATATATAACATGTGCAGAGAAAAAAATTCACGGTTGTCTTACAAATAATCACTGATGACTTATGTAACAATCGGTTGCCTGAATTTCAAGCTATCCAAATATAATATATATATATATATATATATATATATATATATATATATATATATATATATATATATATATATATATATATATATATAAATAGATAACACATGTTATAATTCAACAAAACAACAAGAAAAAAAAATACTCCTACCCGACAATTCATTAGGATTTTCTCCACCCCCAATTTTCTTTCTTCCCACATCACCCCACATGTTCCCTCCACCAAAATCCACTCAATCAAACAATTATTATATATATATATATATATATATATATATATATATATATATATATATATATATATCACTTCATGTCATACATATATAAAATACATACCACCACCCCCAAATTCTCTTTCATATAAAAACATATAATCCACTCACCCACCAATGATTGTACCGTCGTACGGATATTCCCCGATAAAAAGAATATTCCCCGACCAATCGAATATTATATAACAACTTGCATACTTTGCAAAATTTATAAATACTACCCACAACTATAACATTATATCAAATCCACACCATAATATTCAAAAAAATTATTTTGAGAAAATTAAATATTTATTCATAAAATCTGGGGTCTCACACCAATTTGAATATTTAATTTCTCTATATCTATAAGATAGAACCCAATTTGAATCTTTAATTTAAACATTTCGGAAAGCACAAGGATGGTTCAGATTCATTCTAACTTAATTATTTTAACTTAATCTAGAGGCTCACATTTCATCTTACACAAAAAAAAATTCTGCCCAAAAAAAATCTCACATTTCATCTCTATCTCCTGTTCACCAGTCCCCTTACCCCTCTATTGACTGAGAAAGAAAGAGAAGGAAAGTGGTGGTGGTGGTCGGGTTGATTGAGAAAGCCACCAACTCTACTTAACCCGATATTGACCCATACCTCCTCAAAGCCATCAAATCGGTGGTTCGTCACTCTGATTCGGAGCTCTAAATCGCCGCCCAAACTTGAGCCTCATGAAACGAGCCTATTCTCAGGTCCTCTCATATCATTTATAATAAATTTTAAATACTCAATCCTTTTGCTCTAATTTCATCTTACTATTATTTGGGTTGAAAGTTTTGAACTTTAGTTTGGAAACAAGGAACTGCCTTTTCGAAGATATCATGATGTTGAAGAGACCGTGCATTAAGGGAAATTGCCTTTTGGACTGTTACTGTACCAAAAGATTGTCGGCTTAGAATGAAAATAAGTATCCATTTATTGGAATTAGTTATGCGTTGATAGGGATTACCAAGATGTATGTTTGAGTGACTATCTACTCTATCTTATTTTGTAAATTTATTTCTTTTTAGTTTCTTTAATAACTGTGTATTATCTTATATTAATCTGGCGTGTCTATTAGCCCTGATATCTTTAGTTTTTCTTGACTAATAACTGTGTCTTTTTGTTATCTTCAAAATTCATGTCAAATTATTAATTTAGTTTTCAATGTTTGAATTTGATTTAAAGTTTTGAACTTTGACTAGGAATGAGGTACTTCAGGTTTTCTTTAAATTTGGGTTGAAAGTTTTGAACTTTAGTTTGGAAACAATGAACTTATTTGTTGAATTTGAAGAGTATATGTTCCAACTTTATAATTTAGTGAATTTATTCTGTTTAAATATTTGACAACTGCACACATGTTATATATGTATGTATGATGCCATATAGTCCATTATAAGAAATTATGGAGATTTTTGTAAAAACTCATGTTTTGTGTGATAGTTCGTTAGGTAAATTTTACAATGAGGTTCATTCTTTGTAGGATTTGAGTGAATTTGTCAACGAGAATGATAGAGTATATACAATGGACCTTTGTGGATGGGGCCAACGTAATTAGGTAAATCTACTTTTATGTCACTGCATCAAAATAACTTTACTATTCTTAATTGGGCAAAGTGCGTTCGTATTGATACGAGGACATTAAGGATAGTGATGAAGAGAAGGTTTAAAAGGATGAAGAAGACATTTAAGAGAGTTAAATGATATGCAATCCAGTACCAACCTGTCCACCTTTGACGATGACTAACCTACCATTGGCCAAATAATTGTCTAGGTGTGAAAATCTCTTTTACTAAGACTCAATATATTTCTCCACTTCTCACAATATATGCACAAACACACACATAACTGTAACCAATCAAACACTCGGAAATTAAGCTCACACACCATTATACTGCCACCAATACAGATTTATGATTTAAATCATTAAGTAAATGAACTGTTTGTTGAAATGGTACTAAGAAAATCTTATTTGATTGTAAGTCTACATTCATCCATATCTTTTTCTAAATAAATTGATAATTTGTTACAATCTCTCTAAATTCTTACTTATATCAATCTAAATCATTCCCCCCTTTACATACAAATGTGTGTGAAAGGGGTCTTATGTTTAGATTTGAATCAAACTAAAGAAAAAAGTAAAGGGTCTTATGTTTCAAATTTACAATTGTTTTACTTTGACTAAAATATTGCTATAAGTTTTATATTTCAAATATTGTCATGTATACATTGAAGGATACTTGATGTAAGCTGTAAAGAATACGAAGTTGTTTCTCTATTTTCAGCATGTGTGTATTTTTTGTGTTCCGTCTTTTGTAAAGATAACTAATTATACATGGTTATGATGATTTTGGGTATAGAATGATGGTTGTTTTGGTGATTTAGATATGTATTTGATGATTGTAAGTTTTATAAACATGTTTAGATTTTTCTGGATATCTATTTTTAAAGAAAACTCTACCGAAATTTCTTGAAATTAGTAGCGACTAGCTTGATATTTTGGTTGTTGGATATGTGTTGATGATTGAGTATGTATTAATTATTGTGGTGGTATGGTGAATTATGATAATTGTTATGTCTGATTGTAAGTTATTTTAGATTGAAAAGAGTCTTTAGGTAATGTAGTATTTTTAAAATTTTAATCTAATTTTTCGTTACGCCGTGGCTTTAAGCACGAGTAATTATTAGTACACTTAAAAGTTAAAATTTAAAATAATTTATAATTTTTTTAAGTTGTGACTTATAAATAAAAATATTATACATTATTTTAATTTATAAATTATTAATTTAGTTAAAATGTGTTATAAAAGTGTTTAGTTAAAATGAGTTATAAGTTAAAATAAATTATAAATATTACTAAAATAAGAACAAAATAGTTTTACCACTTGTTCAAATTTCTACTTATTTTAAAATAACTTATAAGTTAAAATTTAAAATAACTTATAAGACATTTTAATTTATGATTTATAAATAAAAGTGTTTGACATTATTTTTACTTATAAGTTAAAATAAGTTGTGAATGTGTTTGGCTAAAATGACTTATAAGTTATAAAGATAACTAAACTGAAGGCAAAACAATCTTTATATTTTGTTAAACTTACTAATTTTAAAATGACTTACACGTTATTTTTTGAGAAGTACGAAATTGTTACTTCTCAAAAATGATTGTTATATATTCTCAGAAAAAGCACAAAGAGATCTAGAAGGGGGTTGAATAAATTCTTTAAATTTTCTTTTTAAAGATATGTTATTAAATCAACTAAAAAAATTAATTGATTGATTAAATACAGCGGAATTGTATTTTGAAAACCCTTCAAAGATTTATGGGAACTACACATCTTAAAAATTAGAGAGCAATTGTAGAAAAAAGTCACAAATATAAAAATGTAGAGTGACAGAAAATGAAATGCAAAAAGTAAAAGAATACAAGAGATTTTTAAAAGGTTCGGAGAACAAAAGTCTCATAACTCTCTTTTCAACTCCGCGAGTAGGGATACACCACTAAGGAGTGTTGTTGTTCGATTTATACAATGATAATTACACACAAATATATACAATCAATCAAGTAATATAGAAATTAGAAGGATGTCGAACCCATAGAGAATAAGTACTAATAACTATCCTAATATTAATGAATTATCAATCTACTTTTAATTAAACGATCACAACAATTGATTTTGAATGTAAGTTGAATAAAATTAAACTAAATTAAACTAACAAAAATTGTTCACCGGTTGAATAAAGCATATAAATACAATTTTCCCAAGGTGGGGGCTAGTTGCACTTCTTATTTTATGTGACAACCCCAAATCCGGGTACTTCATTCCCACAGAATTTGGTGCTCACTATCCAAAACAATCACATTCAACTACCCGTAATCAAGGATAAAAATATAAGTTAAATAACTTAAACAATTATCCTCCCCATTAAAGGGAACCTTAAAACAAATCCTAGGTAATCTAACCTTAAATTATTACATAAGTTTGCGGAATACATCATATAAACAAATAAGTCTCATAACATAAATTCTTTCAATAAATAAACCAACTCTTCATCACTTGGTTGTTTTGCCTTTGCCTTTGCTAGTACATGGCTCGTCTGATCTTTCTACCTTGGTTGCAATGTTTTATATGCAAGAGTGAGCAAACAAGTGCTCAAAAATATAATGATGACAATAATAACATCATAGAATAGACAATGAATATTAAATAATGAAGAACTCGACCTTTGAATCAAGATTGAAAGTTAGATCGAATTATATATTTGAGAGTCTCAAGACCATGAACTATGTCCCAAGTTATTAAGTATTTTCACTTCAACCTTTAACAGTCATTAGACTATATGGACCTTTTCTCTCGTACTTAGGGGGCTCAACCCTTCATACCATGTATTGTGCACAAATATCTTAACGCTAACACGTAAATAATCCCTTATAATAGGGTTGTTCATCTCAGTTTGACTTAGGATTCCACAGTAAAGAAAGTTTAGTTTGGATTAGCTTAACAATAGTTCTAGAATTTTTGAACGCTCATTAACTATGGACTAGTCAAATCAATAAAGATTCACTAACCATTTCAAGGTTCGATACAATAAAATGATATTGAACTACAATGTTTGAATCAAAGATTGACTCATAATGATATACAATTGAATAACACATTGTATATTCAATGTACTATCTTTAAAAGAATTAGAAAGTTTTGTACGAATTAATGATCAATTTAGCTTTGCATTAACGAGAGACATTGGATAGGAACTTGAACAATTATAATCACAACATTAACAAGTTTAAGATTAGAAAACTTGCTCAAAGAAAAGTAGGGTTTAGAAGCTTGCATAATAATAAACAAGATAGGGATAAAGAACCTGCTTTTATGTAAAGAAATAAGGTTTAGGAACTTACCTCATGCATAAGTTACACAATTATAACACACGTTCGCCAAATACCCTACATATACCATTAGAATCGCAATACCGATTAGTTAAACTAACATTAACTCTATAGGTTTAATTCTCATTCAAGTTCATCTTGTTATCATATCTCATATTTCGATCACTCACACCATTTTCAGGTCTGAAATCATAAGTCTAAAGCAACATCATGCTTAAATAACATCTCAAGACTTTATAAACAACAAGTTAAAGTTTTCACAAGTTATTATCTTTTCAACCTAAGATTATCAAATACATGTTTACAATCTATTATAAAACTTTATTACATGCTTAACACAATATCAAGAACATTAGACTAGGTTAAATCAACACATAATGGACTGAAACATAAAATAAAATAAACTGTTTCTGCTTAGGGGAGGGTGCAGCTGCGCTGCCTCAAGCCTTGGCACCGGCGCAGCTGCGCTGTTCCTGTCCTTGACACCGGTGCAGCTGCGCTGATGCGCAGACAAGAAAACTGCAGTCTGCTTCCAGCACTATTGCGAGCCAAAACTCCAATTCCAAAACAACATGGACAAACCCATACACAATAAACCCTACCAAAACCACATAACATATACATTTAACCACTATAACACCTAAAAGAACATAAACAACCAAATTTAAAGGATAAAATCATGTTTTTGCTATTTTCTTCATTTTTAACATATTTAGTATAATCAATCACTAAATCTTCGTTTCTTAACCAAATTAAACCATACGAATTGCATTCTTTTCATAATTCAACATATTAACACAATTTAAAATCAATTTACAAATTACAATAAGAATTGAACATCAATTTTGGCCTCAAATAAGCCACTTTCATATATATATATATATATATATATATATATATATATATATGTGTGTGTGTGTGTGTGTGTGTGTGTGTGTGTGTGTGTGTGTGCGTGTGTGTGTTTGTGTGTGTGTATATACATATAACACTGTAAACTTGAATTTTCTCCTTTAAACAAAATTTCATGAATTTGATTACTAAGAATCGATAACTATAAGATTATACACACATATAATCAACATTTTAAACATTAATCTAACAAGAATCCAATCACAAAGAATAAATATTGAAAAAAAAAATCATGACTAGGAATTAGGAATAAATTATTACCCTTAATCCTTTGTTTATACTAGCAAATATAATGGTTACAAGGCTTTGACAAAACCTTCTTCTTCCTTTTGATTCCCAATTCTTAAAGAATTCCTTCTCCAACTCTCAAGTTCTCTATGTTTTCTCTCTTAGTTTAAAGCTAGAAAAATAAAACTAACGTAACACAAAATTGATATACATATAACACACGTATATATCAGTTTAAAAAACTGTGACGCCCCCAAATTCAGACCACACTTGTCTCAAATTTGGTTATCACGTGCTAACTCTAATATCAAATCAAAATCTCACACAACAGAAATTATAGAATAAATTACATTGTTATATTATAATTATTCTTGTCCTAAAGTCTCGCAACCATTGTGACAACCCGAGAATTTAAAAATTTTTAAAATCATAATTGATTGATTTAAGGTTCAATATTAGGACTTAGACAGAAAATAAGTGAATGGATTTGACATTTTTGAGAAAGAATTTTAAGGATTTCAAAATCTTTTGGTGAATTATTCAAGATTAAGTATATAAGTGAATATGTTTTGTGTATATGATGTGGTTAAGGGTCAAGGGTTGACCAGATAACCTATATCGGTGGCCAACCCTAATATTATATTAAGAACGTCAACGTTCAGTTAGAAAATTCTTACGATTTACAAGAAACCATAAAATCGATTCTGGAAGCCCTAATTGCAGTTTCGGGAATCCGAAACCCTAATTTCTGGATTAGGAACCCTAATTTATAATTAGAAAAAACCTAATTGTTAATTTAATAATTTTAATGTTAATTAGGAAATATTAATCCTAATTTTTAAGTTATTAGTAATTAGAAAATCCTAATCTAATTAGGAAATCTAATTTCTAAATTAGAAATATTAATTTTTCTATTTAAAATCCTAATTCTTGGGTTATAAACCCTAATGTACCATTTTGACCCTAATTGCTAAATTAGCAGTTTTAATTAGGAAATAATAATCCTAAATAGCAAGTTTGGATTATGATTAGGAAATTTTAAATATAATTATTGAATCCTAATTATAATTTAGAAATATTAATTTTTTATTTTGAAAACCTAATTTGGAAATCTTAGAAAATTGAATTGTGGAAACCTTAGGTTTTAACCCTAAGGGTTTGATCAAATGACATCTTTGGCATTAAAATGGGGTGTAAAATGATCATTGTGCCCTTATTGCATTCTTTAATATGGTGGAGTGTAAATCTTGCCAAGATTTTTGTTTGGTGACCAACCCTTGACTTCTCTTGTGCCTTAAACCTCAGCAAATCTCAGCCAACTTACAACATTAGATACAATGCATCTAGTATAGGAGATTCAAGAGAGAGAAAATGTCCACTTTAATTTCATTTTTTCCTAGACCTTCTCTCTCTTCAAACTTCGAAATTTAGAGTGAGAGAGTGAGATAAGATAAGCCAATATCAGTCCCTAACTTAACAAGATCAGATCATTAAAGGCAGATTCAAGATTAAAACTAGAAAAGGTATAAAACCCTAAATTTTAGAAATATGTGATCTTATGTTATATGTTGAAATTGGTTAGTTAAAGTTGTGTATTAGGGTGTCTTTTAGTGATCTGGGTTGTTAAATCCCAGATCCATAACATCAAAGTGGTCAAAATAGCATTTTTAGAAATCTGGAAAAACTGGAATTTTTTGGCCTGACAACTGAATGTTAAGGCCTCTAGATCAGTGTGTGTTAATTGTTATGAGCGTTTTAAGTTATATACGTGTAGTATGCCATGTGGTCTTTATTCTACAACTTGAATCAGGGTGGGATCGTGTCTAGATTTCATGTTATGATCAGTCAAACAGCGTTTACCGATCACGAGAGTGAGCTTCTGGGCAACCCAGAACCCAGCTTGTTGTCTGACAAGTTTTTGCAGGCTTTAGATCTTGTCGTGTTTTATGTTTTTGGTTATGATGTTAGTTGGATGTTGTAGACTGGTATATGACCTACTAATCCATGTTATTAGATCACCTAGATTAACAACAGAATCGATGATATTAGCGTCAAACCACCATTGACCGACTGCCCGGATGAAGATTCTGGAAAATCCAGAATCTTCAAGAACTTGTTTTCTGGCCTACTTTGACCAGCCTTGATATCTTCAATGTGTTGTTGTTAGACTGATCGGATGCTATATAGTGGTTTACTGACATCTCTACTACAAGTTTGAGTTCATAGATCACATAAGCAATTCCTAGAATCAAAGATATAAGGCTACAATGTAGGACCCTTATTACTACTTGAGTTTCTGGGCAACCCAGAAACTCAAGAACACGCCTGACAAGAATTTCTGGAGCTTTGATCTTTTCTGTTGTGATATGTTTTGGCAATGATTCTTGTTTATGGTTGTAGTGCTACATAAGTACTACAATTCTAATACTTTTACAAGCCCAGAAATCGTACGGAACCTAGATCTAATTACGGTCAAACCACCTACCCTGTAACTGCCTATGAATGTCTGGGTTTGGGCTCAAGAACACCAAGAACACCTATAGCAACAGTTTCGTCGCAATAGGGCCCTTTAGCGACAGTTATTTTTGGAAAACTAATTATTTTACTAAATAATTAGAGAAAATTAGTTTTAAATTATTAAAAATACATAATAAATTACTAAAAATTATTTTAAATTCTAAAAATGAGTTTTTAATAATTTTGGATATATTTCATAAATATTTAATATTTTTGGAATAAAGATGATATTTAATTTATTTAATTATAATATTAAATAAATTATTTAAAAATAATTTTAATACATGAAAAATCATGAAAAAATATATTATGGTATAAGAAAATATTTTAAATTATTTTCAATAACTTTTAATATTATGTGATGAATTTCATTAATTAATTAATATTAATGATAATTAATGTATTTAATAACTATATTAAATAAATTATGAAAAAATAGAATTAATGATTTAAAAATCATATAAAAATTATTTAAGTATTAGAAAAATATTTTAAGTTATAAAATATAACTTTTGATATTTTGTCATGAAAATATTAATATTTTAATATTAATAGCAATTATCGGATAATGGATTTAACTATTTAAAAATCATATAAATATGATTTTAAGGTATTAAAAATACTTTGATATATTATAAATATATTATACTATTATGTTGTAATTTTCATTAATATTTAGTATAAAATAAATATTAATGATAAAGGAATTATGTGGTATTTAATTCATATAAATACGATATTAATGATTGAAAAATCATTTTAAATGGTAATAATTATCTGAAAATTTTTATGAGACTTGAGAAAATTATTTTGACTGATAATATAATTATCTAAGATAATTGCTAAGTGTTAGGCAGAGTTTAATTGAACTTAAACTCAATATTTGTCTGACTAGGCTATCGGGATGTCAGAATTGTACCGAATTCAATTTAGACTGCAATAATTTGACTTGATACTAGGTCTTATGTGTGTTATAGACTGATAGGGTTATATGATAATGTGTTTATGTTATTTTAAATACTGTGATGATATTATTCTAATTTGTATATCAATATTATTTATATATTAGGTTCAGGCAAAGCTTAATATAATTGCATAGCGGTAATCAACGGTTCAGGAAAGTTTTTCTTAACTCGACCTCGAGTTGTATTATTCAATTATACTTGTGGTTAATCATTTCTGATTGCAATGTCTAAGAATTATTAAATCACACTCTGTGCATATTGCATATGTTCATTAGGTATGAAAGGCTGATCACCTTCATTACCATTCGGTCCAAATATATTTGTTCATGTTAAATGCTTGTTCAGTCATAAAATTTGCTCATGCTAATTCACAACTATATTATTGAATTATAGCCAACTTATTATTCAAATTCTTTCAATTATGATATATCCTTAAATGAACTTATACTTACTAGGCAAACTTATGCTCACCCTTGCTATATCATGATAAACATTGTAGATTAAGACGAATACGTCGGATACAAAAAAAAGTCAAAGACAGTTCCAATTTTAAGTTAATGTGTGCATCCAGATTTGTAATAGTATTCATTTAATCATTATAAACTTTCTAACTTAATAATTAAATTAAATTAAATTACTATTTCAAAATAATTACTTTCTTTAACTCCTTAATTATTTATTAAATAAATAATTAACCAAATCAAATCAAATCAATTAAACAAATATTTATTCAACAATAAACACATCCATTAAATATTTATATAATTTAATAAATATTCAAATATTATAATTAAAAATCTGGATTGTTACATCATTCCCTCCTGACAAGGATTTTGTCCTCAGAATCACAACTCAAACCACTCATTCGTTACAATCTTCCCTACTTACAAAAATTCTGTCCCCAGAATCGAAGACACAAATTAAACAAATAACTCAGAGTAATCTTTCATCATTTTATCTAAATATAGGTTTTATATTTCTTACTACATTCATTACTTTAACAAATTCTAGGTTTCATTTCATAACTTTCACTTGAACTCAATTATATTTGAGTATTATATTCTTAACCCATTCATTTTCTTTTCTAAGGATCGCTGTCATAAATACTCGAGATATTACATTCACCCTTTTTTCTAAGAATTTTGTCCTCGAAATTTTATTTATTAATATTTATTCATTCAATCTATTAAAGTAGATTTTACGTCACTACTTCATTCATTCATTGATTTCTATAACCACTTTCTTTCCACAAAGATCATTCTACAATTATTAACTTTTCTATTAAAAGTTTTACAAATTTCTTTGATAACTCATCCCCTTCTCATTTCAAAATCTCTTTTCTCACTTATTCAACAAATTCATTATTCAGTGTCGCATTCTACGACTTAATTCTTTCTAAGGAATATTTTCCTTTTCACTTTCATCTTGCAGAATAACAAGAAACTTCCACAATTGTTCAATAATTGGGAAGTAGTATGAATAACTCAGGGATTTAAAAGATTCCAAATCATGCTGAGGGGTCATAAGACCGTGAACTCTTCTCTAGGTTTAATAGTGCTTCACCCCCGGTTCTTCACACTTTAAACCCTCTTTGGCAGAATGTTTATCAATCACAAAGACTGGAAACACCCTCCACTCGTACACTTGGTGGCCAGCCTATTGTACCACTACGTTGGGCCGCAACGTAGTGTTTTGTAACGACTATATGCGTTACGTTCGGTACTTAGGGTGTTAAGCCCTTCGTACATGTATTGTGCACAAACATTTCAGCGTAAAAGTATAAACTAAGCGTAACCCCTAAATAATAGGGTTGTTCATCTCAGCTTTTTAACATTTGAATCCACACCAAAACAATTTGGTTTGGCATAACTTCTCAAGAAACTCTTGAATTTCATGAACATCTTTCAATATTTGTCTAGCTGAATCAAATAGCATAGACCTTTACAAAAATTCGGACATCAACCGAAATATACATATATATACATACATATGTATTCTCATATCTTAAAGAAATCTCAAAAATCTTTTTATGACGTCATGATAGCACTGTATTTACAGTCCGTTGAGGATTCAGTCATTTGGTGATTTTATCATACTACATCATAACAACATAGTGGGCTGACGATCCTTAGATCACATCCAACACTAAGTACTACTGCATTGATGACTCCATCATTTTTTTATTATCTGTGCACCAGGTTACATGATGCATTAATGATATAAAATAAATTTTGATATATTGCAAATCATTTTTGTCTAGCCGAAGAAATTAGCATAGACATACGAATAACAGTATTGTTGTTAAAATTCATTGGTTCCATCATTTGATCCAATGTTTTTCAAGAAAATAAAAGTGTAAACATCAGCACGAAGTCAATAAATTTTGAAAGCCTAACATAGCTAGTAGATTTAGAATACTTATGCTTCCACCATCAACTCCACTTTCTATAATGATCCATTGCTTAATAGGTCTATCTATTCCTATCATCTTCAATACTCCATTCACACTTATCTATACCCAGTTCGTCAAACTTACCACACGTTATAAGTTCAGGAACTTGCCACAATCATATGAGTTTAAGAACTTATCCTAGTCGGACCATAGGCTTCACTGAGGGGTTTAAAAACATACCATATAATTATGAGTCACGAACCTACCATAAGTATGAGTTTTAAGAACTTGCACTTAACCTTATAATATTCTCTAACTATACTCTACCTATCTGTTATACACATGAGAAAAGAATCACCTTCTCAACAGGCATATAGCAAATAGCGCGACACAAACATTCCAATGATTATCAATGTGATAAACTGAGTGCAAGCACAAAACCCTTGCCCATACAAAGGTTTGTACAACTCAGCCATCACATGAGTCCTCAATTGAAATCCCTTCTAACTCTGTCTTGCTTATAACTTACTCTTTGCTCGATACGGATTCCTCGTATCACATTATCTATAACTTCTCATGAGTTCATCTTATACTATTCATAATACAATATCTTCATAGCATCAAGCTATAATCATTCAAACATTACAGACCATCTGTAAGACCTCAACTTTTAATAAAGATGATTTTTCTATAAATATTATTTTTAAATATTATGAAATGAATTTGATATAATGTTATAGTTGTGGGTAATATTTATAAATTTTGCAAAGTACGTAAGTTATTATATTATATTCGATTGGTCGAAGAATATTCGTTTTAACAGGGAATATTCGTACGACGACACAATCATTGGTGGACTCCACAACGAAATTATTGTTAGATTGAGAAAATGAAAAAAATACTTTATGAAAATAACTGCGAAAGTTTTACCGTTAACTGTTGAAACACCTGGTGTTAAAAGTACAGTAATACGCGTAGTTGCACAGTAGCACACGGCATTAATTATTGATGCTTACGTGAGAAGTCACTCAATTTTGTTCAATTATTGCTACAGTAATTGCTGCATAATATCTCACGTTATTTGATTCAATTGTTGTCAGTATTTTATATATATTATTAAATCAATAATTGAGACGACAAAGTTATTAATATTATTATTTGCAATATTAACGATGTCTAGAAGTTCTGTTAAGGAGAGGTTTGGTCACCTAATTGCGCGCTAATAGGGAGACATCCTTATTAGAAAGTCCCCTCTTTCCTGGGAACGACCTGGTCGATTAATATTGTGAATTATAATAATGATGATAAATGTTGTTAAAAATATTGAGGGAATTTATATATATAAGTTTGTAATGTGTGTGGTGGGTGGATATATATATATATATATATATATATATATATATATATATATATATATATATATAATATTATGTGTGTGTGAGTGGAAATTGGTGAAAAAGCAGAATTTTGGTGGAAACGTGGAAATGGTGGGATGAGTATTAGTATTATATATATGGCATAAATTGAAAATAGTGGGGAAGTGATGTTTGTCGAGTGGTTTATTTTTCAACCAACTTGTGGTATATATATATATATATATATATATATATATATATATATATATAATGTAACATGTGGGTGGTGGTGGTCCTGGTGGATATTTTGGCAGGTTTTGGAATGATTTTCCAAGCTTGGTCATTATTGGCCAAAACTTCTCAATCATGTAGTATTATTGTTAGTTTGTTATAAAGGGAGCTTTTTAATTGGTCAAGGTTTTTAAATTGGCATGTGTTCATTTTTTCATTGGACAACTCTTTGAAAAAGATTACTGATGCGTAGGATCAGTGAAGCTGTGACTCTGCGAATTATTTCGTCTAAAAAAAAACCTGTTCACCCGTGATATTTTTCTTAAATAGTATCCTTCCATCCTCCTATAAATAGAAGCTCATTCTTTCATTATTTCTTACGAATTCAAGGAAGCTCTAGAGAGAGAAAATTATAGAGAGAAAGAAGAAAAGTATTCTCCTACTTCACTACTCCTATATCCAGTACTATTCTTCTTAAGGTAAAGGGTAATATTTCTTTTGTATTCATGAAGAGAACTTCTGTTATTCCATTCCTTATTATTCTGTTGAAATAACCTGTATATGCGGCTACACTATACTTGGTGAAATTCTTTTGTTATTTTATTCTTTATTATTCTGTTGAAATATCCTGTCTGTGCGTTTTACGCCGGACCTGGTTCCGTCTTTATTATTCTGTTAGAATATCCTGTCTGTGCGTTTTACGCCGGACTTGGTTCCATCTTTATTATTCTGTTGGAATATCTTGTCTGTGCGTTTTACACCGGACCTGGTTCCATTATTTATTATTCTATTGGAATAACCTGCTTGTGCGGTCTATCGCATGCCTGGTGATTTCTTTTGTTATTTCGTTCTTTATTATACTCAGTTGGTTAAAGTTTTGGCTTCTATACTCCATGAAATTAGTGGAATATCCTTGATATTTGCGCTTCATCCAGTATCCTTTCGTGAAAATATTCTTCTGAGCATTCTTGAATTTTACTCCACAAAGCAGTATCATGTTGACAATTTGGACGTTATTGATTCCTGGATAAATTAATTCTTGAACTTGTTTTATTGAATTCTTATATCATTGTCATCGTCCTCATGTTTATATTTTGTTGAAAGTCATCTGTGGCCTGTAGTGCATAGATAAACTTGGTATGATTATGACCAAGGATTATTCAGTATAATCATGACCGTAATGTTACAAATGATGTGGTAAAAGTCCTCATTGGCCCGTAGTGCATTGATGGACAGTTGTTGGCATGATTATGACCATTAATGAATACACGAATGTCTTTGGCTCATAGTGCATGGATTTTTTGTGGTTGTGATACTAACGAATATCCTTGGCTGTAGTGCAGGGGTGATTCGATGATGTGGATTATTTATTAAGCTGAGTCTCAGCGATAAAAGTGGTGAAAAACTTTTTAAATCATAAAAGATAGTAGATTTTATTCTTTACTTGACTCTTTTAATGGATTGCTTGTTCCGCTGTAGTTAAACTTGATGTCGTATATTATCAGTTTAACATTGTTGAAGACTAATGATAGTTTATTCTGCATTATCTTAGTTATAATATTTCTTACTGGGCTAGTTGAGCTCACCCTTTCTTTCACTGTTCTCTTCAGGAAATGAGAACGTAGCCGGGACTAGTCGGGGAGCGGAGTGACTGTCCAGATGATAGCATTAGTAGTCCTCACTATTCTGTTAAATGGTGTGATAGTAAATATATTGAGGACTTATTTTGAGTTTCAATTCTGTCTAGAAGACAATGTTGTATTAAAACTCACAGCTTATGTTTTGTCGTATTTTACACGACAGTTGTATAATTAAGTTTTTATTTGTATTGTGTACCATATATTTGACGACTCAGAATAGGTGATGTATACCTATTTTGGGGGCGTCACAGTTGGTATCAAAGCTTAGAGATATGATCCCTGGCTAAGATGTGAGACAAGAACTAGGAGGGGAGAGACGGGGAATTCCTTCGCTAGTATGACATACCTAAGTTTATTTGGTATTTAATTGGTCTGTCAGAGTATAGGAATAATATGTGATATGTCAATTAACCCTTGTTTTGTGGCAATATTTGAAAATGACATCCGAGAATGTTGAGAATGTCAATGGAGCACAGGAGACCGTTGAGTCTCCACACATCAATAATCTAGATAATGTGCATCAAGAAGGCGACAATCCTCAGGCAAACAACAACACTGACCATATGATGAACGATAGAATGTTCAGAGGCTTTATGCAGTTCATGCAACATCAGGCGAGAGCGGCTCCTATCCAAAATGCAGGTAGAAACACTGGCAACTCTCGGACGGTCACCGCCAAACAGTTCAAGGAGCTGGGACCACCAGAGTTTTTTTGGAGAGCCAAAAGCACTTAAGGCGGAGATGTGGATAAAGCAGATCAACAAGATATTTGATGTCTTGGGATGCTCTGAGGAGCAAAAGGTTCCCTTTGCCACCTTCATGTTGTGGGCAGAGGCAGATTATTGGTGGGAATCTGTAAAGCGTACTCAACCTGCCGCACTGAAGATGCCTTGGGAGAAGTTCCAAGAACTGTTCAACGACAAGTACTTTCCCGTAAATATTCGTCACATGAAAGAGGTAGAGTTCATCAAGCTGGAGCAAAACAACATGACCGTGTCGCAGTACGAAGCCAAGTTTGCTGAGTTGTCCCGATTTGCGTCCCACTTAGTTGATAATGAGGAGAGAATGACGCGGATGTTTTTAAGAGGTTTGAAGTCGGAGATACGTCAATATCTTATCTCTCATAAACTGTGTTTATATTCAGATGTGGTTATTGGAACGAGATAATGAGTCAACCCCACCAAAAGAGAGTAGCCGGTAAAATGATAATACCAGTGATAACAGTCATCGAAGCGGTGACAATAAGCATGGAGGGAATCAACATGCCAGAAATGGTAACCACTTCGGTGGTAATCATGGCCAAAATAATAAGAATGGACATTTTAAGAAGAGGAGATTCAATAATGATGGAAAGACATCAGCATCAGCACTCGTCGTTAAGGAAGGAGAACGACCACCTATCATATGCTTCAAATATGGTGGGGAGGGACATATCAGTCCAAATTGCGCAATGCCATCCAAAGCGTATTATAATTGTGGAAGAGAAGGTCACTTAGCCCGATTTTGTCGTGCACCGAAGACAAGTCCAGTTAGAGCGGTGACACAAAATACCGTCCCAGACAAGTTAAAACCGGTAGTTCAAGGGAGAGCGTTTGTCGTGACCTCCCAGAAAGCAAGGAACCCGAACGAGGTCATCACGGGTAAGCTTATCATAAACTCTAGCGAAGTATATACCTTATTTGATACCGGTTCTATCCATTCTTTTATTTCTCCTACTTGCGCTCAACGTTTAAATTTGACTCCGAAGAAATTAGACTTTGACTTATCTGTCGAAACTCTGTTGGGAGAAACCTTCATTACATCTACTATTTATAAATCTTGTTTGTTTCAACTCGGTACCCTCACATTACCTGTCGATATTATTTTATTGAAAATACTTGCATTTGACGTAATTCTAGGGATTGATTGATTAACTACTCATCATGCAAAAATTGATTATTTTCGTAAGGTTGTTAGCTTTCATATTCCTAACCAACCTATTATGCGAATTCAAGCAACCAAACCATTAAAATCAATCACTGTCATCTCAAGCCATAAAGCTATTCGTTTATTGAAAAACGGATGTCAAGCTTTTCTTAGCTCATGTTACGGATCTAAACAAAAATACGTCAGTTTTGAATGATATTTCTATTGTTAATAAATTTCCTGACGTATTCCCTGAAGAACTTCCTGGCTTACCCCCAGAGCGGGAAATTGAATTTTGTATCGACCTTGAACCCGGTACAAAACCCATTTCCAAAGCCCCATATCGAATGGCTCCTATTGAACTTCAGGAGTTAAAGACCCAACTGTAGGAATTGTTAGACTTCGGTTTCATTCGTCCTAGTACGTCTCCTTGGGGTGCTCCTGTTCTATTTGTGAAGAAGGATGGAAGTATGCGACTTTGTATTGATTATCGGGAGTTGAATCATGTCACCATCAAAAATAGGTACCCATTGCCACGTATTGATGACCTGTTCGACCAGTTGCAAGGCACCAAATTCTTTTCAAAGATCGATCTTCGTTCTGGATATCATCAGCTGAAGGTTAAAATTGGGGATATTCCAAAGACTGCCTTCAGAACTCGGTACGGACATTATGAATTCTTAGTCATGTCTTTCGGATTGACTAATGCTCCTGCTGCCTTCATGGATATGATGAACCGAGTATTCAAGGAATATTTGGATCACTTTGTGGTCGTCTTTATTGATGACATCCTCATATATTCTAAAAGCCGTGAAGATCATGAGCAACACTTGAGGCTGATACTCCAAATGCTTCGTGAAAATAAGCTTTATGACAAGTTGAAGAAATGCAAGTTCTGGCTTGAGGAAGTAGCGTTCCTTGGGTATTTAGTTTCAAGTCATGGAATATATGTTGACCCAGCAAAGATTGAAGCTATTCAAAGCTGGGAGCAACCTAAATTAGTGACCGAAGTATGTAGCTTTCTCGACTTAGCTGGTTATTATCGGAGATTCATGGAAGAGTTTTCTCGAATCGCTACTCCATTAACTCAGCTGACTCGGAAAGATATAAAATTCGGTTGGAGCGAGGAATGTGAGAAGAGTTTTCAAGAACTCAAGAGGAGGCTCATTTCAGTACCTGTTCTGACAATACCATCTGGCTTGGAGGGATTTGTCATCTACAGTGATGCTTCGGGCAAAGGGTTAGGATGAGTTCTCATGTAAAATGGGAAATTCATAGCCTATGCCTCTCGACAACTCAAAGAATATGAGAATAATTATCCTACTCATGATCTAGAGTTGGCAACAGTCGTTTTTGCACTAAAGATTTGGAGGCATTACTTGTATGGGGAGAAAGTGGAGATATTTACGAATCATAAAAGTCTCAAATATTTCTTCACTCAAAAAGGAACTCAACATGCGACAGCGACGTTGGCTTAAACTGTTGAAAGATTATGATCATACCATCCAATACCATCCTGGAAAAGCGAACGTGGTAGCTGACGCATTGAGTAGAAAATCATATGCGGGTACGAGTGCGATATTGTCAACGTAAAGGCCCATTTTGTATGATTTGCAAAGGATGGAGATAGAGTTAAAGACTCCAGGGACCCATGTGATGATGGCGAATATACGAGTAGAACTGACTTTAATTGATAAAGTTAAAGCTGCTCAAGCTACAGACCTGGAGCTGATGCGTATGAGGAAGAAAGTGCAAGAAGGTGTTATGCCGGAAGCAAGAATTGATGAAGAAGGAATACTTCGAGTCAACTCCAGACTTGTGTTCCTAACGACCCTGATTTAAAGTATAAAATCATGATGGAGGCGCACAACACACCGTTTGCAATCCATCCTGGGAGTACCAAAATGCATCATGATCTTCGGCATACATTTTGGTGGGGCAATATGAAGAGAGAGATAGTGTTGTTTATCTCAAGGTGTCTAACGTGTCAACGAGTCAAGGCGGAGCATCAAGTACCAAAAGGTCCATTGCAACCACTGGAAATTCTAGAATGGAAGTGGGAGCACATTACCATGGATTTCGTTACTGGTCTTCCCAAGGTTTCTCAAGGCATAGATGCAATTTGGGTCATTATTGATAGATTGACCAAGTCTGCTCACTTCTTACTTATACGAGAAACTTATACACTTGAGCGTCTTGCTTGTATGTACATAAACGAGGTTGTAAGATTGCATGGTATACAAGTATCCATAGTTTTTGATCGAGACCCAAGATTCACTTCACGATTTTGGGTTAGTTTACAAAAGGCTATAGGCACGAATTTACGATTTAGTTCAGCATATCATCCTCAGACGGACGGACAATCAGAGAGGACTATTCAAACTCTTGAAGATTTATTAACACTCAGTGTCCTTGATTTCAAGGGAAGTTGGGACAAGTTATTACCATTGGTAGAATTTTCCTACAACAACAGTTATCAAGCAAGTATTGGCATGGCTCCATTCGAAGCGTTGTATGGAAGAAAGTGTCGTTCTCCAGTATGCTGGGATGAGGTGGGTGAAGCAACATTGTTGGGGCCGAAGTTGGTACGTATGACTACGGAAAAGATTCAAACGATCCGGCAACGTATAAAAATCTCACAAGATCGACAAAAGAGTTATGCTGATCTTCATCGAAAGGACGTGGAATTCGATATTGGAGATCATGTGTTATTACGTGTTGCTCTATGGAAAGGAGTTACGAGATTTGAAAAGAAAAGAAAGCTCAATCCTCGATTCATTGGCCCATTTTTAATCCTCGATCGAGTAGAAACTGTGGCCTATAGACTCGTTTTACCGCCAAGTATGTCTCGTGTTCATAATATTTTTCATATATTCATGTTACGTAAATATGTGGAAGACCCGAACCACATTATTGAGTTAGAGCCGGACGAAATAGCGGAAGATTTGACGTATGAAGAGGTTCCTGTTCAAATCTTGGATAAGAAGGAACATATTCTACGCTCCAAGATTATACCTCAAGTCAAAGTTTTGTGGAGAAACCACGATGTGGAGGAAATGACCTGGGAGTTAGAATCTGAAATAAAATCAAGGTATCCTTACCTCTTCGACATACCAGGTACGTACCCTAATTTCGAGGGCAAAATTTCATAAGAAGGGGAGGTTGTAAGACCCTAACTTTTTAATAAAGATGATTTTTCTATAAATATCATTTTTAAATATTATGGAATGAATTTGATATAATGATATAGTTGTGGGTAATATTTATAAATTTTACAAAGTACGCAAGTTGTTATATTACATTCGATTAGTCGGGGAATATTCGTTTTAACAGAGAATATTTGTACGGCGACACAATCATTGGTGAACCCCACAACGAAATTATTGTCTGATTGAAAAAATGACAAAAATACTTTATAAAAATAACGGCGGAAGTTTTACCGTTAACTATTGAAACACCCAGTGTTAAAAGTACAGTAATACGCGTAGTTGCACAATAGCACACGGTATTGATTATTGATGCTTATGTGAGAAGTCAGTTTTGTTCAATTATTGCTACAGTAATTGCTGCATAATATCTCATGTTATTTAATTCAATTATTGTCAGTATTTTATATATTATTAAATCAATAATTGAGATAACAAAGTTATTAATATTATTATTTGCAATATTAATGATGTCTATAAGTTCTGTCAAGGAGAGGTTTGGTCACCTAATTGCGCGTCAATAGGGAGAAATCCTTATTGGAAAACTCTCTCTTTCCTGGAAACGATCTGGTCGATTAATATTGTGAATTATAATAATGATGATAAATGTTGTTAAAAATATTGAGGAAATTTATATATATAAGTTTGTAATGTGTGTGGTGGGTGGATATATATATATATATATATATATATATATATATATATATATATATATATATATATATATATAGTATTATGTGTGTGTGAGTGAAAATTGGTGGAAAAGTAGAATTTTGGTGGAAAAGTGGAAATGGTGGGATGAGTATTAGTAAATATATGGCATAAATTGAAAATAGTGGGGAAGTGATGTTTATCGGGTGGTTTATTTTTCAACCAACTTGTGGTTATATATATATATATATATATATATATATATATATATATATATATATATATATATATATATATATGTAACATGTGGGTGGTGGTGGTCCTGGTGGATATTTTGGCAGGTTTTGGAATGATTTTCCAAGCTTGGTCATTATTGGCCAAAACTTCTCAATCATGTAGTATTATTGTTAGCTTGTTATTAAGGGAGCTTTTTAATTAGTCAAGGTTTTTAAATTGGCATGTGTTCATTTTTTCATTGGACAGATCTTTGAAAAAGATTACTGATGCGTTGGATCAGTGAAGCTGTGACTCTGCGAATTATTTCGTTTGAAAAAAAAAAACTGTTCACCCGTGATATTTTTCTTAAATAGTATCCTTCCATCCTCCTATAAATAGAAGCTCATTCCTTTATTATTTCTTACGAATTCACGGAAGCTCTAGAGAGAGAAAATTATAGAGAGAAAGAAGAAAAGTATTCTGCTAATTCACTACTTCTATATCCAGTACTATTCTTCTTAAGGTAAGGGGTATTATTTCTTTTGTATTCATGAAGAGAACTTCTGTTATTCCATTCCTTATTATTCTGTTGGAATAACCTGTATACGCGGGCTACCCTATACTTGGTGAAATTCTTCTGTTATTCCATTCTTTATTATTCTATTGGAATATCCTGTCTGTAAATTTTACGCCGGACCTGGTTCCGTCTATATTATTCTGTTGGAATATCCTGTCTGTGCGGTCTATCGCATGCCGAGTGATTTCTTTTGTTATTTCATTCTTTATTATACTCAGTTGGTTAAAGTTTTGGCTTTTATACTCCATGAAATTAGTGGAATATCCTTGATATTTGCGCTTCATCCAGTATCCTTTCGTGAAAATTTTCTTCTGAGCATTCTTGAATTTTACTCCACAAAGCAGTATCATGTTGACAATTTGGACGTTATTGATTCCTGGATAAATTAATTCTTGAACTTGTTTTATTGAATTCTTATATCATTGTCATCATCCTCATGTTTATATTTTGTTGAAAGTCATATGTGGCCTGTAGTGCATAGATAAACTTGGTATGATTATGACCAGGGATTATTCGGTACTATCATGATCGTAATGTTACAAATGATGTGGTAAAAGTTCTCATTGGCCCGTAGTGCATTGATGGACAATTGTTGACATGATCATGACCATTAATGAATACACGAATGTCTTTGGCCCGTAGTGAATGGATAATTTGTGGTCGTGATACTAAAGAATACCCTTGGCCGTAGTGCATGGGTGATTTGATGATGTGGATTATTTATTAAGCTGAGTCTCAGCGATAAAAGTGATGAAAAACCTTTTAAATCATAAAAGATAGTAGATTTTATTCTCTACTTGACTCTTTTAATGGATTACTTGTTCCGCTGCAGTTAAACTTGATGTCTATTGTTTTTTATCAGGTTAACATTGTTGAAGACTAATGATAATTTATTCTGCATTATCTTAGTCATAATATTTCTTACTAGGCTAGTTGAGCTCACCCTTTCTTTCACTGTTCTCTTCGGGAAATGAGAACGTAGCCGGGACTAGTCGGGGAGCGGAGTGACTGTCCAGATGATAGCATTAGTAGTCCTCACTATTCTGTTAGATGGTGTGACAATAAATGTATTGAGGACTTATTTTGAGTTTCAATACTGTCTAGAAAACAATGTTGTATTAAAACTCACAGCTTATGTTTTGTCGTATTTTACACGACAGTTGTATAATTAAGTTTTTATTTGTATTGTGTACCATATATTTGACGACTCAGAATAGGTGATGTATACCTATTTTGGGGGCATCACACCATCTTTCTTCTATAACTTAAACAGATCACGTCGTGATCTTATTCTATAATCATTTCCCTTAAAAACTTTTCTTAACTCGTGATCGTTTTGTTTTACGATTCTCTTTCTTTCCCTTTTTCATCATTTATGACATTATTCGTTATCTTGACTATTGGAGTTAGGAAACTCCCATTTCTTATCTTTATATCTCTTCAAGATTTTTCTTTGAATCTTCTTGTTTATATAACAATTCTTCCTTTAAGAATTCTAACTTCAATTACATCGCTCAACATTTCATTCGAGTTACACACTTAGTACACATCGAGTCTCTAACAGTTTCAATATGGTACGCTGAGTGGTTTCCCACAAACAACCAACAAATTAGGTTCCGAGTTACTAGTTCGTATATACCTCCGCTCTATGAAGGAATCGTTTAGCCCAGATACCATACATCAACTACAAAAGAGTACAATTGCACCATACTTGTATATAACTCTCTATTCTTAACTTCTTCATCATTCTCTTTTTATAGACACTGTCTATTTATTATTATTATTGGAGTTGGGTAACCCCACATTCATATTCTTTATAACTCTACGATATTCTTCTTTGAATCCTTTCACGCAAGTTTAAAAAATTTCTTAAATTACTTCTTATTATTCAAACTCTATTTAAGCTTATTCTTTCATTATCTTCTCCTCTCTTCTCTAAGGTTACAGCCTAAGGTACTCTTACCTAAGGTTTCTAACCTATTGGCTCTGATACCACCTGTAACAACCCTAAAATTCATACAATTTAAATCTCGACTTTAGTCGTTAACCATACATTCAACCTCTAATTTTACATCATTATTTGATATTAAAATCACTAAAAACGCAAAATATTTAAAACTCTTATACATTTCCTTCTTTATTGCCCTAGATCGCAACCTTTACATTACATCTCTTTGATTCAAACTTATATCATGAATCGTTACAACAAAATGACTATAAAAAGTCTTACATCATAACTAAATATCCATATACATTGGATAACTCAACTTATAATTCAACATCATGTTACATTCAAGATCTTACATACATTTCTCATAAAACATAAGTAATCTTCGTGAATATAGATCTCTATAACTCACTTAACATATATCCTTACCTTAATTCCTTGACCTACAAAAGTGGTTATTTGCAAGAGTGAGCTCGACAGCCCAGCAAAATCTAACAGTTTTCATGCATCACATAGCACATAATAACATGCTCGATATACATCTCATAATAATTAAAGTAACATGGCATACATGCTTTTAATTCACATAACAAATATAAAGATTGAGTTCCTTACTCAATCCTCCTTATTTAACCAAAACAATGCAGTCATAAATTGATTTTCACATTTCATAATTTCAACATGTATAACATATCATGCAATTTAAAACAGTTCATCAAGTCCACGTAGAAAATAGGAACCGAAAGACTTGCCTTGATCGTTGTTTACTAATAACAGTTTAACAGCTTACAGCTATCTGCACTTCACGTGCCCTACGCAATTATATAATCATACACATCAATTATTAGTCACATAACAACACATAGTAATTGTAATGTAAACTCTACTCTACGTCTCATAACCCTTCCTATCATAAATACACAATGTTCAACTTAATTGTGTTAAATTTTAACTTATATCTCACAGTATTTCATATTCGCAGTTCATTTAAGTGCTTAAGTCTTGCTAGGACTACTTATTAGTTTTATATTAAATACATTCCATATCTTATAATATTCATTTCAATTGAATGAAAACACTTTTTAAGTTCATTAACACTTGGCACGGTGTTTCTATGTTCATTCGTCACACGCCCGATTTGGCTCTCTTGTGTATGCTTACTATGCTTTTATAACTTATCTAATACATTATTTATTAATGTTAAGCATCATTATATTTACTAATATTCATGTTTTGTAACTTAGAACATCATCTTTTATGGTCAGGAGCACTACACATGCATATGTACATGCCTGACGCCCTCCGATTGCCTCCGAAAACACAACAGTCCTAAAGATGACCATTTTGACCCATCCTAATGACCTCAAATTGAAAAAAATTAAAGAATGAAAGTTGTAGGTCTATTCATCCTCGTTTCAGATCATCTTGAATCACCTAAATCGGAGTTCGTATAAAAAAGTTATGGCTGTTTTACTACAGGAGGTCAAAACTGTCCGACTCAGACTTCTGTTCCGGAGCCACGGCGCGAGAACTAAGTCATACAGTGGCGCTGCAGCGTGAGATTGGTGCTGGGGCGCGAATTTTAGCACTATAACGTGAATTTTTGGCACTGGGACGCTATTTTTGGCGCTGGGGCTTCATTTTTGGCGCTGGGCGCCGAAACTTGCAGAACCCAACCATCGGAGAACAGAACAACTAATTTCTGTCTATATAACACTCCTAACATCTAAATTAACATGCATAACTTATATAAATAACTCATATACACATTACCCAACATGCATATACTAATTTAAACCACTAAACAACAATTTTAGAAAACTTACGCACTGTTTTAAAAACCAAAACTCCATTATCGATGTTGTTTAACACTGTTAACATTGTAAACCCATAATAAACCAAATGTGAACCCTTTTAAACTATGTTTCTCTTAATTTCTTACCCCATTATCATATACAAGGTTCTATTTCACAACTTCACAAGTAACATACACTAATTTTATTATCTTACAAAAATTATATTCGTACTCATATATTTTTACTATAAACCAATTTCCTTCTTTTTGACGAAATAATCACATACACGTTTCATCATACAATCACCGATATGTATATATAGGATAGTTATACTATTACAACTTCATAATTCCATACTCAACTATAAAATATGAATTTCAAAACTTATACCATAAAATACAGTGCACTTCAAGAACACCGAGACTAAGGAAATATACTATAAAACATATATGTGAAGATTATAAAACATACCTTCTAATTGCTCAGTAATCCTTGCTAACACCACTGGAATTGTTTGAAAACCTCACGTACACACTCACAATTTCTCTGATAATTCTCTCTCAAAACTTTTTGACAAATTCTCTTCTCTGAAAACCTTTCTGTTTTCTTCTCTTTTCTTAGACTTAGGTTAAGTCCAAATACAGTTTTAGTAAAAATCAAAACCAACCACGATTTACAAGCATCTAAAAAAACCGACGCTACTAAGGACCTTATTAATTCAGCCGTTACCAAAAATTATTATATATATTTATATTTTGTTTATTTAATTTATATTATTAATAAATCAAATTTAAAAAGTCCAAAAGCCATAAGGCTCCGTTTGGCAAAACTCTTTAAAATTAAAGACTTAATATACATAAGCCTTGTTTGGCAAAACTAAATTAAAACTACTTTCATTTATTTTAATAACCACTTATAATAAAGTTATTTGTCACACTTTATTTAATAAATTAAATAAAACATTATAATAATTCATTTAATCGTTATAAACTTTCTAACTTAATAATTAAATTAGATTAGATTACTATTTCAAAATAATTACTTTCCTTAACTCCTTAATTATTTATTAAATAAATAATTAACCAAATCAAATCAATTAAACAAATATTTATTCAACGATAAACACATCCATTAAATATTTATATAATTCAATAAATATTTAAATATTATAATTAAAAATCTAGATTGTTACATCATTCCCTCCTTACAAGGATTCTGTCCTCAGAATCACAACTCAAACCACTCATTCGTTACAATCTTCCCTACTTACAAAAATTTTGTCCCCAGAATCGAAGACACAAATTAAACAAATAACTCAGAGTAATATTTCATCATTTGATTTAAATATAGGTTTTATATTTACTACTACATTCATTACTTTAACAAATTTTAGGTTTTATTTCATAACTTTCACTTGAACTCAATTATATTTGAGTATTATATTCTTAACCCATTCATTTCATTTTCTAAGGATCGTTGTCATAAATACTTGGGATATTACAAATAACGTAAGAACGTTAGTAAGCCGTGAGGAAGGGTGATTAACTCGAACGAGTGGTATTAATAAAGTAAATCCACTTACAACATAGAAGAGAAAGAAGTTGGTAAGAACGATGTAAACGGCAAGCCGAAACCAATAATAAACAATCTAATACATGATTAGATTGAGAAGAAAGATAAGATTCATTATGAATCATGTATGTTCATTCATGACCTAATGTGGTATGTTATATGGTTATGTGTTGTAGAGACCGTAAAGATTGAAAGGAAAAGTAATTTTTCTGTAGCAGACACTAAAGGCAAGTCTTTCTTATCACTTGTCTAACCTTCGAGTTAGTCAAGTTTTCTGTGATTCATGTTATGAGATACATGAATGATTTTAAAGAAAGGGTAGATGCTAGTCTTAACTCGACTAGACTGATTTTGAAAGATTGATTGATTTATGTACAAGTCTTTCGATATAGAACTATTAACGCTATCCTATGCCAAATATTTGGTACGGATGTAAAGGTAAGTTTGTCTAAGAACAAACAAAAGTATTTTCATCGATTATTCGATGGGCACGCGAGGTTGCCAAAACTTAAATGTAAATACGTTTAACGGATGAATGTTGATCAACATAGAGTATGTGCGACCTTAGTGCCGAATATCTTTTTCAAGTATGAAAACGGAAAGAGTATGTTCCTGGTCTTTTGACCGGTTCAGAATTCCTAAGCAATTATATATACTGTGGAATTGTTGTTATGAAATGAGAAGTGTTAGTCAAGGTTTCATAGTACTTCATAACTATTGTTCAGTTATGGAGGAATAATCATATGATTCTTAAAGTGGTATTTATATTATACATTGTTCGACTTGCTGAGCTAGTTATGCTCACTCTTGCTTGAACCATATGATTGCAGCTAAGGTCGAGTGAACCAAAGGTTCCAGTAGAGATAAAGGCAAAGTGAAGATGCATGATTAGTTTATCTTGTAATAGACTAGTAAGTTGTATGTATCATATTATGATAAACAAAGAATGTAACGGTTTCAAAACTTGGGAACGGGAGGTAACATTATTAATGTAATAAGAATGTCGTTGAAACACACATTTTGACGTCGTTTCAATAGAATGAATGTACATTTATGAGTATCGTGTAGCACCATCTGTCGGGTTGGAAGATACCCGGATTTGGGGGCGTCACAGGTTGGTATCAAAGCATTAGGTTATAAAATTTAAGGGGGGAAGAACCTTAGGCTAATAACCTCGTTAAGAAAGGAAAAGTCTGAAGAAGGTTAACTCGAGTCGAATGAGTTAATAAAGAATTAAGAAAACTCAGTACCGAAAGATTTAAAAGATGGAAATTAACCCTAAATGAATTAAATGTGATTTGTGCTTATATTATTATGTTTTAAGTACTAATCAACATGTTATGTGGATGTCGATCGATAGCTTGATGTATAGAGATATACATGCGGTGAGCGAAGAGTTTGTGAACAGAGTAGAGCCTGTACCCATGCCAGTGGCGGAGGTACCATTAGTAATTCTAGAAGAGTCGGAACTAGATGAGTACTTTTTTGAGGAAGACTACTCCGAGGGAGATGTAGCTTTGACATCATACCTTGATATGATGATCTATGAGGAGGAGGAAATGGAGGTAACATTGGTTAATACGGTGGTACCTACACTAGAGTCAACATCTCCAGATGTAATGAGAACATTGTATCTGGCAGTGCTTGACAGAAATGTGCAACTGAGTATAGTTGTGCAGAACCAGAATGAAGAGATTAGGTATCTCCATGAAGCTAAGATGTCTGTAGAAGCAGATTTTGAGTCAGAGCATGATAAATAAAATAATATTTAAATCATAAATCCTCCCTTTAAGGGTTACATCATTAATTCAAAAATATCTCAGGTTGTCTAACCTTAAATATAAATCAAGTGTGGGAAAAAAATTATTACATCACATCGTTAATTTAAAAGTCTGTCATCATAACAGTAAATGAAATTACAAGTCTTCATCACTTGTATATTTTTCCCTTTTCTTTGCTAATTGAAGGCTCATCGACCTTCTCAACTTTAGCTGCAGTAATTATTTTTATGCAAGAGTGAGCAAAACAATTGCTCACTAGATATAACAATAAATCAACAAAAGAATAATAACTGCCAATGAATAGGCTCATCAATACTGAATAGTACTCTATCAATGATAATCAACAACGAGAATCAAAATAAGAAATATGTCTGAGGGTCATAAGACCACGAACTATGTCCATGGTTACAAGTAATCTTTCAACTCTAACCTTAACAGTTATACTGTAGGGACTTCACGTACTTAGGGGGATCAACCCTTCGTACCATGTATTGTGCACAAATATATAAACGCATTGCGTATCCCCTATAATAGGGTTGTTCTTCTCAATTTTTGAGTACAAAACCGCACCAAATAAAGTTTGGTTTGGATAATCTTTCAAGGGTAATTTGAAGTTTAACGATCAGCAACTAGAGGACTAGTTGAATCAATAAGATTTGATAACACAACAATTGGTCAATAATAACATAATATGGAACAATGAATAATCGGAAGCAAACTAACTATATATTGAACTCATGCTTAGGAACAACTACAAAGCATATGTATTGAATGACAGTAACCCTTACTTGAATAATATTAAGCTAGGGCTATGAATTATTGAATATACATTAAGTAATAACAAGCTAAAAATAAAACTTGCTCATTCTGAGAATAACTTGTGTCAAGTAATTGAAATAAGACAATTCGACATTAGAAATTAGAATGCAAGAAAATTGCATTCAAAATACACAAATAACAATAAAGAAACTTGTCTAGCAATAAATAAGTTAGAATATATCAATAAGTACTAGAATTCAAATCTTGTCCGAATAAAGTTAAAGTTATAGTTTGCTTAAATAATGATTAGGAATACAAGAATTTGCTTAATGAAAGTTTAAAGTAAGAAACTTGCTCAATATAAAAAGATAGGTTTAGAAACTTTCCTCGAGCGTATGCTATAATATTAAAACTCACGTTCACCTACACATAGTATTAGAATTACAATATCTATTAGATATACTAATATTCCCGTATCAAAATAACACTATCTTCTAATTAGACTTGCTATATCAATACAAGTCTTATGCCACTTCATAAATATCAAAATTTCCAAGTGTTAACCTTCACAACACTTATCTAACATTTATTGTGTACATTAACTCATAACATGTCATTTCCATAATTTACTAAACCTTTAACAACTTTAAAAGTATCAATGACATGACACAGTTCTGTTTTAACCACCTTAATACATGTTTATTACCTTAACACATCACTAACTAAGTTATAATGAGTGTCCAATTTTACATTGGAGTACAGCGCGCCCGCGCCAAGAGGCAGCGCGCCCGCACGATGCATCAATTTCAATTTTGCAGAACGTGATTCGACACAGTTTTTAGGCCAACTAACACGAATTTCACCCACAAAACAGTGAAACTAACATCTACAATTGATATAAAACTATCACAAACATGTTTGTTAACATATTCAACCAATTAGAATAATTTAACAACAACTAAAGCTATTTTAATTTCTCAAATTTCATCTTTTCATACATAAACACCATTTTTGAGTTCCTTCGACAAAATCAACACTGCTAACACAATTATTGTCCAAATTGCTTTATTCAAATTACGTTATCTTCATTTCTTAATGAACTAGCATAAACAAGCTTCAATTTGTAGTTTAGCATATGAATTGACCATCAAAATTGATACTTACACAAGCCACATAAGAAAATATTCATACGAACATACACTGCTAATTATCTCTCCTACCTTTAACTGTAATTAGCATGCAATTTTCCTTATTTAAACACTAGCTCTAACATCACAAACACATATAATCACCCTTGCCAACTATATATATCCACAATTCATCAATTTGATTTCACAGAACATAAACAAAAACTATGCCGTAAATTTATATATATATATATATATATATATATATATATATATATATATATATATATATATATATATATATATATATATATATAATACAAAGGTTAGATAAAATACCTTCACTTAGCTTGAAATCCTTGCTAATTGCAGACCAATCTCTTTCAAATTCTCTCAGCTCCTTTCTCAATTCTCTCTGTCAAGCTCTCTTATCTTCTCTCTTCTCAGTATAGCCAATATAGACTAACTTAAGCGTAAACCAAAAAAAACTGATATGGTCTAAATAATCATAATAACTAACATCAGTTACTAAATGAAACGTATATATTATAAATATATTATATTTATTATTTTAATTTATTTTATTTATTTTATTTAAATTTAAAAATTAGAAATCCAAAAGCCATAAGGCTTTGTTTGGCAAAACCCTTTAAATTTTAAAGACTTAATATATTTAAGCATTGTTTGGCAAAACTAAATTAAACTCCTTTAATTTGTTTTAATAAACAATTTAGTTTATAATTTATAATTACGTATTATTTGTTTGGATCTCCATATCCAACATTAACCAATTAAATTAATCACATACTATATTTTAAATAAATTTATCATTTAAACAAATAACATAAAATTATAATTTCATTATAACTTTATTTAATAATTTAATATACCATTTTAAATTATTAATTATCAATATAACACTTCATGTCATATTACAACTCTCTAAATTATATAATAATTTAATTTAAAATATTATCTAATAAATTTAGATTCAACAACCATCACATCAATAAAATATTTATTTCCTCAATTTCAACAATAGAAATATCAAATAAATATTTATATTATTCAATAAATATTTAAAATTACAACTTGAAATTTCGGATCGTTACAGCTTAAGTCGCTATTACAAGCTTTTCAAAACTGTTATATGCTTGTATGTGGATGTTGCATTTACATTTGACGGATGTGTACGAATGCATTTACTTATTGTACTTAATGCTTTAAACTATATCTACTTGGGATATTAGTGCTTTGCACATGTCATCATTTTCATAAACGGTGAGACACGTTGTATGTGAATGTATGTTGTGTGGTTCATCCACCAGGAGGATATCCTGTCGGCGTTTGATTACTGGACTCGTAGGGAGACTAATCCCAACGAGGCTCAGGAAAGACACCACCTAGATTCGCTCCAGTTGAAAGACCAGATTAACTTCTCGTCAAGTAAATTGCGATGATCTAGGAACCTTCATGCCAAAAAACCGCGAGAGTAGCCTAAGATAGGTCAACCTCTGATAAACCAAAAGCGGAGGGAAGTTTCTTCATGCTTTCCCATCTTAAAATTACTCGTAAAGTCAATTGCTTGTAATTTCATTCCATATTGATTTCCATGTAATGGGAAATATGAGGAAATATGTGTACATACATATTTAAAGGTTTAACATGCTATCCTTTCATTCAAACAGCTAACATCCGTTTTGCAGGATAATACTCCTAAAATGGATATGTCACATAGCATGTAAACATTTATACATTCCCCAAAACTAAACTATGTTAGTTTTTACAGGGAAACAATTGGGCCTATTACCCGTTCAAAGTCCAAAAAGGCCACGAGCCTACATCCAATTAATGTCTTCATCTGACCAGACTAATCCTAATCCTGTCTCCCATGAAGAATTTAACGGATTAAGTAAACAAATTATAGAGTTGGCTGTTCTGCTAAAATAACTACACCAGTCTACTTAAGGTACTCGAATGCCCATCCACACACAATCCTCTGAACAGGGAGGAACTCAGGGAACAAACAAAGAAGTTCCCACATGTAAGACCCCAAATTATTAATAAATGAAATTTAATTTCCTCTATTTATTATTTTGAAATAGTAAGGGTTGAATTGATTAATAAGGTTAGTTATGGGTAAAATGCGCAAATATTTTAAATAAGTAAGTGGTTATAAAATATTCATTGTTGTCGGGGAATTTTTGTTTGGTCGTGGAATATTCTTCCTATCGGGGAATATTCGTACGATGGCGCAGTCTTTTGTGGGCCCCATAACGGAAAGTGATTGGATGAAAAAAACGACAAGTATAGGTTGTTTATAAATAACGGCGTAGTTGTTACCGTTAATACTGTTGGAATACCCGGTAGTTAAAATACAGTAATACGCGTTGTTACACAGTAACACACGGTATTGCACCAATTATTGATTCTTACGTAAGAAGGCACTACTCAATAATTGTTAAGTAATTACTGTTCAATATTTTATTTTATTGATTCAATAATTGCTACGTTGATATTTTATATTACTATTGTTTCAATAATTATCATTACATTGTATTTTCCATTATCGAAGCAATAATTCATATTATCTGAATAATATTATTAGATAACATTATTGGCAATGTCTAGAAAGTTCTGTCTAAGGAGAGGTTTGGTCACCTAATTGCGCGCCAGTAAGGAGAAATCCTTATTAGAAAGCCCCTTCTTTCCTAGGAACTGCCTGGTTGTCAGTATTGTGATTCTGTAATATTATTTGTGAATAATTAATTATTGATTTATATGATGAGGAAAATATTCATTTTATGTGGATATAGATGATTTTTTTTAAAGTGACAATTATTGAAAATCGATATTTTATCTTTTCTGATAAAATAATATTTTATTATATTATTATAATATATAGTAATGATGATATTTTTACAATGAATGTGGGATATATGAGTATATGAGGAGGAAGAGTATTTTTATTGCAAAAGTTGTTTAAAACATGTTAAACATGTCTGTGGGCCCATTTCTTGATTGAAATTTGATTATAGCCTGTAAAATTATCCGTTTGTGGATTTTGGTCAATTTTTGTTTGGAATTTGGAAAAACTTTCTTTTGCAAAGTTGTAGATAATAGAATTTCCTATGAAAAAGATATGAGGTTCGAATTTTTCTAACAAAAGGGCTATTTATTATGAATTACTGAAGTTCCGAAGTTCCAAAATAATTAATTTTTGAAGTTTAAAATATTTTAATTAAGAAAAACGTTTTTTTCATTTATGGGACATGTGTTAGTGGTTGAATTCAGCTGGTGGTGTGCGTAGGAAGATTTGGAAAATTTATATTATATTATATAAATTTTTTTGCTTTGGTGTTTTAAGCATTTTCCTATAAATAGGGTTCTTAGGTAAGAATTGAAAAATACACCAGAAACTAAAATTTTCTCTCTCTTTCTCTCTCTCTATATTATCGAGCGTATTCTTGTGAGTATTTTAAGACTTTGAGTGTTGCTATACGGTGCAAGTTCCCTTCAGCTCTATATCCAGTATTTCAGTCAGAAGTACTGTCTTTTCGAGGTAATGGATATTATTTTTATATAAATGATATTATTTTCTTTCAATATCATTATGCCGAAATATTGATATAAATTTTTATCAAATTTGGAACTTTTTGTGTCGAAATTACTATTCACGTATACAGTACTATTCATGTATACGACACTATTCACGAATACGACACTATTCACAGGAAAAGTAAATTTTCGTTTTTCGTCCAAAATATCTATTATGGATACTAGCTTTGATTGTATCCATATTTTGATCATTCTTGAATTTTACTCCACTATGGTTATTTATGAAGTATTTTTGAACCTGGATTGTTTAAAGTACGAATCCTTAATATTTATTATTTTGTTTCACTGGATTCATTTTTTTAAAATATTTTTCATCATCCTCAGTCCTAAATGTTGATATAACTAAATATCTTTGGCCTGTAGTGCTAAGATGAATGATTTTCTGATGAATATCTTTGGCCCATAGTGCAAAGATGAACATGTGTTGAGATGAACATGACCGACTGATGAATATCTTTGGCCTGTAGTGCAAAGATGAATATTTGATTCAAGATATTTATTGATTGATGTTTCAGGGATAAAATATTGATGATGAACTTTTAAATTCATGTATAGAAGATAGTAGATTTCATTCTCTACTTAACTCTTCTAATAAATTATTATTTCCGCTGCGAATATTGATTTAAAACTTGTTGTCTATTGTATTCTATTAAATTTTTTTCCTGTTGAAGACTAACGATAATTTGTTCTATATTATCTTAGTCATAATATTCTTTACTGGGCTAGTTGAGCTCACCCTTTTCCTTTTTGTTCCATTTTTCTTCTTAGGAGGCGAGAATGTAGCGAGTACTAGTCGGGGTATGGATTGAAGGTTCTAGAAAGTCGTTTTAGTAGTCCTCACCATTTTTGTAAAATAATGTATCAATAATTGTAATGAGGACTTATTTGAGTGTGGATATTGTCTAGATGAAAATATTTGTATTTAAACTCACAGTTTTTATGTTGTATTAATAAAGTTGTAATTGTTTCTGTACCATGTATTTTGACGACTCAAAATGGGTGTTGTATACCTATTTTGGGGGCGTCACAGTTGGTATCAGAGCTTAGGGATATGGTCTCTGGCGGAGATCGGAGAATAGTACTAGGAGGGGAGAGACGAGTAAATCCTTCGCTAGTGTGTCATACCTAAGCTTATTTGTTAGTCAGTCATAATATAGGGGTATTATGTGATTTGTTAATTTGTTTAATTAACCCTTGTTTTATGGCAGTATTTAAGAATGGCAACTGAGAATGTGAACAGTAGAGTAAACGAAACCGTGGAGACGCCTGTACTCACCAACGAGGAGAACGTGCAACAGGCTGGCAATGTTCCTCCTGTGAACAACACCACCGAGAAGATGATGAACGATGGGATGTTTAGAAGCTTTTTGCAGTTCATGCAAAATCAGACGAGGGAGACTCGTGTTCAAAATACAGGAGGAAATGATAGCAATTCACGGTTTGTCACAGCCAAGCAGTTTAAGGAGTTGGGACCACCAGAATTCTGGGAAAAGCCGGATCCGATTAAGGCGGAGACATGGGTCAAACAAATTATGTGACGCCCCCAAAATTAGGTATACATCACCCATCTTGGGTCGCCACTTATATGGTACAAAATTCAAATACAACTTAATTATACAACGGACGTGTACAATACGCCAAAACATAGCCTGTGAGTTTGTATACAAATATTGTCTTCTAGAAATTATACAAACTCAATGGAGTCCTCATTACAATTATTATCACACTATTTCACAGAATAGTGATGACTACTAATGCATCATCTAGGACCATCACTCCGTTCCCCGACTAGTCCCAGCTACGTTCTCATTTCCTGAAGAGAATAGTGAAAGAAAGGGTGAGCTCAACTAGCCCAGTAAGAAATATTATGACTAAGATAATGTAGAATAAATTATCGTTAGCCTCCAATAGTGTTAAACTGATATAATATAACAAACATCAAGTTTAACTGCAGCGGAACAAGCAATCTATTAGAACGTTTACTCAATATCCTTACCCCAAAGGCTGAAGATATTCAAGTGTAATAACAATGATCATAACAATCAGTTGTCTACCTTTGCACTACGTGCCAAAGATATTCAACTATAAAATCAATCGCTGAGACTCAGCTAAATAAATAATCCACATCATCGAATCATCCCCGCACTATGTGCCAAGAATATTCGTTAGTATCACTAGTGGTCATGATCATGTCATACACCTGTCCATCTTCGCACTACGGGTCAAAGCTATCAAATAACAGATCATCTTTGCACTACAGGCCAAAGATATACAACTGTAAAATCAATAACCAACTTAGTACAATAAAGATTGGAATAATAAAAGAATTTCACCATGTATGCAGTACTTCGCATAGACAGCTTATTCCAACATAATAATAAAGAATGGAATACCAATAGTTCTCTTCATGAATACGAAAGAAATAATACTCCTTACTATAATAATAATAATATCCCTTCTGAATATTGAACGAAAATAATATTCCTTACGAATATTAAACGAAAATAATATTCCTTACGAACATTAAAGAATATAATGAATATTGAACGATAATAATATTCATATAAATATGAAAAATAATTTCTCTTCAGAATGAAAAAAAATAATAATCCTTACCTTTGAAAGAAGAGTACTCCGACTGGTAGGGCGAGGATATACTCGAAGGAAACTTATACTACGCTCAAAGCTTTCTTAAACTCTAAAGAAATACGCTCAAGATTATAGAAGAAGAATTCTCTCTATAGTTTCTCTCTCTAGAGTTTCAGTGAATTCGTAAGAAATAATGAATGAATGAGCTTCTATTTATAGAAAAATGGAATGCATAGTAACTAATCCATGAACGGTCCAGATTGATTTACTTTAATCTGACGGTCCATATTTAAAGAAAAATCTTTTAAATAAAATATAATATATTCTATTTATAGAATAACTTTAATAAAGTATTCTGTTTTATATAAAAAGATGTTTCTGTTTTATTACGTTAATAATACGAATAAAACAAAACGTCATTATCACTTTCTATTTTATATAAAAAGATGTTTCTTAATAATACGAATAAAACAAAACGTCATTATCACTATAATTATTCATATTATTAATCAACAATAATTGAATCAAACCGAGTGACTTCTTACATAAATATCAATAATCAATACCGTGTGCTACTATGCAACAACGCGTATTACTGTACTTTTACTACCAAGTAGTTCAACAGTTTTAACGGTAAAACCTCCATCGTTATTTTCATAAAATATTTTGTTCGGGTGAATAGTAACTCGTGAATAGTACTCCGACACGAAAAGTGTCCCAAATACCCGAGTGAACAATACTAGAGTGAATAGTAATTTGGGTGAATAGTAACCCATGAATAGTAACTCGTGAATAGTAACCCGTGAATAGTCTCTAATACGAAAAGTGTCCCAAATACCCGAGTGAACAATACTAGAGTGAATAGTAATTTGGGTATTTTATAATAACTTGTATACTTAAAAAAAATTCACATATCACCCTTAACTTTAAACTTTTATCAATTTAACTATTCACCAAAATAGAAAAATTGAACATTTTTATTTCATAAAATTCGGGGTCTCACAAATTACCAAGATATTCGATGTCTTGGGATGCACGGAAGAACAGAAGGTTCCATTCGCCACCTTTATGTTCCGTAATGAGGCAGATTACTGGTGGGAATCTATAAAGCGTACCCATCCAGCCGCACTTACCATGTATTGGAAAACGTTTCAAAAACTGTTCAATGACAAGTACTTTCCTGAAAGTATTCGTCTTATAAAGGAGGTAGAGTTTATTAGACTAGAGTAGAATAACATGACGGTGTCCCAGTACGAGGCGAAGTTTACAGAGTTGTCCCGATTTGCACCTCATTTGGTGGAGAATGAGGAATGTATGCCGCGGATGTTTCTGAGAGGTTTGAAACCCGGGATATCTCAATATCTCATTTCACATAAATTTTCTCTCTATTCAGATGTTGTCAATAGGTCTCAATTATTAGAGCGAGATAACGAGTACGTTCAACCGAGGGACCACAACCAGGATCATACCGGTGACAGCAGTCATCAGAACAACGATAACCAGCGGAGAAAGAAAAATACGGACAAGAGCGGCAACCACTCTGGTGGTAATCATGGCCATGAGAATAGAAGAAGCGAGTCGGGAGGAGATTTTAAAAAGAGGAGATTCAACAATGACAATACGAAGATGTCAGCACCAGCAGCAACTGGTTCCAAGGGAGGAGAACGACCACCGGTCATATGCTATAAGTATGGAAAAGAAGGACATATCAGCCCAAACTGCCCACAACAGTTTAAGGTATGTTATAACTGTGGAAAGGAAGGACATATCGCTCGAAATTGCACTGTAGCGAAACCAAGTCCAGCGGGGATGGTGACTCAAAAGGCTGTCCCAGAAAAGTCAAAGTCAACGGTTCCTGGAAGAGCATTTGTCGTGACTGGTCAACATGCGAGGAACCCAAATGAGGTGATCACGGGTAAGCTAATCATAAATTCATGCGAAGTTTATACCTTACTAGATACCGGTGCTACCCTTTCATTTATTTCTCCTGCTTGTGCTCAACGTTTAAACTTGACTCCGGAGAAATTAGACTTTGATTTATCAGTGGAGACTCCGTTAGGAGAAACTTTCATCACATCCACTATTTATAAATCTTGTTTGATCCAAGTTGGCACCATCACCTTACCTGTTGAACTTATCTCTTTAAAGATACTTGCATTTGACGTGATTTTAGGGATTGATTGGTTAACTACTCATCATGCCAAAATTGATTATTTTCGAAAGGTTGTTAGTTTTCATATTCCTAAGCAACCTGTTGTGCGAATTCAAGCAACTAAGCCATTAAAATCAATCACTGTTATATCAAGTCATAAAGCTATTCGTTTATTAAAAAACGGATGTCAAGTTTTCTTAGCCCATGTTATGGATTTGAATAAAGACACATCATATTTGAATAATATTCCTGTTGTTATTGACTTTCCTGACGTATTTCCTGAAGAACTTCCCGGTCTACCTCCAGAACGTGAAGTTGAATTCTTTATAGATCTTGAACCTGGTACAAAGCCCATTTCTAAAACCCCATATCGAATGGCTCCTATTGAACTTCAGGAGTTAAAGGTCCAATTACAGGAGTTATTGGACATCGGTTTCATTCGTCCTAGTACATCTCCTTGGGGTGCTCCTGTTTTATTCGTAAAGAAGAAAGACGGGAGTATGCGACTTTGTATCGACTACTGGGAATTAAACCATGTCACTATCAAAAATAGGTATCTGCTACCTCATATTGATGACCTGTTTGACCAGTTACAAGGAGTACAATTCTTATCAAAAATCGATCTTCATTCTGGATATCATCAGCTGAAGATTAGAACTGAGGATATTCCAAAGACTGCCTTTAGAACTCGGTACGGGCATTATGAATTCGTAGTCATGTCTTTTGGATTGACTAATGCTCCTGCGGCTTTCATGGATATGATGAACCGAGTATTCAAGGAATATTTAGATCAGTTCGTTGTTGTTTTTATTGATGACATCCTCATATATTCCAAAAGTCGTGAAGATCATGAGCACCATTTGAAGCTGGTAATCCAATGGCTTCGTGAAAATAAGTTATATGCCAAGTTGAAGAAATGCGAGTTTTGGCTTGAGGAAGTAGCATTCCTTGGGCACGTGGTGTCAAAACATGGAGTATCTGTTGACCCGGCGAAGATTGAAGCAATACAAAGTTGGGAACAACCGAAGTCGGTGACCGAAGTACGCAGCTTTCTGGGCTTAGCTGGTTATTATCGGAGATTCGTGGAAGGATTTTCTCGAATCACTACTCCATTAACTCAGCTGACTCGGAAAGATATCAAATTCGTATAGAGCGAGGAATGCGAGAAGAGTTTCCAAGAGCTTAAGAGGAGACTCATTTCGGCACCTGTTTTGATCATACCATCTGGTTCGGATGGATTTATTATCTACAGCGATGCTTCAGGCAAAGGGCTAGGATGTGTTCTCATGCAATGTGGGAAAGTTATAGCCTATGCCTCACGACAACTTAAAGAATATAAGAGAAATTATCCTACTTATGATCTAGAGTTGGCAGCAGTCGTTTTCGCGCTAAAGATCTAGAGGCACTATCTATATGGGGAGAAAGTAAAGATATATTCAGACCATAAAAGCCTCAAATATTTCTTCACTCAAAAAGAACTCAACATGCGGCAACGATGTTGGCTCGAGCTGTTGAAAGACTACGACCATACCATTCAATACCATCCTGAAAAAGCGAACGTGGTAGCCGACGCATCAAGTAGAAGATCATAAACGGGAACAAGTGCGATGTTGTCAACACAAAGGCCCATTTAGTGTGATTTACAAAAGATGAAGATAGAATTCAAGACTCCGAGGACCCATGCAATGATGTCAAGTATACGTATAGAACCAACTTTAATCGAAAAAGTTAAAGTTACTCAAGCCACAGACCCGGAGCTGGTGCGTATGAAGAAGAAAGTGCAAGAAGATGCTATTCCAGAAGCAAGAATAGATGAAGAAGGAATACTTCGAATCCACTCCAGACTTTATGTTCCTAATAATTCTGATTTGAAGTACAAGATCATGATGGAGGTACACAATACACCATTTGCAATCCATCCTAGAAGTAATAAAATGTATCGTGATCTTCGACATATATTTTGGTGGAACAATATGAAGAGAAAATTGCAAAGTTTATCTCTAGGTGTTTAACTTGTCAACGTGTAAAGGCAGAGCATCAAGTGCCTAAGGGCCCATTGCAACCACTTGAGATTTCGAAATAGAAGTGGGAACACATTACCATGGATTTTGTTACGGGTCTTCCCACGGTTTCTCAAGGCATAAATGCTGTTTGGGTTATTGTTGATAGATTAACCAAGTCTACTCATTTCTTATCGATACAGGAGACTTATTCCCTTGAACGTCTTGCTCGTATGTACGTAGATGAGATTGTGAGATTGCATGGCATGCCAGTATGCATAGTTTCGGATCGTGACCCGAGATTCACTTCATGATTTTGGATTAGCTTGTAAAAAGCTATGGGCACGGATTTACGATTTAGTTCGGCATACCATCCTCAAATGGACGGGCAATCAGAGAGGACTATTCAAACTCTTGAAGATCTATTAAGACTTTGTGTCCTAGATTTCAAAGGGAGTTGGGATAAGTACCTATCATTGGTGGAATTCTCTTACAACAACAGTTATCAGGCAAGTATAGGTGTGGCTCCATTTGAAGCATTATATGGACGAAAGTGTCGCTCTCCAATATGTTTGGATGAGGTGGGAGAAGCAACATTGTTGGGACCCGAGTTGGTACGAATGACTACGGAAAAGATCCAAATGATTCGACAACGTATACAAACGGCACAAGATCGACAAAAGAGTTATTCGGATCTTCATCGAAAGGACGTGGAATTTAGTATTGGGGATCATGTATTGTTGCGTGTGGCTCCATGGAAGGGAGTTACAAAGATTTGGGAAGAGAGAAAAGCTCAATCCACGATTTATTGGTCCATTTCAGATTCTTGACCGAGTAGGAAATGTGGCCTATAGACTCGCGTTACCTCCAAGTATGTCTCGTGTTCATAATATTTTTCATATATCTGTGCTATGTAAATATGTGAAAGACCCAAACCACGTTATTGAGTTAGAACCGGACGAGATAGCCGAAGACTTAACGTACGAAGAGGTACCTGTCAAGATATTGGATAGGAAAGAGCATGTCCTACGCACAAAGGTCATACCACAAGTTAAAGTTTTGTGGATGAACCATGCTATTGAGAAAATGACTTAGGAGTTGGAAATGGAAATGAAAGTGAGATATCCTCATCTTTTCGAAACACCAGGTACGTACGTCAATTTCGAGGACGAAATTTCATAAGGAGGGGAGGTTGTAAGACCCCAAATTATTAATAAATAAAATTTAATTTCCTCTATTTATTATTTTGAAATAGTAAGGGTTGAATTGATTAATGAGGTTAGTTATGGGTAAAATGCGTAAATATTTTAAATAAGCAAGTGGTTATAAAATATTCATTGTTATCGGGGAATATTCGTTTGGTCGTGAAATATTCTTCCTGTCGGGGAATATTTGTACGACAGCGCAGTCTTTTGTGGGTCCCATAACGAAAAGTGATTGGATGAAGAAAACGACAAGTATAAGTTGTTTATAAATAAAGACGTAGTTGTTACCGTTAATACTGTTGGAATACTCGGTGGTTAAAACACAGTAATACGCGTTGTTGCACAGTAACAAACGGTATTGCATCAATTATTAATTCTTACGTAAGAAGGCACTACTCAATAATTGTTAAGTAATTACTGTTCAATATTTTATTTTATTGATTCAATAATTGCTACGTTGATATTTTATATTACTATTGTTTCAATAATTGTCATTACACAGTATTTTCCATTATCGAAGTAATAATTCATATTATCTGAATAATATTATTAGATAATATTATTGGCAATGTCTAGAAAGTTCTGTCTAAGGAGAGGTTTGGTCACCTAATTGCGCGCCAGTAAGGAGAAATCCTTATTGGAAAGCTCCCTCTTTCCTGGGAACTGTCTGGTTGTCAGTATTGTGATTCTGTAATATTATTTGTGAATAATTAATTATTGATTTATATGATGAGAAAAATATTCATTTTACGTGGATATAGAAGGAGAAAATTTTTAAAGTGACAATTGTTGAAAATCGATATTTTATCTTTTTTGATAAAATAATATTTTATTATATTATTATAATATAATAATGATGATATTTTTGCAATGAATGTGGGATATATGAGTATATGAGGAGGAAGAGTATTTTTGTTGTAAAAGTTATTTAAAACATGTTAAACATGTCTGTGGGCCCATTTCTTGACTGAAATTTGATTATAGCCTGTAAAATCGTCCGTTTGTGGATTTCGGTCAATTTTTATTTAGAATTTGGAAAAATTTTCTTCTGTAAAGTTGTAGATAATGGAATTTCCTATGAAAAAGGCATGAGATTCAAATTTTTCTGACAAAAGGGCTATTTATTATGAATTATTGAAGTTCTGAAGTTCCAAAATAATTAATTTTTTAAGTTTAAAATATTTTAATTAAGAAAAACGTTTTTTTTCATTTATGGGACATGTGTTAGTGGTTGAATTCAGCTGGTGGTGTGCGTAGGAAGATTTGGAAAATTTATATTATATTATATTAAATTTTTTGCTTTGGTGTTCTAAGCATTTTTCTATAAATAGGGTGCTTAAGTTAGAATTGAAAAACACACCAGAAACTAAAGTTTTCTCTCTCTTTCTCTCTCTATATTATCGAGCGTATTCTTGTGAGTATTTTAAGACTTTGAGTGTTGCTATACGGTGCTAGTTTCATTCAGCTCTATATCCAGTATTCTAGTCAGAAGTACTGTCTTTTCGAGGTAAGAGATATTATTTTTATATAAATGATATTATTTTTTCCAATATCATTATGCCGAAATATTGATCTAAATTTTTATCAAATTTGGAACTTTTTGTGTCGGAGTTACTATTCACGTATACGGTACTATTCATGTATACGACACTATTCACGAATACGGCACTATTCACAGAAAAAATAAATTTTCGTTTTTCGTCCAAAATATCTATTATGGATACTAGCTTTGATTGTATCCATGTTTTGATCATTCTTGAATTTTACTCCACTATGGTTATTTATGAAGTATTTTTGAACCTAGATTGTTTAAAGTACGAATCCTTAATATTTATTATTTTGTTTCACTGGATTCGTTTTCTTTAAAATATTTTTCATCATCCTCAGTCCTAAATGATGATATAACTGAATATCTTTGGCCTGTAGTGCAAAGATGAATGATTTTTTGATGAATATATTTGGCCCATAGTGCAAAAATGAACAGGTGTTGAGATGAACATGACCAACTGATGAATATCTTTGGCCTGTAGTTCAAAGATGAATATTTGATTCAAGATGTTTATTGATTGATGTTTCAGGAATAAAATATTGATGATGAACTTTTAAATTCATATATAGAAGATAGTAGATTTCATTGTCTACTTAACTCTTCTAATGAATTATTATTTCCGCTGCGAATATTGATTTAAAACTTGTTGTCTATTGTATTCTATTAAATTTTTTCCCTGTTGAAGACTAACGATAATTTGTTCTATATTATCTTAGTCATTATATTCTTTATTGGGCTAGTTGAGACTTGCCTTACACATAGCTACAGCTTACGCTGAACTACTCATTCCAATCCCTATATAACACATAAGGAAAAAGCACATAAACCAATTAGTCATATACATGACTTACGCATTGGTTTACTTAACTTTACTTCTTAAGGTTCGCGTCCTTGTAATCTAAGTTTACGCAATTAACTTTCTTTATCGGTTTACGGCTTCATGAGATACGGAGATGTCTTACTCATACGTTCATCATCTTTGATGATTTATATTCTTATCTTCTCCTTATAACTCTTCTAGGACTCAGTACACATCGCGTCTCTGCGTCTATATGGTACTCTAAGTGGTTTTCCACAAACAACCAACAAATAAGTTCCCATCTCATCTACACTGTCTTTCACAGTGAGTTAGATCGGTCGCCAGTTTCGTATATACCTCCGCTCTCTGAAGGAATTGTTTAGCCCAACTCCCATATGTCAACCATCAAAGATTACGATTGTACCACAACCTTAACTTTATCTTAACTTATCCGAACCATTAAACTATAATGTTTGTTAAGTCAATTTCTTATTCCTTACGGCTTTCTGGCAACTGAATGCCATACCTCAGGATTCATTCTTTATCGTCTAAGTCATACAGTCTTTTGTATACTCAGAACGATCGTTCAACATTAATTCTATTTCTTTAACGTTCACAGGCTGAATAATTGGTCTACATTATCTCACGGCCAAACCATACACGACGTGTAGGTTCTACCCGTTTAATATTCGCGTACACTCAACCCTCACATCGGCTAAAGGGTTTAATGCTTACTTTCCTTCTATTCTTCTCTATCCAACTCACACTCGGACTTTCGTTAATCTCATTACCGTTCGTTACGGCTTTCATTCGTTCTCCATTACATGAACCCCACGTACAATATCCTTTCTTAATGTCGAAGCCATACTGTTCGTTGTACGCTAAGATCGATCGTTCATCGCAACTACGTTGTGTTTACGTTCATTACATTCTTCGTCTTTTAATCCCGTTAAATCTTTCCGTTCGACCTTCATTAAATGTTTAAATCACTTGATTAAGTGTTACGTTACGTGAATTACATGTTCATTATCTTCCTGTTCATTCCCCCTAGAAGTTGAGCAATAAAAAGCTCATTTCTGGGCCTTGCCCTGCACCGGCGTTGCGGCGCCGGTCGCTTTCTTCTTTCTCACGCTGCGACGCGAGTATGCAGTACTCTCTCTCCTGGTCCAGCGCTACGGCGCCAAACCCCTCTTTCTTTCTCACGCTGCGGCACCACTCAGCAGTTGCTGATGGCCAAAGTTGGCGCTGCGGCGCCGCCTCCCAAGGCACAGCTGGCGCTACGGCGCCGAGCTTCAAACTTGGAAAATTTTTCTAAGTCTTTTACATATTTGAGACGCTGACTTTGCAATCTCATAACTTCTTCGTTATAGCTCGGATCGAGGTCATTCCAAAGCCATTCTCTTCCTTATCTTACGTACTTCAACTCCCCTCAGACAGAACTTCATTCTGAATTTGTTATCATGTCATTCAATTGTCTTAGATTTCATCCTTCGTTCATTTTACGTTATTAACGTTCTTCTTTCGTTCGTCTGTAATTCAGTCATCCAAACTCGGAACTCATTCGTTCTTGAGTTCATGACTCACATTTTCTACGTTCTCTTACATTATTAGGAAAACCTACACATTCGGTTTCATTTACATACTTTCTACTTCTCGTTTTTCTTTTACGAAATTTCGACATAAGTTCGTTATAGCTAAGTTCAATCCGTTCTTCATGGACGTTTCTACCGTTCCTAACCAAGCAATAAGCAACTAACTTATACGCGATTGTTCTAAACTTGTCCATCAACAACAAGTCAAACTATGATAGTTTTAAATTTGTCCATCAACAACGTTCTTCGTATTCTTCGCGTTCTTCGCTCGTTCTTCATTTTTAATCCATACTTTGATTATGATTTCACTTTTTCTTGGAATTTGATGTTATAAAACACCATTCCTTACTAATATCACCGAATAGTTCATATGATTCATTCGGATCGTTCAATTTTATTACGAAATTCATACTTCCTTAAGAAATTTATAAAATAAACTTCTAATTCTTATTTCTTCATTTTCTCATGATTTCAACCATATGAAATCATTCTTAACATCTTTTACTTCTTATTCTCATTAAGCTATGTTTTTAACATAGAAAACTTAAAGAAAATTTATACTAGACTAGGTTTCGAATTACCTCTCTTCTTTAATCTTCTTCCGTTGGACAAAGCGTGCACTCGGCTAGCTTTTCCTCTTTCTTTTCCTACTCATCTGAAATGTCTCTCTCTCTCAAGTGTTGGTGATTTTCAAAATCACCAACAAATGTGCTTAGGCTCTCTTTTATAGAAAATCCAAGCTAGCAGTGTTTTAGTCATTTGGCCAAACCGCCTTACTATTCACACCTCCTTACTATTCCCACCTCCTTACTATTCACGAAGCTTCCCTTGGAAGCTTCGTGCTTTCGTCTTGCGGAATTCGTCCGACAGTTTTAAAAACTGCAATTCTCGGAATCCAAATATATTTGGATATTTCGTCTTTCCTCTACAGATTAACTTTTACGCATTCTTCGTAAATCCAAAAAACAGAAAAATACTTTTTGACATTAAGTGTTTTCCTTCACGTTTTCCCCTAACGTAGCTAAACGAATGAAAAGTACATAACAATACTTTTTGTCATTTTTATTTTGTCCGATTTTTACACGTTTTTCGAGAAAAACTTTTATCGATCAACTTACTTAAGTTTTTATGATATATTATCGTCACATCTTCCGACGGAATGTCATTTCGACATACCTAACTCTGGGAAAGGCTTAGGTTATTCAAACCCCAACCCTTAGGTTTCGTTGGGTGAATAGTGCCTATTTCGTCTTTTTCCCTAGAAATATTTTTATTCTCGAAAAAATTATATTTTCGTCTTTAAAATTCTTACTCGTTCAATCTAGTTCATAGCCAGAATCCTCCCGTATTATAATCATCCTAGGTTCTAGAACGATTAAAAAAAACACATAGTACAGAATAATATTAATAAAAATTTATTTTATTAATAACTAATTCTTTAAACTTAATTTCTGAACAATCCGGTTCTCTGGGTTGTTACAGATACAATGTCATACCAAGCTCTCAAACGTGAGGCCACCAATACTGGTGGGGTGTGATCAATACGGCTGACTGTCGAAGAAGACATCTGTGTGGGCAGTATCATAAGACCATCTAGGGGTCAATGCTAGATATCTCTGGACATACACATGGATGACTTAATACGTGCATAACCGATAATAGATGGCAATATGATGTAGGGAATGGAAAAACAATACATACATTCCTAAGTACATCATCATCTACATACATCATCTCTGTACAGCTAGAAAATACAGGAAAATGGGGCACAGATACCCTACTACTAACAGAGGCCTATCAAAAGATACAGCGAGAATGGGGCACAGCCACCCAATATCTAACAGAGGCCAAATCAGGAAAAAAGATGCTATGCGATTGAGTAGACTAACCTGAATTCCTGGTTTTCATGGACCAAATTACAGGTCTACATGTCACTCATTAGTATTCGCCCGAACACAGGCTTACTATACCAATGATCACATCTGTTACAAATTACATTCGACAATACCTCACGAAGGTCCGATGCCGTCAGTTTGGGGTCGCAACTACAAAATAATTCTCCCCCAGCTGGAACTTCATACAATTTAGTCGTTGATACACACGTCGACGAAGGTCAAGCAACCTTGACAATACTCAACCGATGGCAGGTAAATCCATCGAAGCATCGAAAGCTATTCGAGGATTTCATCCGTTGATGAACACGTCGATGAAGGTCAAGCAGCCTTGATATTATCCTCAGCAGGGATTTCTTCCGTTGATGTACATCTCAACGAGGGTCAGGTAACCCTGACAAACTCAAACTGTTGGCACTAACTCCAACAGAACACTGGAAAGACTTGGCGATACAAACCAGGGAAGAGCATCCTCATCAGGGAGGACGATGATGGAATATGTTATATACATCCTCAAAAGACAAAGTATATCCCCAAGGATTAAGGACTTTGGTGATAACCCCCACGTCAACATCCTTGAAGTTCCTGAGAACTTTGGAGCACACATCCAAGCAATTTGTCAGAGTTGTTAATGATAACTCCAGTCCTCATCACAAGTTATGGGGCTAACGGTCATAACATCTCGTTAGAAAATGGTCCAACAAACCACATGCATCAAACATTCGCATCATGTTGCAGTATATTACATCATGAATATCTTATTACATTTCAAGTGTCTAGTATTCTTTATCCTATCCACGCCATTACACTGCATGAATATGATAAAGAGGGGCATCTGTAGACACCCAAAATTTTGAATTCTTGTTACTAACATTGCAGGAGGGTAGAATCGTCTTTTAGAGATAACCCTGGAGGACAGATTAACTCAGTCCCGGAGATAACTCCAGGATACCCAATCTTTGCCATCTCGGAGACAACCCCGAGATATTCCATCACAGTCCCAGAGATAACCCCATGATCTTCAGTTTCAACCTCGGAGATAACCCCGAGGACTGCAGTCACAGTTCCGGAGATAGCACCGGAGAAATTAGCCATCTCGGAGATAACCCCGAGATATTCAGTCCCAATCCCAGAGATAACCCCGGGATTGTCAGTCCAACCTCGGAGATAACCCCGAGGAATGCAGTTACAGTTCTGGAGATAACCCTGAAAATACTATATTCCACTCCCAGTAGTCTGCTTCAACACTCGACGATAGCCCCGAGGCACTCATTCCATAAACCTGGAGATAACCCCAGGGGGTCAGACACACCTCAGAGATAACCCCGAGGACGGTCAACACTTGCAGCAGTCCAATCTCAGAGATAACCCTGAGCAACGACCGCTAAATTAGCTCAAATCGGAGATAACCCCGGTGAGGGGAAAAATCATCATTTTGCTATCCCACATTGCGCCGTCTCAACAACATTCAAATATACATTCTATACAGAAGTGTCCTACAAGAATCAAAGAGCTCTAATCCTGAGTGACTACTACACAAGATACAACCCCGAGATATTCCATCACAGTCCCAAAGATAACCCCAGGATCTTCAGTTTCAACCTCGGAGATAACCCTGAGGACTGCAGTCACAGTTCTGGAGATAGCACCGGAGAAATTAGCCATCTTGGAGACAACCCCGAGATATTCAGTCCCAATCCCGGAGATAACCCCGAGATTGCCAGTCCAACCTCGGAGATAACCCCGAGGAATGCAGTTACAGTTCCGGAGATAACCCTGAAAATGCTCTATTCCACTCCCATTAGTCAGCTTCAACACTCGACGATAGCCCCGAGGCACTTATTCCATAAACCTAGAGATAACCCCGGGGGGTCAGACACACCTCAGAGATAACCCTGAGGACGGTCAACACTTGCAGCAGTCCAATCTCAGAGATAACCCTGAGCAACGACCGCTAAATTAGCTCAAATCGGTGATAACCCCGGTGAGGGGCAAAATCATCATTTTGCCATCCCACATTACGTCGTCTCAACAACATTCAAATATACATTCTATACAGAAGTGTCCTACAAGAATCAAAGAGCTCTAATCCTGAGTGACTATTACACAAGACAACACACCAGATAGAATTTGAAGCCTAAAGACCAAGGGCATGGTTCCATCTTCCTGACTTCATACAACCTCTAATCCCATGTCATTGTGTAGCTCTCGATAAAAGCATGCTGAAAAAGGTCATATACACCTCGATTGGATGCCCGAATTGAAGTTCTGAAAGTTCGAGCGGACATAACGTTGCACGAGTGCACGTACTTTGAGACGACGGGACCCGTGGAGCCCGGGCAGCCGCAGGTGTACCTGCGGCTGCCCCATCTATAAATAGAGGGCTTGGGGAAGCCATTTTACAAAAGGAAAAAGGTGAGGAAGCCTTGTCCAATTTTCTCTGTACACAACCTATATTGAGTGCTTTCTCATTTTAAACACTTGTGAGCTTATAATTGGCTACTTTTTTACCGACAGGAGCTGAGTGTTCATCTACTTAAAGCTATTGAAGTCTTCTTTGACAGTCCACTATAAGCCTTCTTACCTCATTTAAAGCCTTTTCCTCACTTTTGGCACACACAGTTCTTCACGTTGAGAGTCGTGTAGCGTGTGTATGCCTGGACTTCGGTCCGTGGCTTTTATTTCTTTTTGTATATATATATATATATATATATATATATATATATGGACTAACATTATTGAGTTATACCTCGATTGAGCATGGACTCACGTCCGGAGCGTTTATTTGCTTTTATATATATATACTTATATATAAACTGTTGTCGAACTTTGTTCGATGAGCCTGGACTTACGTCCGGAGCGTTTATTTGCTTTTATATATATACTTATATACAAACTATTGTCGAACTTTGTTCGATGAGCCTGGACTTACGTCTGGAGCGTTTATTTGCTTTTATATACTCATCGAACAGAGTTCGACATATATATATATATATATATATATATATATATATATATTTCTGTCAGGCCTGGAGTTCACTTTATGGCCTTTTACAGCTTTCTTCATCTTTAGTCCCGCCTAGAGTTTACTTCGTGGCGGTTGATCGCTTTTACAACTTTATTTACATTTTGTCCCGCCTAGAGTTTACTTCAAGGCGGTTGATTGTCTTTACTACTTTGTTTACATTTTTGATCCCCCATGGAGGTGCTTCGTGGTGGTTGATCATGTCTCTGTATATATATTTATCGCTTTTATATATTTACATTTCCAATCCCCCATGGAGGTGCTTCGTGGTGGTTGATCAAATCTGTATATATATATTTATAGCTTTTATATATATAACTGTTTACAACATTTATAAAAATTGCTACATCATGTGAGCCTAGGAATCATTTTATCACATATTCAATCTCCTGAATCTAGATTTGGTTTCCGTGATGGACATTTTTAACTGTACATGGCTTTAAAATTATGCACAGTGTTTGAATTTCCTTAGATGGCTCTCATGCCCACAAGGAATTCGGCATTGCTTTTTTTATCTTGTTTTCTCGAAGATGCTTCGCATTTCGAAAATAAAAGCAATCTAGCCGAACCCATAATAAAATGGAAGAATCAAAGGCCTCAATTACTATTGAGCATAAGGGTTTGAAAAAACCTCTTTTATAAAACGTCATTTCTATATCTTGTTAAAACTGAACTTTTGTACAAAATTCAAACCCTTTGTATATAGGTGCAAACGAGGCATAGCACTACTTCCAGATAATTGCACATTGATCCACACACACACACACATTCATATAACAGTTTAATTGAAAAATGGCGGTCATCGTGGTAACATGGATGTCGGGGGGTGCCTAACACCTTCCCTCCGCATAACCAAGTTCCCGGACCCTAGCGAATCTCAATTTCACAGACCCGTTAAGTAGTGCCACATCACTGGGTTAATGTGCAAACCTTTTATCGGTTGTGTTGGTACAACCATTTAAAAAACTAACTGGCAACTCTTATAGTCCAATCGTCGACATATACATGTCGGACCTTTTCACAACTTGTTTTTTTAAACAAATCTCACCTGAACACCAAAAGACAAGAACAGAAAATGGACAAATAAAAATTCCAACGTCGACATATAACTTGGATAACGTTCCAAGTCGAATGAACTGGATGTTGTAAGAGATTAATAAGATAATGTAAAATTTTTGACGCTATATATGCATAGTATTGACATTGAATAATCGTTCTGAGTATACAAAAGACTGTATGACTTTGACGATAAGAAATGAATCCTGAGGTATGGCATTTAGTTGGCAGAAAGCCATAAGGATGAGGAAGCAACTTAACGAACATTATAATTTTAATGGTTCGGATAAGTTAAGATAAGTTTAGGTTGTAGTACAATCGTAATATTTGATGGTTGACATATGGGAGTTGGGCTAAACAATTCCTTCAGAGAGCGGAGGTATATACGAATCTGGCAACCGATCTAACTAGTGAAAGATAAGGTAGACGAGACTGGAACTTGTTTGTTGGTTATTTATAGGAAACCACTCAGAGTACCATATGGACTACTAGCAGAGACACGATGTGTGCTAAGCCCTAGAAGGGTTATAAGAAGAAGATAATAATGTAAATCATCAAAGATGATGATCGCATGAGTAAGACATCTCCGTATGTCATGAAGCCGTTAACCGGTAAAGAAAGTTGGTCGCGTAAACTTCGATTACAAGATCGCGAACCCTAAGAAGTAAAGTTAAGTAAACCAATGCATAAGTCAAACATATGACTAATTGGTGTATGTGTTATTTCCTTATTGTTATATAGGAATTGGAATGAGCAGTTCAACATAAGTTGTAGTTGTGTGTAAGGTAAGTTTTCTAACTTCATTCATATTACATGAATGCTAGTTTCTTAAACTTCTCAGATGTTGAACTTGAGAAGTCTTGTCTATGTGCAAATGTACGATATTTATACAAGGTGGTAGTATGTATGCGGCCTTGTGCCATAATTTGAACACTTCAGTGTTTCTATGAGATGAACGGATCTATAATTGAACTGTTTAATATAAGAATGTTCTGTTTATACATGAACCGTTATTGATAAGTCTGTTCTAATGATTCTAGCCAGACAGGATGTGTATGAAAAAAGGTAGAAGAAAGAAAGTATTTGGAAAGTGAATGTGACTAATGTTTTAAGATGATAGGAATCAGGATTATTCCTATTATTCATGCTGCTTCATAACCTTTGTTCGGTTATTGAAGTCTTAAAAGAATGTTTAAATTCTTGAAGTTGTTTGGTCAACTGTTATGACTTGCTGAGCAATTGAATGCTCACACTTACTTTAAATAAAAACATTTCAAGTGAACGATGTTAGAAAGAACTTAAGGATCCCGTAAAGATCAAGTTGATCGGTATCCAGACGAAGTGCCATTAGAAAGAACTTAAGCGAAGGCTTGTGATGTTGTATATTTTAATTAAACTATAGATTAGTTTAAGGAACTGTTATGTATCCTTGGTGGCGGATAAAAATCACTCTTAAAAGATGTAAAGAATAATGTAATTATTATTATTTGTAATGAAAGAGGTTCTAAGGTATTAGAACCTGAGATTTGAGAATGTATGTTGTTATATTTAGCTATATAATGATGTATGTTTGGAAGAAGATGGAATTGTGATGTACGAAATTCGGGTGTGAAAATAGACCGAATTTCGAGGCGTTACATTATGGTATCAAAGCTGATAGGTTATAAATCTTAAGTATGAGTACCTAAAGCTATAATCGTAGAGAGAAGGATAAGAAAATCATTGAGTTAAACGATTAAGAAAGAAGATCACCACGTGATCATTTTGAATCATAATAACAGTGTTCTGTTCAACGATGGATAATTTATAGCTAATGCTAAATGGTAGTACGGGAAGAAGAACTCAGATTGAGTTGTAAAGAATAGAATACGAATTAAAGAAAATTCATATTAAGTAAAGAGGAAGTAAGAAGTTATAAGATTTCGATTGAGGACTCGTGTGATAGTTGAGTAGTACGAACCTTCGAATGGGAGGGGGTTTGTGATTACTTAGTTATTATAGTGATAATCATTGGAATAGTATGTTGCGCTATCGATATGTATATGGCGAGAAGGTGAATCTTTTCTCATGTATATATTTAATAGGTAGAGAATGTTAAGATAGGTGCGAGTTCTTGAAACTCATACTTATGAAAAGTTTGTGACTCATAGTTATATGCTATATTTCTGAGCCCTAAGCATATGGATAGTCCTTGATTTGTTCTTGGATTACATATTGTGAAGATAAGTTCTTAAACACATATGGTTGTGGAAAGTTCCTAAACACATAAAGTGTGGTAAGTTGAAGGACTATACTAAGGTATAGGAATGTTTAGACTGAAAATGAAAATTTTTTAGTATGCTTAGCATTGAAGGTGCTAGAGAAGATTAAGTATTGTCTCAAGTAAGACAATAAAGAAAGATGGAGAAAAAGGATATTCCAAGTCATCTAGCTTTGCTAGATTTCGAAGTTTATTGAAATCGTGCTTATGTGCGCGTTTTAAAACGGAAAGAATTAGTTCAATTTTTAGAACCAATGGATTTTAAAAGAACTATTCTTTTTATGTCTATGCTAACTGTTTCGGCTAGACAGAAGTTGATTTAAAATATCAAAATGAATTTTATATCATCAATGCATTTGATGCAAAGATGGTAAACGGATAGAGTTATTAATGCAATTAAACCTAGTGTTGGATTTGATCTTATGATCAACAACCCTCTATATGGTATGATGTATAATGATGAAGTCATAAACTGACGAAGTCCTCAACGTACTGTGAAAAGTACGGTATCATGACGTCATAAAATATTTTGATGTATTGTGAAAGAATTTAAAGAAGTAGGCGATGTCAATTGATTTAACTAGACGAATGTTTCAAGTTGATGTCCAATTTATTAGTATGATCTAAGCTATTTGATTGGCTAAGACAAATGGTGTGTCATGTTTAAACGAAAATTGAGATTTCTTTAAAGAGGTTATGTCAAGCCAAATTGTTTTGGTGCTAAATCTGATGAATGAGTCTGAGGTGAACATACCCAGAAATGGGGTTATACGATGGGTTGATCACCTATGTATGGGAAGAGCTGGTTTACTTTCTTTGTGACTGTAAATTGACCATGAAAGAAGGGTTTACGGCGAAATGTTGTTAAACCTAGTAAGAGTTCATGGTCGATTTGACCCCTCAGCAAAAGTATGAAATGTTTTAAAGGAATCTTTATGTTCCTCGTTTTTCCTTCTACTTCATGATTATTGATAAGTTATGAAGGTTAGGGAATGATTGAAAGATTAGAACTTCTTTGAAGAGAAGTTGAGAAGAAGAGTAAGCTAAAATTTCGAGGACGAAATTTTGTGAAGAAGGGGAGAATGTGAGGACCCGGGTATGGGTGTGGTTTTAAAAAATTCCGAGGACGAAATTTTTATAAGGAGGGAAGTGTGACAACCCGAGGAAAAACGGATTGTCCAGAATTTAAGTTTACAGAATTAGCTATTAATAAAATGAATTCATATTAATACTATTATGTTCTATGTGTTTATTAATCGTTTTAGAACCTAGGATGATTATAAGTCGGGAGGATTCTGGCTACGAGCTAGACTGAATGAGTAAGAATTTTCAAGACGAAAATAAAATTTTTCCGGGAACAAAAATATTTATGAGGAAAAAGACGAAATAGGCACTATTCACCCGACGAAACCTAAGGGTTAGGGTTTGAATAACTTAAGCCTTTTCGAGAGTTCGGTATGTCGAAATGACATTCCATCGAAAAATTTGAAGATAATATATAGTGAAAAGTTAAGTAAGCCGATAAAAGTTTTTCTCGAAAAACGCGCAGAAATCAGACGAAAAAAAAATGATGAAAAGTATTGTTATGTATTTTTCATTCGTTTAACTACGTGAGGGAAAAATGTGAAGGAAAATGCTTAATATCAAAAAGTGTTTTTTAGTTTTTCGGAGTTCTGAAGAATGCGTAAAAGTTAAACTGTAGAGGAAAGATGAATTATCCAAAAATATTTGGATTCCGAGAATTACAGTTTTCAAAACTATCAGACGAATTCTGCAAGACGGAAGTACGAAGCTTCCAAGGGAAGCTTAATGAATAGTAAGGAGGTGGAGTAAGGTGGTGTGAATAGTAAGGAGGTTTGGAACAAAATGACTATTTTGCCCCTAGCCTTGAAAATCTATAAACGGAGAGCTTAAGCTCATTTGTTGGTTAATGAAAATTTCTCCAACACTTGAGAGAGAGAGAGAGAGAGAGAGAGTTCGGATGAAGAGGGAGAAAAAGAAGAAAAGCTAGCTCGTGAGCAAACTTTGTCCAGCAGGAGGAGATTAAAGAAGAAAGGTAATCCGAAACCTAACTCTAAGTAAATTTTCTTTAAGTTTTCTTTGTTAAAAACATAGCTTAATGAGAATAAGAAGTGAAGAATGATTTCATATGGTTGAAATCATGAGAAAACAAAGAAATAAGAATTAGAAGTTTAGTTTATAAATTTCTTAAGGAAGTATACGATTCGTAATGAATTTGAACGATCCGAATGAATCATATGAATGATTCGCTGAAATAAGTAAGGAATGATGTTTTATAACATCAAATTCCAAGAAAAAGTAAAATCTTAATCAAAATATCGATTAAAAATGAAGAACGATCAAAGAACGCGAAGAACACGAAGAACGTTGTTGATGGACAAATTTAAAACCATCGTAGTATAGCATGTTGTTGATGGACAAGTTTAAAACCATCGCCTATAAGTTAGTTGCTTATTGCTTGATTAGGAATGGTAGAAACGTTCATGGAGAACAGATTAAACTTAGTTATAATGAAGTTATGGTGAAAATTTCGTAAAAGATGAACGAGAAGTAGAAAGTATGCAAATGAACCCGATCATATAGGGTTTCATAAGAATGTAAGAGAACGTAGAAAATGTGAGTCGTTGACTCAAGAACGAACGAGTTCCAAGTTCGGATGATCGAATTACGGACGAATGAACGAAGAACGTTAATAACGTAAAACGAACGAATGATGGAATTTAAGCCAATTGAATGGCATGTTAACGGATTTAGAATAAAGTTTTGTTTAACGTAAGATAAGGAAGGGAATGGATTTAGAACGACCTCGTTCCAAGCTATAATGAAGAAGCTATGAGATCGTAAAGTAAGCATCTCAAACCAGTGCAAGACTTAGAAAAAAATCTAGAAATTTTATGCTTGACGCCACAGCGCCAGCTGTGCCTTGGGAGGGGGCACCGCAGCGCCAACTTGGGCCATCAGTTACTGGTGAGTGACACCACAACACGAGAGGAAAGAGGGGAACCGGCGCTGCAACGCCGGTGCAGGGCAAAGCCCATAAATGAGCTTTTTATTGCTCAAATCCTAAGGGAAGTATACGGGTAGATAATGAACGTAGTTCACGTAATGTAACACTTAATCAAGTGATTTAAACCTTTAGTAAAGGTTGAACGAAATGATTGAACGAGATTAAAAGATAAAGAATGTAAACGCTTGATTACGTAACCGATATCCGGGGACCGTAGTCGTGATAAAACAAACATGGGGGATTTCTATGATTGTGATTCCTTAGACGTTGAGTGACGAAGATGATGTATAACATTTCGATGTTATGATGTTGTAATGAGAGTTAAGTGTAAAGCGTATAGACGCTGTGAACGCAACGCAGTTGCGTTGAACGATCGGTCTTAGCATACAACTAACTGTATGACTTCGACATTAAGAAAGAATAGTGAAAATGGAGTTCATGGGATGGATAACGATTGAAAGCAATTAAAACCTTGAGTAAAGGTTGAATGAGAGATTAAGAGACAAGAAACGTGAACGCAGAAATACTTAAACGATCCTCGTGAATCGTATTCGCGTCGGACGAATGTTCTAAGTGTACAATGGTTGAATGACTTAGACGTTGATGAAAGTAGTAAGTAAGATATGAATTATCAAGAAAGCAGTAGCGAACGGTAACAAGATTAATGAAAGTCCGAATGTGAGTCGGATAGAGAATGATAGAATGAATGTAATCGTTAAACACTTTAGCCGACGTAAGGGTTGAGTGTACACGAATATTAAATGGCAAAACCTACACCCCGTGTATGGTTTGACCGTAAGGTAATGAAGAATGATGATTAACCATGAACGGTGAAAAAACTGAATCACTAACGTATAACGTTGAGAAGCCAAGTTAATAAGTATAACTTAGATAACGTTCCGAGTTGAATGAACCGGACGTTCTAAGAGATGAATAAGATAATATAAAATGTTTGACGCTATGTACACATAGTATTGACATTGAATAATCGTTCTGAGTATAGAAAAGATTGTATGACTTAGACAATAAGAAATGAATCATGAGGTATGGCATTTAGTTGCCAGAAGGCCATAAGGATGAGGAAGCAACTTAACGAACATTATAGTTTTAATGGTTTGAATAAGTTAAGATAAGTTTAGGTTGTAGTACAATAGTAATCTTTGATGGTTGACATATGGGAGCTGGGCTAAACAATTCCTTCAGAGAGCGGAGGTATATACGAAACTGGCAACCGATCTAACTCACTGTGAACAGTGTAGATGAGACGGGAACTTGTTTGTTGGTTGTTTGTAGGAAACCACTCAGAGTACCATATGGACTACTAGCAGAGACACGATGTGTGCTAAGTCCTAGAAGGGTTATAAGAAGAAGATAAGAATGTGAATCATCAAAGATGATGATCGTATGAGTAAGACATCTCCGTACGTCATGAAGCCATAAATCGGTAACGAAAGTTTGTGACACCCCCAAATCCCGGTACTTCATTCCCACAAGACTTAGTGTTCACTATCCAATCATTCACATCTATCTACCCAAATATAATAAAAATTAAATCATAAATCCTCCCTTTAAATAGGGTTACATCATTAAATAAAAAAATCTTCCCAGATTGTCTAACCTTTAAACATCATATAAGTGCATAAATAAACTTATTACATCACATCATTAATTTAAAAGTCTATCATCATAATATTAAATGAAATTACAAGTCTTCATCACTTGTACAATTTTCCCTTTCCTTTGCTATTTGAAGGATCCTCGACCTTCTCAACTTTAGTTGCAATAATTATATTTATGCAAGAGTGAGCAAAACAAATGCTCACTAGATATAACAATGAATCAACAAGATAATGATAATTACCAATGAATAGGCTCATCAAAATTGAATGGTACTATATCAATGATAATCAAAGACTGGAATTAAAATATGGAATATATATCTGAGGGTCATAAGACCATGAACTATGTCCACAGTTGTAAGTAATCTTTCAACTTCAACTTTAACAGTCATAAGACTATAAGGACTCCTCGTACTTAGGGGGATCAGTCCTTCGTACAATGTATTGTGCATAAACATTTCAATGCTAAGCGTAAATTATCCCCTATTAATAGGGTTGTTCATCTCAGTATTTAGAGTACAAGTCCGCACCAAAGAAAGTTTGGTTTGGATAAGCTTTCAAGGGTAATTTGAAGTTTAACGATCATCAACTCGAGGACTAGTTAAATCAATAGTGTTTGATAACACAACAGTTGATCAATAGTAACATAATATGGAACAATGAATAAGTGTAAGTGAACTAACTATATTTTGAACTCATGCTTAGAAACAACTACAAGGCATAAGTATTGAATGACAACAAATCTTGCTTGAATAATATTAAGCTAGAACTATGAATTACTGATTATACTTTAAATAATAGCAAGCTAAAAATAAAGCTTGCTCATTATGAGAATAGTTTGTGCCAAGTAAATGAGATAAGATAATTCAACATTAGAAATTAGAATTCAAGAAAACTGTATTCATAATATCCGAATGACAATAAAGAAACTTGTCTAATAATAAACAAGTTAGAATGCGTCAATAAATATTAGAACTCAAACTTGTTCGAATAAAGTTAAAGTCATAGCTAGCTTGCTCAAATAATGATTAGGAATACAAAAGTTCGCTTAATGAATGGTTAAAGTAAGAAACTTGTTTAATCAAAAGAATAAAGTTACACAATGTAATAATAGAATTAGCTCAACGAAAGTGTAGAGTTAGAAGATTTGCCTCGAGCGTAAGCTATAATATCAAACTCACGTTCACCTACACATAGGTTTAGAACCACAATACCTATTAAATATGCTATCATATCATAACATGTACATTTCTAACTAAACTTATCATTTTAGCACAAGTCTTATGCTACTATACAAATATCAGAAATTTCAAGTGTGTTAACCCTCACAACACCTATTTACTATTCATTACGCTTAACATGTCCCAACATGACATTTCTTAGTTTACTAATCATCTAATACTTTGAATTTACTAACCACATACTACAACTATGTTTTAACCTTGTTGTTACGTGTTTGACATGTTAACATATCATTTGTCCAACGTATGTCGCTACCCCTGAACTGCAGCAGCAGCAGTAGTCTCTGCCTCAAAAGTTTTTTGCCTTGGCACCAGCGCAGCTGCGCTGGTGCACAGACAGAGGTAGACACGACATGAACAGTAGTCGTTTTTAGCCCAACTAACACGAATTTCACCCACCAAACAGTGATAATAACATGTAAAATTGGTATAGAACTACCACAAACATGTTTGTGAACATATTCCACCAATTAAAACAATTTAACAACAATTTAAGCTAGGTTAATTTCTCAAATTCCATGTTTTTCATATAAAACTCAATTTTTGATATTCATCCCAAAAATCATCACTGTGAATTCAATACTTGGCCAAATCACTCCATTCAAATTACGCTATGCTCGTTTCTTAATGAACTAACACAATCAAGCTTCAATTTACAATTTCACATACTAATTGGCCACTACAATTGATACTTTTCATGAACCATATGAAAATACATATACTGACATTATTTTCTTCCTACTGTCAACGAATTTAACATACAAATTTCTTGTGTAAGTATAAACTCTAGCATTATAAACATGTATAATCACAATTACCAACTATATAGCAATAATTCGAAGAGATGAAATTTACAGAACATGCAATTTTGTCGTAAACCCATATACATGCATATATACATACATATATATATATATATATATATATATATATATATATATATATATATATAATACTAAGGTTGTGAACATACCTTCAAATGGTCGAACAATCTTTGCTAAACTCACTGGAATTGTTGGAAATTGCTTAAGTTTTCTCTCTCAATTCTCTCACAGCCTCTCTGTATTTCTCAGACTTATCAAACAACTAGAATACGTATAACAACATATAATTCCAGCCAACGCACACTTTCAAACGTCTAAAAATCGACGTCTATTAATTAACCCTTATTAAATCATCAGTTATAAATATATATTTATATTATTTATTTTATTTATATTATTTGAATTTATAATTTTAAAATTTCAAAGCCATAAGGCTTTGTTTGGCAAAACCCTTTAATTTTTAAAGAATTAATATATTAAGCCTTGTTTGGCAAAAACTAAATTAAACCCTTTTTAATTTATTTTAATAAACACTTTAGTTTATAATTTATAATCATATATTATTTACTTGGATTTTCATATCCAACATTAACTCATTAAAACATACTATATTTTAATTAAATAAATATCACAAAATTATAATTTTTATTATAACTTTATTTAATAATCTAATATACCATCTAAATTATTAAAATCATCACAACAATATAACCTCTCATGTTATATTACACTCTCTAAATTATAAACTAATTTAATTTAGAATATTATCTAATAATTTAGATTCATTAATATTTATTAACAATAACCAGATCAATAAAATATTTATTTCATCAATTTCAACAATAAACACATCAAATAAATATTTATATAATTCAATAAATATTTAATATTATAATTTAAAATTTTGGATTGTTACAAAGTTGGTCGCGTAAACTTAGATTACAAGAACGCGAGTCTTAAGAAGTAAAGTTAAGTAAACCAATGCATAAGTCAAATATATGACTAATTGATGTATGTGCTATTTTCTTATGTGTTATATAGAAATTGGAATGAGCAGTTCAACATAAACTGTAGTTGTGTGTAAGGCAAGTTTTCTAACTTCATTCATATTACATGAATGTTAGTTTCTTAAATTTCTCAGATGTTGAAATTGAGAAGTCTTGTCTATGTGCAAATGTGCGATATTTGTACAAGGTGGTAGTATGTATGAGGCCTTGTGCCATAATTTGAACACTTCGGTGTTTCTATGAGATGAACTGTTCTATGATTGAACTATTCAATATGAGAATGTTCTATTTGTACATGAACCATTATTGATAAGTCTGTGCTAATAATTCTAGCCAAACAGGATGTGTATGGAAAAAGGTAGAAGAAAAAAAGTATTTAGAAAGTGAATGTGACTAATGTTTTAAGATGATAGGAATTAGGATTATTCCTATTATTCAAGCTGCTTCATAACCTTTATTCGGTTATTGAAGTCTTAAAAGAATGTTTAAATTCTTGAAGTTGTTTATTCAACTGTTATGACTTATTGAGCAACTGAATGCTCACACTTACTTTAAATAAAAATATTTTCAGCGAACGATGTTAGAAAGAACTTAAAGATCCCGTAAAGATCAAGCTGATCGGTATCCAGATGAAGTGCCATTCAGTATGTGAATATGCGTTAAGATTAAGTGAAGGTTTTTGATGTAGTATATTTTAATTAAACTATAGATTAGTTTAATGAACTGTTATGTATCCTCGGTGGAAGATAAAAGTCACTCTTGAAAGATATAAAGAATAATGTAATTATCATTATTTGTAATGAAAGAGGTTATAAGGTATTAGAACCTGGGGTTTGAGAATGTATGTTATTATATTTAGCTATATAATGATGTATGTTTGGAAGAAGATGGAATCGTGACGTACGGAATCCGGGTGTGAAAATATACCGGATTTCGGGGCGTTACAGACTCTCCTTACCGCTAAGTATGTCGCGTGTTCATAATATTTTTCACGTATCGATGTTACGTAAATATGTGGACGACCCGAACTGCATTATTGAATTAGAACCAAACGAGATAGTAGAAGATTTAACGTATGAAGAGGTACCTATTAAAATCTTGGATAAGAAAGAATATATTCTGTGCTCAAAGGTTATACCTCAAGTCAAAGTTTTGTGGAGAAACCACAATATTGAGAAAATGACCTGGGAGTTAGAATCTGAAATGAAAACAAGATATCCTCACCTCTTCGATATTCCAGGTACGTACACCAATTTCGAGGACGAAATTTTATAAGAAGAGGAGGTTGTAAGACCCCAACTTTTATGAATAAAGATTAATTTTCTCTAAATATTATTTTGAATATTATAGTGTGGATTTGATATAATGTTATAGTTGTGGGTAATATTTACCAATTTTGCAAAGTAAGCAAGTTGTCTTAAAATATTCGTTTGGTCGGGGAATATTTGTTTTATCAGGGAATATTCGTACGACGACACAATCATTGGTGGATGTTGGTCGGAAAACTAATCACTAAACACGTGCAAGTATATGCGGTCTAACAAGTAATACAGTGATAAAGAAAGTGTCGAACACATGAGGAACTATCACTAATATTTACCAAATACCGACTTTGTATCGCTTAAGTCTTATTCGAACAGCTAACTAATAGGAGTGTGGTTAATCTAGTTATAACTAATTAGCAAAGCAAGTAAATGTATAACGAATGGAATCTAAGGCGCTATAAGCTAAGGTCATAACTTCACCCCACACAGGCGTTCTGTCGACCACCTGGCATGCTATGCTTTATCAAACTTCTTACCCTTCTCTTTTTGGTCTTAATGGTCACGACAGTTTGTCGACCGAGAACGCACAAGTGCTCATACACCTCTGTCGAGGTATGCATAAATATATCCTCTCTAGATCCACCCGAATGGGAATAGAACATAAAATAACATCCATGCTAGGTGATAATCCTACACATGTCTATACGAATTAACCTAATAAGGATTTAAGCATAAGTTCTCAATAGGCTACACATGGCGCACAGATATATGTCTATTCTACGCACAATTTATGCAGTCGAAACCCATAATCACATGCCAATATATTTAGGTGAAAATCTATAATCCTTCTTTCAATATCATATAGATTACCAAAATCATCACTAATGTCCTAGCGAGAATCAATAAGCATGAATATATTAAACCAAATCATATGGTGCCAACCAAAGAGATAAGACAGTCAATTTAATTAACAAAGGATTCCATTATAACCTTAGAGCCAATACTTAGTTCATAGCTATTGAACAAAATACAAGTAGCAATAAAGACAACATGTATGGATTACAAAATCAGAGAAAATAAATGGATAAGAATAAACTCTGTCGAGGCTCTTCAGTCTCCAAGCATTTCGCTCCTATCAAGCTTTCCAATCCGTGTAGCTCACTGCTCTTGCTGCTCCAAGGAAAACCCAAACTTTTCCCTAAACTCTCTAATCTATATTTACAGACATTATCTAAGAGAAAGAGAGAGAAATTACAAAAGAAGAGAGAGGTCTATTCTATTCTATCCTAAGCTATCCGATTCTATGATGTGCAGAGGCTTGCTTGATATATATATCTCAGTTCCTCTCAAGCTAAGTCAAAATCAAGCATTTACTATCTGGGCACCGGAGGTCGCACTGTGGCGCGGGCAATAAGGCATAGAGTGGCGCTGTAGTGCCACGTCATCAACAAAAAGACCGGAGGTCGCACTGTAGTACGAGTCCATGAAGGATCTGGGGCGCTACAGCGCCGAGGTGATGTCATCCTGGAATAGGGGGTGGCGCTGCAGTGGGAGATTAAGGCTAGGCATTGGCACTACGACGCCAGTGTATGAAAATTGCTCGTTTTTCCCCCTGAATGCTGGAAAAGACCTGTTAAGCCCTACAATACATTGGTTAAGCACAATAATACTATAATCATATAAAAACTATATAAAATCTACGAATATCAGGCAACTATTTAAGCCATAAAGTATCCGATTCGCTGGTATAAATCCCACTCATCAAATACCCCCAAACTTAAGTCTTTGCTTGTCCTCAAGTAAACTATCTAACAAAAACTAACATTAGTAAAACACACACGAAAGAAAAATTAAACTGTATACTAGTATCATGGCTTCTAAGCTCGATCATAGCTACTCCCAGAGAATAGGGCAAACACAGATATGAGTAAGGGTTCATTCAATTTCAAGCGTAAGACTGTATTCGATCCATTCTATGTGTGTGTGTGGAGACCAACCGTCCTAACTAATCATAGCTCAAATAAGTACACACAGTCGATTGTTAATACCAATATGCACACTCTACAACTTAAACAATCAACAACCATTAATAATAAGACTCAAATGCAGAAAAGGATCAAGCGACACTAGCATGAAGGCAGTAAAATCTGACTCGGACAGTCCTTAATTACCTTAGGCTATTCAGAATTACCCATTAATGAGCTTTTGATCAATGACTCCCAAGCCAGACGACTTTAGGGCACTAGGTGTAGAACACCCCTATGAATCTAATAACTCGAGCAGCAAAGCCCACGCGATCTATATAAGCCAAATGAGACTTTACGAAAAATTGAAGATTATTAGGCGAGTGCATTTTATGCTCCATCTCAACATTAGTCATGCATTTATGGGCGAGTGCATTTCATGCTCCATCTCGACCCACTGCACGACTTTTGATATTTGTAACACCCCCATAACTATACCCCCATGGTATCCGATAGGGTGCTTACTACGAATCAATATAATGCATTTAAATCTATACACCCATGGTATCTGATTATAAGCTTATATTAAATTGATGGACTATTAGATATAATTCCTATTACTAATACACTCACTTGGATATATAAACTGTATTTGTGAATAGAATCTATCTACCCAAAATTCAGAGTACCAGTAATAACATGAACAGTCCATATTACTAATACCCTCACCCAGATGTATAGTATATGTCATGCAAATTTATACTATCGTATCGATAGTAACTATCTATCTGAAATCCAGAGTATCAATAACAACATGAATAGTCCATGCTATTAATACCCTCATTCAGATAAATAGTTCCCAAGGATCTCAACTAGATTTGACGAATTCTAAATTACATCTATGTGTAAGAAAACATTGTTGCAGAAATAAAAGATGTTATATATCATAAATTTTAAGGTTCGATTACATGATTCTCATAACGAGTTTCTTATTATAGAATATTCTACTAGACATGAATATAACCTAATCTAAGTAGGGACGCTTCGCTTTATCTACTACAGATGTTCCAAGGTTACCATCTAATACTGCAAAGGGAATAATTTGCAAGGGTGAGCTATGACATGCTCAACATGTTTTATATATATAACAATATATGAATTGAAGAAATATAATAATTCAAAATTTGACTGATAGTTGTTACCATTTTTTGGATTTCTTTTTCAACCATTTTTGGATTTTTATTTCTGTTAGTCACACAGACTTAGAAACTTTGTTTAGATATGAGATAGGGGATCAGCCTACTCATTATCCTAGGAGTATGCATCTCATCCTACCAGTGCTCAAGTGCACCCAAATTAATGTCAATATATTATCAACCGAATCTTGATCCCTTACGGGATACCCAACTTAAGTATAGGATGTCTTACCAAATAATTTGGTTTGATAAGTTTATGCTCAATAATCAATATGAATAAATAATTTATTTCTTAGTTATGTTGAAGCTATAGCGATAACCTTACAATAAGAGGCAATTCAAATGTAAGTGTAGTATATCATATCAACAGCATATTGTAAAGCCCCCAAATTCGGGTACTTAAAACCCAAACTCGGTGCTTCACGATACCATTTCTATGAGCGAAATAATACTAATAATAATAACAATAATATAAAGATCAACTTAATTTACATGATTATCAGAGTCTAGCTCCCAAGTACGTAACCTTTAATACATTCCTTACAACCCATAATAGATAATATATATCATTGCCTTAATAATAATATCAAACTATTACATAACTACCACAAATCTTATTCGGTTAACTTTCCTTTTCCTTTGTTTCTACATGAGCTTTCTAGTTCTTCACACTTGGGTGAAAACATTTAAATTAAGCAAGGATGAGCATTTGAGTGTCCAACAAGTAATAACATATATATATATATATATATATATATATATATATATATATATATATATAAGCTGAAAGAATTTAAATGTTTTTTTATACTACCCTTCTACAACAGATTAATAGTTGTGAAGTATCTATACTGATAATAATAACATAAAACCCTCTTTCAAATTTTTAAAACTACGTAATAACTATAAATAGGGTTAAGGTGACATACTATGAACATTGTTTTCATTTTCGAAAAGGTTAAACAGAAATTCATCTGCAAACCGTCATAACTTACGGGCACGGGGGTGATCAGCCCGTTGTACCTTGCATTGATCAATACTACATGCAAGAACGAGGGTATCACTCACTCTGTCCGCCTTGGGCGCATAAAAGTTTTCCCGTGTAGGGATGTTCATACTTGTCTGGGTTCCAAATCAAAGGTTTTATCTTGTTCAACAATAATCTATAATTCAACATATATATATACGGGTAATTGACAAAGGTGTATCAACATGTGATTAAATACCATGATTATCTAAGTGGGGACACTTATATAACCATTTATAGAAATTAACGAACAGAATATATATCTGAATTACCATATACTAACATGTTGATAAACAATGAGCGTATATAATATAGGGTTAATAATTTGTACAATAATAATATAATTTAAAAACATTCTTACTCATGTCCATTGCATAAAAAAAATGCAAAGGTAAGATACTTGCCTGATACGCTGCTTACAACTCGCTACTTAGTTTTATCTTTTATATAATCACCTATCAGTAATAAGATCATTTTACTGATTAGAATAACATATCGTAACATATAATACTGCTTATTACAGTCAGCACATAACCTAATCACATTGGCACATAGGTTTAACAACCATTGAATCACAAATAATCACTTATCTAATCACATTATCTAAGTTCAGATTAATTTTTAAAACATGTCAGTGTACCGACGACTTTATCGGGTAATTATCGAGTCTAAGACTGTATTCTATAACTCTATATCTACAAGCATCAGTCATATTATTTTTAAATGATTTACAATAATTTTTAAACATTTATTATAATTTATCATGAATTTTTAAACACTGGAATCATTTTTAAATGATTTAAATATTAAACAATTCTATTATTATTAATATTTAATTAATATTAAACTATTAATGAAGCTATTGCCAAAATATTAAAGTTATTTATAATAACTCAAAATATTTTTAAAAGTATTAATATTACCCTAAAATGATTTTTAAAACAATTAAAAATCATTTTTAATTAATTACCATTAATATTTAAATATTAATGTACTATTTATCAAAATATTAAAAGTCATTATTTATAACTTAAAATATTTTTAATTCATTTATATCGGATTTAAATGATTTTTAAATTAATAAAACTATTTTTAAACTATTTATTTAATATAATTATTAAATAAATTTAATATCATTAATATTAAATTAATATCATTAATATTAAATTATTAATAAAATTATCCTTTAAATATTAAAAGTTATATTTTATAACTTAAAATATCTTTAAACACTTTATTTTCATTTAAAATAATTTTTATAATATTAAAATCATATTTAAACTAAATTATTTAATATAATTATTAAATAACTTTAATATCATTAATAATAATTAATTAATGAATTTTACCTTTAAATATTGAAAATTATTTAATAACTTAAAATATTTTTAAATACCTTATTATCATTTAAAATAATTTTTAAAATAAAAAAATCATTTTTAATTTATTTATTTAGTTTATTTATTAAATAACTTAATTATCATTAATATTAATTTATTAATGAATTTCATCACAAAATATTAAAAGTTATTACAAATAACTTAAAATATTTTCTTATATCATAATATAATTTTAAATGATTTTTCAAATGTTAAAATCATTTTTAAATAATTTATTTAATATTATTATTAAATAAATTAAATACCTTTAATATTCTAAAAATATTAAATATTTATGAAATATAATCAAAATAAATAAAAACTAATTTCCAGAATTTAAAATAATTTTTAATAATTTATTTTGTATTTTTATTAATTAAAAACTAATTTTCTATAATTATTTAATAAAAATATGGTTTTTATAAATAAACTGTCGCTAAAGATCACCTATAGCGACAGAACCGTCGCTATAGGTGTTCTTCATGAAACCCAGATCATCAAGCCAATAACCGAGTGACCACGTTTGACCAAGATTCCAGATCAGATCGTGATGTTTGAGTGAATGTTTCTGGCCAGGTCCTGTAGTATAAATGTAACACTACAAGACTCACTAAGAAACATGATCAAACAACATCACAATCAGAAGATATAAGCCTTCAAAGTGGCTGTCAGAGCTGTTCTTCAATTCTGGGTTTTCCCAGAAATGAAGAACAGTTCGACAGTCCTACTTTGGGCTTCCACTACAAGATATCCTATTGTTGTTTTTGTGATATAAAACCTTCAATGTATAACCAACATGTAATACTACATATCTATTACTTAACATCAACAAAACAACAAAACAATAATGAGATAAAAATCGGTCAAACCTTGTCAGAAACCACGCCCATGAACTTTCTGGGTTTACCCAGAAAGTTCATCCGTGGACTTTCCGCTTGGTTTGACCATGTCCCAAATCCAGCATGTTCATGATATAAGAGATCTAAGAGCATTAACATGTAGTATAACTACCATACTATAACTTTAATGCAACAAAAAACACAAATAATCAACAACATGCAAGATCTGTGCCTTTAAACATCCTGTCAGAACAATCTGGGCATGTTCTTGACTGCCCAGATTTCCTTCAGTCATGGTCTGTAACAACCCGATATTTTCTATATAAATAAATAAGAAATTTTGTGAATAATTTTTTTTTATTAAGGATGAGGATTTGTACAAGATTATGTGTATATGTATTTATGTGGTAAGTAAAAATATATTTATTACATAATTATTTACAAATGAATTTATTTTAAAATTATTGATTATTAAAAAGTATATACTTATAATAATCAATTTATGGTAGAAATATTTTAATAATTATTTTCCATGAAAATATATAATCATATATTATCTAAATAATATATGAACTGATTTTTTTTAGAATAATTATAATAATTATTTTATTATATGAATTTTAGTACAGGTTATTAAGTTAATTATTTTACCTTAATTATTAAGGTTAAATATGAAGAATAAATCAAATATGGTATCCAAACCCTAATTTTGGATTATTGCCAAGGTATGAGAATAATAATATAATATTAATTATATTTTGATTTTTCAGTGCTATGAATATGTACTGCATGTACGTATTGATGATAATTGGTCAATTATGGTGTTTAATTTCAAAACCCTAGTATTAATTGGTTAAACCCTAATTTTACTTAGGGAAACTCTAAATTAAAAATCAATTGTGAGCTTAAGACTGTTATATAACTATGTTATATGTTTTATGTTGTGTATTAAGTGATTAATTAGGTTAAACCCTAATTATAATCTAGAAACCCTAATTGTAAATTAGAAACCCTAATTTCTAATTTGAAAGCCTAATTGCTAAAATCATAACTCTAATTATTGTTTTAGTAAATAATTATGTTAATTAGGAAACCTAATACATAAATTGGGGAAACCTAATAATATCAAGAAAACCCTAAATATATTTTTAAAACCCTAATTTTCTATTTAAAAACCCTAATTATAATTATTTAGTTATAATTTAATTTTTATTGAACTCTATACATAATTGTTCAAACCCTAGAAATTATTTAGGAAACCTTAATGTTTAAAATCTAGTGATTAGAATCTAGATTCAAGTGTCATGGACAAGAATACCCTTAAATTGTTTTATTAGTTTACTAAAATACCCCTCATTGGATATTTTCTTGAGATAACTTGCAAATCTTTCCATATTTTGAGTTGTTGAACAACCTTACCAACTCTACATGCTCTAAATGACAGCAACCAGCCTCTTTCATCAACCATTCATGCATCTAACAAGTGTATAAATAGATTTAAGGAGAGAGAAAATCATTTGATACACTAATTTTTGTCCAACTCTCATCCTTGACCCTCTCTCACTAGAACTAACGAATTTATCTAGCATATCAGTTCCCAAGACCAGCCCCACGATCAACCATAACAAACAGAAGTGAGAGAATCAGAAATTTTTCTCAAGAAGGTATAAACGAATCCTAGAATTTCTGTCCAACGATTCTGTGTTAGATGTTATGTTTGATTGTTAAAATATGTTGTATAAGGTGTCTAAGGATGATCTGGGTTGCTAGATGTTAGATCCATAACATCTAGAGGCTCGGATTTGAAGATTTACAAAATCTGGAAAAATAAAATTTTGTCTTCTGACAGTGAATGTCAGTCCTTATATCTCTGTGATCTGTATAGATTTTGGTATTTTGAAAGCTTTTAGTTGTAGTCGAGTATGTGTTCTTTAGTCTGAAAGTTGAATCAAGGTCATTGCTTCAACATATTGCAAGTTATTTGTGGTCAAAGGTCGTTGACCGACCATGACCAGACCAATTCTGGGTAACCAAGAAACTAGTTTGCAGTGTCTGACAACATTTTTGTCAAGCTCATATCTGTAATGTTATAGATGTTCTGATGTTGATATTTAGTAGATCTTGTAGCCTGTTAGTTGTACTATAGATCCATGCTTTTAAATCCTTTAAACATCAAATGGATTTAACATAGTGGCCGGTCAAAGTAGGTACATTGTTCACGGATTCGGTTTTCTGGGTAACCCAGAAAACCTATGAACACAGTTTCTGACGAGGTTTGACCGGTCTGGATCTGATGATTTTGTTATGTTTTTTGTTGATATTATGTGATAGATCTACTCTCCTACATGTTAGCTACACACTACCGGTTTTAAATCACAAAAATATTACAAGATTAACAAGTTGTGGAAGCCCAAAACGAGCCAGTCAAACTGTTCTTCATTTCTGGGTAACCCAGAAAATGAAGAACAGTTCTAACAGTTTGTTCAACGCTTCAGATCTCGTTAGTTATGCATGGTTTGATGACGTTGTTTGTTGGATCGTGTAGTCTTGTACTTGTACTACATTATCTTATCAACAACATGTTCAGAAACACATCACCCACGCTTTTAATCTTGGTCAAACATGGTCCCTCGAAACTGTCTATGGTGTTCTGGGTTTTTGCCAAGAACATGAAGAACACCTATAGCGACGGTTCTGTCGCTATAGGTGGTCTTTAGCGACAGATTATTTAATATTTTTCGGAAATTAATTATTAAATAGAAAAAATTTGTTTTTAATTATTAAAAATACAAAATAAATTATTAAAAATTATTAAAAATTCTGAAAATTAGTTTTTAATTATTTTTAATATATTTCATAAATATTTAATATTTTTGAAATATTAAAAGTATTTAATTTATTTAATTATAATATTAAATAAATTATTTAAAAATGATTTTTAATATTAGAAAAATCATTAAAAATTATATTATGATATAAGAAAATATTTTAAGTTATTTTTAATGACTTTTAATATTTTATGATAAATTTCATTAATAAATTGATATTAATGGTAATTAATTTATTTACTAAATGAATTAAATAAATTAATTAAAAATGATTTTATTATATTAAAAATCATATTAAATGAAAATAAAGTGTTTAAAAATATTTTAAGTTATAAAATATAACTTTTAATATTTAAAGGATAATTTCATTAATAATTAAATATTAATGATTATTAAGTTATTAGTTATGATATTAAATTTATTTAATAATTATATTAAATAAATAGTTTATAAATGGTTTTATTACTTTAAAAATCATTTAAAAAGGATATAAATGAATTAAAAATATTTTAAGTTATGAATAATGACTTTTAATATTTTGATAAATAGAACATTAATACTTTAATATTAATGATAATTATTTAAAAATGATTTTTAATGTTTTAAAAATCATTTAAGGGTAATATTAATACTTTAAAAGTATTTTGAGTTATTATACATAACTTCAATATTTTGGAAATGATTTCATTAATAGTTTAATACTAATTAAATATTTATTATAATAGAATTGATTGGTATTTAAATCATTTAAATATGATTCCAATGTTTGAAAATTTATGATAAATTATAATAAATGTTTTAAAATTTTATTGAGTCATTTAAAAATAATATGACTGATACGTACTGATGTTAAGTTATAGTATAGAGTCTTAGACTCGATAATTACCCGATAAAATTGTCGGTAGACCGACATGTTTCAGAAATTGATCTGAACTTAGATATTTTGATTGTATAAGTGATTATTTGTGATTCAATGGTTATTAAACATAGGTGCTAATGTGATTAGGTTATGTGTTGACTGCAATAAGCAGTGTTATGTGTTATAGTATGTTGTTCTAATCGAACGAACTATCTTATTAATGATAGGTCGTGAGATAAGCGATAGATCTTAATTACAAGTTGTAAGCAGCGCTTCAGGCAAGTATCTAACCTTTGCATTTTCTTTATGCAATGGATGTGAGTAAGAATGTTTCTACACTATATTATTATTGTACAGATTATGAACTTTATATTATATAAGCTCATTGAATATCAACATGTTAGTATATGATAATTCGGACATATATATTCTGTTCGTTAATTTCTAGAAGTGGTTAAACAAGTGTCCCCACTTGGATAATCATTGTATTTAATCACATGTTGATATACCTTTGTCAATTACCCGTATACAGATATATTGAATTATAGATTATTGTTGAACAAGATAAAACCTTTGATTTAGAACCCAGACAGGTATGAACATCCCTACACGGGAAAATTTTTATGCGCTCCGGCGGACAAAGGATGAACGATAATATCGTTCTAGCAATGTAGTATTGATCAATGCAGGGCATAACGGGCTGATCACCCCCGTGCCCGTAAGTTATGACTGTTTACAGATGAATTTCTGTTTAACCTTTTCGAAAATGAAAACAATGTTCATGGCATGTCACCATAACCCCAGATATAGTCATTATGTAGTTTCAAAAATTTGAAAGAGAGTTGTTATGTTATTATTATCGGTTCAGAATACTTCACAACTATTGACTTGTTGTAGAAGAATAGTACAAAGAAAACAGTTAAATCCTTACAGCTATATATATATATATATATATATATATATATAATTGCTATTGCTTGCTGGGCACTCAAATGCTCATCCTTGCTTAAATTTAAATGTTTTCAGCTAAGTGCGAACGACCAGAGACCTCTGCTAAGAACAAAGGAAAAGGGAAGGTTGCTGAATGAACGAATTACTATGTTATGTAATAGTTTAATGTTATTAAGACAATTATGATATATATTATCTATCATGGGTTGTAATGAATGTTTAAAGGTTTCGTACTTGGGAGTTAGACTCTGATAATTATGTAAATTAATTTGATCTTTTATATTATTGTTATTATTATTAGTATTATTCCGCTCATAGAAATGGTATCGTGAAGAACCGAGTTCGGGTTTCAAGTATCCGAGTTTGGGGTCCTCACAGGTTGGTATCAGAGCTATAGGGTTAGAAACCTTAGATGGGCTAGACCTTAGGCTATAACCTTAGAACAGAGGGAAACGTTGAAAATATAAATAACTCATATATAGAGTTTAAAAAGAGATGAATTGACTAAATTCATCATCAAACTAAATAAAAGATAACTTGTATAAAACTCTTATTTGTTGTGTGTATATACTATATGCTAATTAGGATAATTTATGTGTGTAGATGTCAGGTGAAAAAGGATTCGATTACCCTCGGATCGTAAAGAAGGAGCCAATATCGAAGCCGATAGCTGAAATAGAGGCTCACGATGAAAACAACTCAGACGATGTGGTTATCGTAGAAAACGTAGTACAAGATCCAGAGATGGTGGAGCTGACAGATAGCGATTCAGACACTAAAGTTGGAGCTGATCAAGCATCAACAGAGGTACAGAATCTGAAGAACAAGGTTTCTTCTCTGGAAAGGCTGTGGGAGATAGAAAGGCTGTTGAATAGTCAGTTGCGTCAAGCGTTAATAGAAATATTGGAAGGACAAGATAAGCTTAAAATCCAAATTGGTCAGATGGGAGCTACAAGCAACACATCGTGTGCAGCTCCGGATAAGAAGGGGAAAAGAAAGATAGAAGACCATGATTTAGGAAAATCCAATAAGAAGAAATGGAAAGGAATTTGTTATCTTTGTGGCTATGAAGGACATACCACTCCGTACTGTCCTGACTACAAAAAAGGAGCATGTTATGTCTGTGGTATAGAAGGTCATCAGGCGAGAGAATGTCCAAGGAAAAGGTGTAATAAATAGGTAGTATAGGTTCTGTTGTGTAGGAGTGTTTAATATAATAAGTATGTTTGTGTAATGTAATGTTTCTAACTTTGTATTAAGTCAAGACTGTAAATCCCGATCTTTGTGGTCATAAAGGGATAGCTGAAGTTCAAAGCATTTTGTGCTATGTAAAATATTCGTGAAATGAATATGAATCTATGTTTGAGAAATGGTGAAATAAGTTTAAAATATTAAACTTATGTGATAAGGTTTAGAATGTAAGTTAAATTATGATTTTTTTTTCAATCAGATAATGCCGCCAAGACGTCGAACTCGCAATCAAAGGGCAGAGGAATCTGTCAACAACATTGAGGGACAACAACAACCAGATCCAATGCAGCAATTTGCGAACATGTTAGCTCAGGCTATGCAACAGGGAATACCGGTCGCTGGAAACCAGCCGGGCAATCGCTTAGCGAACTTCAAAGACTTTAAGGCTGTAGGACCACCAGAATTTAGAGGTACAACCGACCCTGTAGAAGCTCAAACTTGGGTTAAGGAAATTGAAAAAGCGTTTATGGTAGCTAGGGTAGATGAGGGGCAGAAAACTGCTTTTGCCACTTACATGATGAAGGGGGAAGCAAATTTTTGGTGGGAAGCGAATCAGGCTAGGGCAGGAGAAGGTGTAGTCACATGGGATAGATTTAAAACTTTGTTTTTCGAAAATTATTTTTCACCAAGTATGCAGGCGAGGATGGAGGTTAAATTTTTAGAGTTGAAGCAGGAGAATATGACGGTGTCTGAATACGCCGCCAAATTTAATGAGTTAGCTAGGTTTGTTCCGCATCAAGTTGATACGGAGGCTAGGAAAGCTAGAAGGTTTGAGCTGGGATTGAAACCCTGGCTCTATAACAAAGTGGCGGTGTTGCAAATTCCTACATTTGCAGCACTCATGGAGAAAGCGATCATAGCTGAGGAGGGAAGTGAGGCCATGAGCCTTTACAATAAGGAGAGGAAGAATAAGGGTAAGATAGAAGGAGCTAGGAAGGTGGAAATTAATAGTGGGAGCAGGAGTGGAGATAGTAAGAGGAAGGTGAGCAGTTTTGCAAGTGTACAAGTGAAACAGGAAGGTGTTAAGAAGCAGATAGTGCCATGTAAGACATGTGGGAAGAATCACTCGGGGGAGTGTTTGCAAGGAAAATTTGTTTGCTATAAGTGCGGGCAGGAGGGCCATATTTCTCCCAACTGCCCCAATCCTAGGATGAATAGTGGATGTTTTATATGCGGATCGACAGAGCACAGGGTGAAAGATTGTCCAAAGAGGAGGGTGGAGACAGGAAGTGTGAACATGGGCACTGGCAGTGGAACGTTAGCAATCACAGGACTGACTTCGTCAAGCAAGCCAACAAAATCTACGGCAAGGGTCTACAACATGACAGTTCAGGATACGGCAGCAGCTGGCACTGAAACTCCAGGTATTATTCGTATGCCTTTTTATTTTCTTATGCATGATTTTCCTATATATAGTAAAATTATTTTATAAAGAAATTTTGAGGAGGAATTTCAGTTCTGTTAGAAACCAATTTTTCTGTGTAATCAGAAAGACAAGCTTCATGTGAATAGTTAAAGATCAGTTCGATCAAAGTTGATCGAGATTTACTTACAATGATTGTGTACGCTATGTGACCATGTATGTATAGGCTTTAAAACGGTGATTCCGGGGACGGAATCTTTATAAGGGAGGGTGAATGTAACAACCCGATATTTTCTATATAAATAAATAAGAAATTTTGTGAATAAATTTTTTTTATTAAGGATGAGGATTTGTACAAGATTATGTGTATATGTATTTATGTGGTAAGTAAAAATATATTTATTACATAATTATTTACAAATGAATTTATTTTAAAATTATTGATTATTAAAAAGTATATACTTATAATAATCAATTTATGGTAGAAATATTTTAATAATTATTTTTCATGAAAATATATAATCATATATTATCTAAATAATATATGAACTAATTTTTTTAGAATAATTATAATAATTATTTTATTATATGAATTTTAGTACATGTTATTAAGTTAATTATTTTACCTTAATTATTAAGGTTAAATAGGAAGAATAAATCAAATATGGTATCCAAACCCTAATTTTGGATTATTGCCAAGGTATGAGAATAATAATATAATATTAATTATATTTTGATTTTTCAGTGCTATGAATATGTACTGCATGTACGTATTGATGATAATTGGTCAATTATGGTGTTTAATTTCAAAACCCTAGTATTAATTGGTTAAACCCTAATTTTACTTAGGGAAACTCTAAATTGAAAATCAATTGTGAGCTTAAGACTGTTATATAACTATGTTATATGTTTTATGTTGTGTATTAAGTGATTAATTAGGTTAAACCCTAATTATAATCTAGAAACCCTAATTGTAAATTAGAAACCCTAATTTCTAATTTGAAAGCCAAATTGCTAAAATCATAACTCTAATTATTATTTTAGTAAATAATTATGTTAATTAGGAAACCTAATACATAAATTGGGGAAACCTAATAATATCAAGAAAACCCTAAATATATTTTTAAAACCCTAATTTTCTATTTAAAAACCCTAATTATAATTATTTAGTTATAATTTAATTTTTATTGAACTCTATACATAATTGTTCAAACCCTAAAAATTATTTAGGAAACCTTAATGTTTAAAATCTAGTGATTAGAATCTAGATTCAAGTGTCATGGACAAGAATACCCTTAAATTATTTTATTAGTTTACTAAAATACCCCTCATTGGATATTTTCTTGAGATAACTTGCAAATCTTTCCATATTTTGAGTTGTTGAACAACCTTACCAACTCCACATGCTCTAAATGACAGCAACCAGCCTCTTTCATCAGCCATTCATGCATCTAACAAGTGTATAAATAGATTTAAGGAGAGAGAAAATCATTTGATACACTAATTTTTGTCCAACTCTCATCCTTGACCCTCTCTCACTAGAACTAACGAATTTATCTAGCATATCAGTTCCCAAGACCAGCCCCACGATCAACCATAACAAACAGAAGCCCGAGAATCAGAAATTTTTCTCAAGAAGGTATAAACGAACCCTAGAATTTCTGTCCAACGATTCTGTGTTAGATGTTATGTTTGATTGTTAAAATATGTTGTATAAGGTGTCTAAGGATGATCTGGGTTGCTAGATGTTAGATCCATAACATCTAGAGGCTCGGATTTGAAGATTTACAAAATCTGGAAAAATAAAATTTTGTCTTCTGACAGTGAATGTCAGTCCTTATATCTCTGTGATCTGTATAGATTTTGGTGTTTTGAAAGCTTTTAGTTGTAGTCGAGTATGTGTTCTTTAGTCTGAAAGTTGAATCAAGGTCATAGCTTCAACATATTGCAAGTTTTTTGTGGTCAAAGGTCGTTGACCGACCATGACCAGACCAATTCTGGGTAACCCAGAAACTAGTTTGCAGTGTCTGACAACATTTTTGTCAAGCTCATATCTGTAATGTTATAGATGTTCTGATGTTGATATTTAGTAGATCTTGTAGCCTGTTAGTTGTACTATAGATCCATGCTTTTAAATCCCTTAAACATCAAATGGATTTAACATAGTGGCCGGTCAAAGTAGGTACATTGTTCACGGATTCGGTTTTCTGGGTAACCCAGAAAACCTATGAACACAGTTTCTGACGAGGTTTGACCGGTCTGGATCTGACGATTTTGTTATGTTTTTTGTTGATATTATGTGATAGATCTAGTCTCCTACATGTTAGCTACACACTACCGGTTTTAAATCACAAAAATATTACAAGATTAACAAGTTGTGGAAGCCCAAAACGAGCCAGTCAAACTGTTCTTCATTTCTGGGTAACCCAGAAAATGAAGAACAGTTCTAACAGTTTGTTCAACGCTTCAGATCTCGTTAGTTATGCATGGTTTGATGACGTTGTTTGTTGGATCGTGTAGTCTTGTACTTGTACTACATTATCTTATCAACAACATGTTCAGAAACACATCACACACGCTTTTAATCTTGGTCAAACATGGTCCCTCGAAACTGTCTATGGTGTTCTGGGTTTTTGCCAAGAACATGAAGAACACCTATAGCGACGGTTCTGTCGCTATAGGTGGTCTTTAGCGACAGATTATTTAATATTTTTCGGAAATTAATTATTAAATAGAAAAAATTTGTTTTTAATTATTAAAAATACAAAATAAATTATTAAAAATTATTAAAAATTCTGAAAATTAGTTTTTAATTATTTTTAATATATTTCATAAATATTTAATATTTTTGAAATATTAAAAGTATTTAATTTATTTAATTATAATATTAAATAAATTATTTAAAAATGATTTTTAATATTAGAAAAATCATTAAAAATTATATTATGATATAAGAAAATATTTTAAGTTATTTTTAATGACTTTTAATATTTTATGATAAATTTCATTAATAAATTGATATTAATGGTAATTAATTTATTTACTAAATGAATTAAATAAATTAATTAAAAATGATTTTATTATATTAAAAATCATATTAAATGAAAATAAAGTGTTTAAAAATATTTTAAGTTATAAAATATAACTTTTAATATTTAAAGGATAATTTCATTAATAATTAAATATTAATGATTATTAAGTTATTAGTTATGATATTAAATTTATTTAATAATTATATTAAATAAATAGTTTATAAATGGTTTTATTACTTTAAAAATCATTTAAAAAGGATATAAATGAATTAAAAATATTTTAAGTTATGAATAATGACTTTTAATATTTTGATAAATAGAACATTAATACTTTAATATTAATGATAATTATTTAAAAATGATTTTTAATGTTTTAAAAATCATTTAAGGGTAATATTAATACTTTAAAAGTATTTTGAGTTATTATACATAACTTCAATATTTTGGAAATGATTTCATTAATAGTTTAATACTAATTAAATATTTATTATAATAGAATTGATTGGTATTTAAATCATTTAAATATGATTCCAATGTTTGAAAATTTATGATAAATTATAATAAATGTTTTAAAATTTTATTGAGTCATTTAAAAATAATATGACTGATACGTACTGATGTTAAGTTATAGTATAGAGTCTTAGACTCGATAATTACCCGATAAAATTGTCGGTAGACCGACATGTTTCAGAAATTGATCTGAACTTAGATATTTTGATTGTATAAGTGATTATTTGTGATTCAATGGTTATTAAACATAGGTGCTAATGTGATTAGGTTATGTGTTGACTGCAATAAGCAGTGTTATGTGTTATAGTATGTTGTTCTAATCGAACGAACTATCTTATTAATGATAGGTCGTGAGATAAGCGATAGATCTTAATTACAAGTTGTAAGCAGCGCTTCAGGCAAGTATCTAACCTTTGCATTTTCTTTATGCAATGGATGTGAGTAAGAATGTTTCTACACTATATTATTATTGTACAGATTATGAACTTTATATTATATAAGCTCATTGAATATCAACATGTTAGTATATGATAATTCGGACATATATATTCTGTTCGTTAATTTCTAGAAGTGGTTAAACAAGTGTCCCCACTTGGATAATCATTGTATTTAATCACATGTTGATATACCTTTGTCAATTACCCGTATACAGATATATTGAATTATAGATTATTGTTGAACAAGATAAAACCTTTGATTTAGAACCCAGACAGGTATGAACATCCCTACACGGGAAAATTTTTATGCGCTCTGGCGGACAAAGGATGAACGATAATATCGTTCTAGCAATGTAGTATTGATCAATGCAGGGCATAACGGGCTGATCACCCCCGTGCCCGTAAGTTATGACGGTTTACAGATGAATTTCTGTTTAACCTTTTCGAAAATGAAAACAATGTTCATGGCATGTCACCATAACCCCAGATATAGTCATTATGTAGTTTCAAAAATTTGAAAGAGAGTTGTTATGTTATTATTATCGGTTCAGAATACTTCACAACTATTGACTTGTTGTAGAAGAATATTACAAAGAAAACAGTTAAATCCTTTCAGCTATATATATATATATATATATATATATATATATATAATTGCTATTGCTTGCTGGGCACTCAAATGCTCATCCTTGCTTAAATTTAAATGTTTTCAGCTAAGTGCGAATGACCAGAGAACTCTGCTAAGAACAAAGGAAAAGGGAAGGTTGCTGAATGAACGAATTACTATGTTATGCAATAGTTTAATGTTATTAAGACAATTATGATATATATTATCTATCATGGGTTGTAATGAATGTTTAAAAGTTTCGTACTTGGGAGTTAGACTCTGATAATTATGTAAATTAATTTGATCTTTTATATTATTGTTATTACTATTAGTATTATTCCGCTCATAGAAATGGTATCGTGAAGAACCGAGTTCGGGTTTCAAGTATCCGAGTTTGGGGTCCTCACATGGTCGGTCAACGACTTTTGACCAATAATAACTCAAATTCGGGACATCAAACGACCACGATTCCAGTTCCAAAACAAAGTGCTAGTGTCAGACTACACATTTGAAGCTTAAAACAACAAACAGACAAGGATCTATGGGCTCTGACATTCGTTGTCAGACATCCCAAAAAAAAATTCCTACATTTTGTAGATCTTCAAATTCGAGCTTCTAGATGTTATGGATCTAACATCTAGCAATCTAGATCATCATTATACATTATAACCAACATGTTTTAACAATTAAAACTAACATCTAACAACAGATTATTGGACAGATTTTCAAGTTAGGGTTTATACCTTCTATGGAAAATCTTTGATTCTATGCTACTGATGTTGTTATGAAATTCGTGGGGCTTGATTTTGTGACTTTAAAACTTACAATTTTCATGGGTTTGGGTTGAGAGAAAAGGTTTGAGTGTTTGGTACAAAAATGGCTAACAAATGCAATCTTTTCTCTTTCAATCTATATATAGAAGTATTGGATGCATGAATGGTTGATCAAAATGGCTGATGGCTGTCAATTATAATCACATAGGGTTGTTGGGTTTGGTCACCAACTTCCCCTAATTGTCAAAACCTATACTAGCTTTAATAATACAAGAGGGGCAAAAAGGTTATTTGGTAAATAATTTTAATGGCAAAATTGTAACTTGTCAAACCCTTAGGGTTTGATCTTTAGGGTTTAACCCTAAGATTTAACACAAAACATAAGTAGGATTTAGCAACTAGGGTTTGTAAAGAAATAAAATTTTAGTTTCTAAAATTTGAAAATTAGGGTTTATTAATTAGATTAAGTTTCTAATTAATTTATATAGGAACATTAGGGTTTAATATCTCTAATTATAATTAACTTTGCTAATATAGCAATTAGGGTTTATACTTTTGGTAATTAGGGTTACCAATTTAAAAAAATAAATTAGGGCTTAAACTATTATTTAGGATTTTCAAAATTAGGGTTTAAAATCCCTAATTACGGTTTTTCATAATTAGCATTAAAATCTATAATACATAATATTAATCACATTAACACAATTTCTGACGGATCCTAAACTCCGGTTTAAGTTCCACGCTAGGATTTCTTACAATTAAAATCTTAGGGTTCTTTAATTACCAAATTAGGGTTTCTAAAAATTATTATTTATAAATATTTAATTAGGGTTTACCTAATTAATCATTTAATACACAACATAAAACATATAACACAGTTATATAACAGTCTTAAACTCACAATTGCTTTTCAAATTATGGTTTCCCCCCAGTAAAACTAGGGTTTTGACATTAAACACCATAATTGACCAACCATCATCAATACGTACATACAGTACCTATTTATAGCACTGAAAAATCAAAATATAATTAATATTATCTTATTATTCTCATTCCTTGATAAAAAATCTAAAATTAGGGTTTGGATTCCATATCTGATTTATTCTTCCATATTTAACCTTAATAATTAAGGTAAAATAATTAGCTTAATAATTTGTACTAAAATTCATATAATAAAATAATTATTATAATTATTCTAAAAATCACTCCATATATTATTTAAATAATATATGATTATATATTCATGGAAAACAATTAATAAAAATATTTCTGCTATAATATTAATTATTATAAGAATATACTTTATAATAATCAATAATTCTAAAATAAAATTATTTGTAAATATTCATGTAATAAATATATTTTTACTTATCACATAAATACATATACACATTATCTTGTACAAATCATCATCCTTAAAAAAAATTTATACGTAAAATTTCTTATTTATTTATATAGAAAATATCGAGTTGTTACATTCACCCTCCCTCATAAAGATTTCGTCCCCGGAATCACCGTTTTAAAACCTATACATGCATGGGTACATAACACACACAATCTTTGCAAGTAGATCTCGACCAACTTTGATCGAACTGATCTTTAACTATTCACATAGAGCTTGTCTTTCTGATTAAACGAAAATTTGATTTCTAAAAGAACTCAAATTCCTCCCTCAAATTTTCTTTATAAAATAATTTACTATATATAGGAAAATCATGTAAAAGAAAATAAAAGTTATACGAATAATACTTGGAATCTCATTGCCAGCTACCATCGCGTCCTGGACAGTCATGTTGTAGACCCTTGCTGTTGATTTTATTGGCTTGCTTGATGACGTAGGTCCCGTGATTGCTAAAGTCCCGCTGCCAGTGCCAGTATTCACACTTCCTGCCTCCATCATCTTCTTCAGACAATCTTTCACCTTGTGCTCAGTCGATCCGCACAGAAAATACCCACTGTTCATCCTAGGATTAGGGCAGTTGGGAGAGATATGGCCCTCCTGCCCGCACTTATAGCAAACGAATTTTCCCTTCAGACATTCTCCAAAATGGTTCTTTCCACAAGTCTTGCACTGTGCCGTTAGCTTCTTAACACCTTCCTGCTTGATCTGAACATTCCCAAAATTATTCACCTTCCTCTTTCCATCTCCACTCATGCTTCCACTATTAATTCCTACCTTCCTAGCTCCTTCAGTCTTACCCTTATTCTTCCTCTCCTTGTTGTAAAGGCTCATGGCCTCACTTCCCTCCTCAGCAATAATCACCTTCTCCATGAGTGCTGCAAATGTAGGGATCTGCAACACTGTCACCTTGTTGTAGAGCCAGGGTTTCAATCCTAGCTCAAACCTTCTTGCTTTTCTAGCCTCCGTATCGACTTGATGAGGGGCAAACCTAGCTAACTCATTAAATTTGGCGGCATATTCGGACACCGTCAAATTCTCCTACTTCAATTCTAAAAATTTCACCTCCATCCTAGCCTGCATACTAGGTGAAAAATAGTTTTCGAAAAATAAAGTTTTAAACCTATCCCAAGTTATCACACCTTCTCCTGCCCTCGCCTGATTCGCTTCCCACCAAAAGTTTGCCTCACCCTTCATCATGTAAGTGGCAAAAGCAGTCTTCTTCCCTTCAACTATTCTAGCTATCACGAATGCTTTTTCAATTTCTTTGACCTAAGTTTGGGCTTCAACAGGGTTAGTGGTACCTTTAAATTTTGGTGGTCCTACAGCCTTGAAATCTTTAAAGTTCGCCAAGCGATTGTTCGGCTGATTCCCAGCGACTGGTATCCCTTGCTGCATAGCTTGTGCTATCATATTTGTGAAAAGTTCTGCATCGGGTTTGCTTGTTGTTGTCCCTCAGCGCTGTTGACAGATTCTTCTGCCCTTTGATTTCGAGTTCGACGTCTTGGCGGCATTATCTGATTAAATAAAACTATAAATTTAACTTACATTATAAACCTTATCGCATAAGATAAGTATGTTAAACTTGTTTCATTTCTCAAACTTAGATTCATATTCATTCAACGAATATTTTATATAGCATAGCATATAATGCTTTAAACATCAACTATCCCTTTGTGACCACAAAAGTCAGAATTTATAGTCTTGACTAATACAAAAGTTGGGAACATTACATTACACAGACATACCTATCATATATATTACATTAAACACCTACACCACAGAACCTATACTACCTATTTGCTACACCTTTTTCCTTGGACAACCTCTCGCCTGATGACCTTTTATCCCACAGATAAAACATGCACCTGGTTTGTAGTCGGGACAATATAGAGTAGTATGTCCTTCATAACCGCAAAGATAACATATTCTTTTCCCTTTCTTCTTGTCGAATTTTCCTAAGTCTTAGTCTTCTATCTTTCTTTTCCCCTTCTTGCTCGGAGCTGCACATGATGTGTTGCTTGTGGCTCCCACTGATCAATTTGGATTTTAAGATTATCTTGTTCTTTCATTGTTTCTATTAACGCTTGATGCAACTTACTATTCAACAACTTTTCTATTTCTCACAGCCTTTCTAGAGAAGAAACTTTGTTTCTCAGATCCTGCACCTCCGTTGATGCTTGATCAGCTTCACTTTAGTGTCCGAATCACTATCTATCAGCTCCACCATCTCCGGATCTGGTACTACTTTTTCTACAATTACCACCTCGTCTGAGTTGTTTTCATCGTGAGCCTCTATTTCAACTATTAACTTTGATATTAGCTCGGGTGTATGGATTCTATCCTTCTTCATGCTATAAGCATATAACAAGCCTTATCTATCAGGCATCTACACACATAAATTATCCTAATTAGCATATAATATATACACATAGCAATTAATAGTTTTATATAAGTTATCTTTTATTTTGTTTGACGATGAATTTGTTCAATTCATCTCTTTTCAAACTCTATACGAGTTATTTATATTTTCAACGTTTTTCTCTGTTCTAAAGTTATAGTCTAAGGTCTAGCTCACCTAAGGTTTTTAACCCTAAGCTCTGATACCAACCTATAAAGCCCCCAAATCTGGGTACTTGAAACCCAAACTCGGTGTTTCACGATACCATTTCTATGAGCAGAATAATACTAATAATAATAACAATAATATAAAGATCAACTTAATTTACATGATTATCAGAGTCTAGCTCCCAAGTACGTAACCTTTAATACATTCCTTACAACCCATAATAGATAATATATACCATTGTCTTAATAATAATATCAAACTATTACATAACTACCACAAATCTTATTCAGTTAGCTTTCCTTTTCCTTTGTTTCTGCATGAGCTTTCTAGTTCTTCATACTTGGCTGAAAATATTTAAATTAAGCAAAGATGAGCATTTGAGTGCCCAGCAAGTAATAACAATTATATATATATATATATATATATATATATATATATATATATATATAATTTGAAAGAATTTATATATTTTCTTTATACTACCCTTCTACAACAGATCAATAGTTGTGAAGTATCTATACCGATAATAATAACATAACAACCCTCTTTCAAATTTTTGAAACTATGTAATGACTATAAATAGGGTTAAGGTGACATACTATGAACATTGTTTTCATTTTTGAAAAGGTTAAACAGAAATTCATCTACAAACCGTCATAACTTACGGGCACGGGGGTGATCAGCCCGTTGTACCCTGCATTGATCAATACTACATGCAAGAACGAGGGTATTGCTCACTCTGTCCGCCTTGGGCGCAAAAAAGTTTTTCTGTGTAGGGATGTTCATACTTGTCTAGGTTCCAAATCAAAGGTTTTATCTTGTTCAACAATAATCTATAATTTAACATATATATATATATATATATATATATATATATATATATACGGGTAATTGACAAAGGTGTATCAACATGTGATTAAATACCATGATTATCTAAGTGGGGACACTTGTATAACCATTTATAGAAATTAACGAACAGAATATATATCTTAATTACCATATACTAACATGTTGATAAGCAATGAGCGTATATAATATAGGGTTAATAGTACAATAATAATATAATTTAGAAACATTCTTACTCATGTCCATTACATAAAGAAAATGCAAAGGTAAGATACTTGCCTGATGCGCTGCTTACAACTCGCTACTTAGTTTTATCTTTTATATAATCACCTATCAGTAATAAGATCATTTTACTGATTAGAATAACATATCGTAACACATAATATTGCTTATTACAGTCAGCACATAACCTAATCACATTGGCACATAGGTTTAACAACCATTGAATCACAAATAATCACTTATCTAACCACATTATCTAAGTTCAGATTAATTTCTGAAACATGTCGGTGTACCGATAGCTTTATCAGATAATTATCCAGTCTAAGACTCTATTCTATAACTACATATCTGCAAGCATCAGTCATATTATTTTTAAATGACTTACAATAATTTTTAAACATTTATTATAATTTATCATGAATTTTTAAACACTGGAATCATTTTTAAATGATTTAAATATTAAATAATTCTATTATCATTAATATTTAATTAATATTAAACTATTAATGAAGCTATTACCAAAATATTAAAGTTATTTATAATAACTCAAAATATTTTTAAAGTATTAATATTACCCTTAAATGATTTTTAAAATAATTAAAAATCATTTTTAATTAATTAATATTAATATTCAAATATTAATGTACTATTTATCAAAATATTAAAAGTCATTATTTATAACTTAAAATATTTTTAATTCATTTATTTCCGTTTTAAATGATTTTTAAATTAATAAAACTATTTTTAAACTATTTATTTAATATAATTATTAAATAAATTTAATATCATTAATATACAATTAATATCATTAATATTAAATTATTAATGAAATTAACCTTTAAAAATTAAAAGTTATATTTTATAACTTAAAATATCTTTAAACACTTTATTTTCATTTAAAATGATTTTTATAATATTAAAATCATATTTAAACTAAATTATTTAATATAATTATTAAATAACTTTAATATCATTAATAATAATTAATTAATGAATTTTACCTTTAAATATTGAAAGTTATATTTAATAACTTAAAATATTTTTAAATACCTTATTATCATTTAAAATGATTTTTAAAATAATAAAATCATTTTTTTTATTTATTTAATTTATTTATTAAATAACTTAATTATCATTAATATTAATTTATTAATGAATTTCATCACAAAATATTAAAAGTTATGAAAAATAACTTAAAATATTTTCTTATATCATAATATAATTTTAAATGATTTTTTAAATGTTAAAATTATTTTTAAATAATTTATTTAATATTATTATTAAATAAATTAAATACCTTTAATATGCTAAAAATATTAAATATTTATGAAATATATTCAAAATAAATAAAAACTAATTTTCAGAATTTAAAATAATTTTTAATAATTTATTTTGTATTTTTATTAATTAAAAACTAATTTTCTATAATTATTTAATAAAAATATTATTTTTATAAATAAACTGTCGCTAAAGATCACCTATAGAGACAGAACCGTCGCTATAGGTGTTCTTCATGAAACCCAGATCATCAAGCCAGTAACCGAGTGACCACGTTTGACCAAGATTCCAGGTCAGATCGTGATGTTTGAGTGAATGTTTCTGGCCAGGTCCTGTAGTATAAATGTAACACTACAAGACTACTAAGAAACATGATCAAACAACATCACAATCAGAAGATATAAGTCTTCAAAGTGGTTGTCAGAGCTGTTCTTCATTTTTAGGTTTTCCCAAAAATGAAGAACAGTTCGACTGTCTTACTTTGGGCTTCCACTACAAGATATCCTGTTGTTGTTTTTGTGATATAAAACCTTCAACGTGTAACCAACATGTAATACTACATATCTATTACTTAACATCAACAAAACAACAAAACAATAATGAGATAAAAATTGGTCAAACCTTGTCAAAAACCACGCCCATGAACTTTCTGGGTTTACCCAGAAAGTTCATCCGTGGATTTTCTGCTTGGTTTGACCATGTCCCAAATCCAGCGTGTTCATGATATAAGAGATCTAAGAGCATTAACATGTAGTATAACTACCATACTATAACTTTAATGCAATAAAAAACACAAATAATCAACAACATGCAAGATCTGTGCCTTTAAACATCCTGTCAGAACAATCTGGGCATGTTCTTGACTGCCCAGATTTCCTTCAGTCATGGTCGGTCAACGACCTTTGACCAATAATAACTCAAATTCGGGACATCAAACGACCACGATTCCAGTTCCAAAACAAAGTGCTAGTGTCAGACTACACATTTGAAGCTTAAAACAACAAAAACAACAAACAGACAAGGATCTATGGGCTCTGACATTCGTTGTCAGACATCCCAAAAAAAAATTTCTAGATTTTGTAGATCTTCAAATCCGAGCCTCTAGATGTTATGGATCTAACATCTAGCAATCTAGATCATCATTATACACTATAACCAACATGTTTTAACAATAAAAACTAACATCTAACAACAGATTATTGGACAGATTTTCAAGTTAGGGTTTATACCTTCTATGAAAAATCTTTGATTCTATGCTACTAATGTTGTTATGAAATTCGTGGGGCTTGATTTTGTGACTTTAAAACTTACAATTTTCGTGGGTTTGGGTTGAGAGAAAATGTTTGAGTGTTTGGTACAAAAATGGCTAACAAATGCAATCTTTTCTCTTTCAATCTATATATAGAAGTCTTGGATGCATGAATGGTTGATCAAAATGGCTTATGGCTGTCAATTATAATCACATGGGGTTGTGGGTTTGGTGTGAAACCACAGATTTTATGAATAAATATTTAATTTTTCTCGAAATAATTTTTATATTATGGTGTGGATTTGATATAATAGTTATGGGTAGTATTTTTAAATTTTGTAAAGTATCCAAGTTGTCATATAATATTCGATTGGTCGGGGAATATTCGTTTTAACAGGGAATATTCGTACAACGACACAATCATTGGTGGACCCCACAACGGAATTATTGTCGGATTGAGAAAACGACAAAAATATTTTATTAAAAATAACGGCGGAAGTTTTACCATTGTTACTGTTGAACTACTCGGTAGTAAAAGTACAGTAATAAGTGTGGTTGCATAGTAACACACGGTATTGATTATTAATACTTATGTGAGAAGTCACTCAGTTTGATTCAATTATTGTCAGTTAATAATATGAATTATTTAGCGATAATGACGTTTTGTTTTATTCGTATTATTAACGTAATAAAACAGAAACATCTTTTTATATAAAACAGAATACTTTATTAAAGTTATTCTATAAATAGAATATATTATATTTTATTTAAAAGATTTTTCTTTAAATATGGACCGTCAGATTAAAGTAATCAATCTGGACCGTTCATGGATTAGTTACTATGCATTCTATTTTTCTATAAATAACAGCTCATTCCTTCATTATTTCTTACAAATTCACTGAATTCTAGAGAGAGAAACTATAGAGAGAAACTATAGAGAGAGAGAAGAAGAGTATTCAGCTACTTAACTACTTCTTTATTTCAGCTCTTCTTTAAAACGGTAAGGGGTGTTATTCTTTCTTATTCATGAAGAGAACTGTTGTTATTTCATTTCTTATTATTCTGTTGGAATAACCTGCATACGCGGTCTACCCTATACTTGGTGACATTCTTCTATTATTCTGTTGGAACATCCTGTCTGTGTGTTTTACACCGGACCTGGTTCCGTTTTTATTATTATTCTGTTGGAACATCCTGTCTGTGTGTTTTACACCGGACCTGGTTCCGTCTTGTTATTATTCTGTTGGAACATCCTGTCTGTGTGTTTTACACCGGACCTGGTTCCGTCTTTATTATTATTCTGTCGGAATATCCTGTCTGTGTGTTTTACACCGGACCTGGTTCCATTATTTATTACACTGTTCTTTATTATTCTGTCGGAATATCCTGTCTGTGCGTTTACACCGGACCTGGTTCCATTATTTATTATTCTGTTGGAATATCCTGTCTGTGCGTTTACGCCGGACCTGGTTCCATTATTTATTATTCTGTTGGAATAACCTGTCTGTGCGGTCTATCGCATGCATGGTGATTTCTTTTGTTATTTCATTCTTTATTATACTCAGTTGGTTAAGTTTTGACTTCTATACTCTATAAAATTTGTGGAATATCCTTGACATTTGCGCTTCATCTAGTATCCATTCATGAAAATATTCTCCTGATCATTCTTGAATTTTACTCCACAAAGTAGTATCATGTTGACAATTTGGACGTTGTTAATTCTTGGATAAATTAATTCTTGAACTTGTTTTATTGAATTCTTATATCATTGTCATCATCCTCATGTTTATATTCTGTTGAAAGTCATCTGTGGCCTATAGTGCATAGATGGACTTGGTATGATTATGACCAGGGATTATTCGGTGTAATCATGACCGTAATGTTACAAATGATGTGGTAAAAGTCCTCATTGGCCCGTAGTGTATTGATGGACAGTTGTTGGCATGATCATGACCATTAATGAATATACGAATATCTTTGGCCGTAGTGCAGGGGTGATTCGATGATGTGGATTATTTTATTAAGCTGAGTCTCAGCGATCACAGTGTTGGAAAATCTTTTAAATCATAAAAGATAGTAGAGTTTATTTTCTACTTGACTCTTTTAATGGATTGCGTATTCCGCTACAGTTAAACTTGATGTCTATTGTATTTTATCAGTTTAACATTGTTGAAGGCTAATGATAATTTATTCTGCATTATCTTAGTCATAATATTTCTTACTGGGCTAGTTGAGCTCACCCTTTCTTTCACTGTTCTCTTCAGGAAATGAGAACGTAGCTGGGGCAAGTCGGGGAACGGAGTGATGGTCCGAATGATAGTATTAGTTAATAGTCCTCACTATTCTATGTAATGGTGTGTTAATAAATGTAACGAGGACTCCTTTTGAGTATGAATACTCTCTAGAAGATAATATTTGTATTCAAACTCACAGTTTATGTTTTGTCGTATTGTACACGACAGTTGTATTAGTAAGTTGTATTTGTATTCTGTACTATGTATCTGACGACCCAAGATGGGTGATGTATACCTAATTTTGGGGGCGTCACAGTTGGTATCAGAGCTTAGGGATATGATCCCTGGCTAAGATGTGAGAATAGAACTAGGAGGGGAGAGACGGGAAATTCCTTCGCTAGTATGACCTACCTAAGTTTATTTGGTATTTAATTGGTCGGTCAAAGTATATGGATAATATGTTATATGTTAATTAACCCTTGTTTTGTTACAGTATTTGCAAATGGCATCCGAAAATGTTGAGATAATCAATGAAGCACATGAGACCATTGAATCACCAACGATCAATGCTCAGGGTAATGTGCAACCAGAGGATAATAATCCTCATGAAAATAATAACACCGATGAAATGATGAATGATGGGATGGTCAGAGACTTTATGCAATTCATTCAACAACAAAATAACTCTCGGACGGTCACCGCTAAGCAGTTCAAGGAGCAATTCATGCAACAACGGGCGAGAGCGGCTCCTATCCAAAATGAAGGAGGAAACAATGACAACCCACGGTTGGTCACCGCTAAGCAATTCAAGGAGCTAGGACCACCGGAGTTTTTGGGAAAGCCAGAACCACTTAAGGCGGAGACGTGGTTAAAGCAGATCACCAAGATATTTGATGTCTTGGGATGCTCCGAGGAGCAAAAGGTTCCCTTTGCCACTTTTATGTTGCGTGAAAAGGCAGATTACTGGTGGGAATCTGTAAAACGTACCCAGCCTGACGCACTCAAGATGTCTTGGGAGAAGTTCCAAGAACTGTTCAATGACAAGTACTTTCCCGAAAGTATTCGTCACATGAAGGAGGTGGAATTTATCAAGTTGGAGCAAAACAACATGACCGTGTCGCAGTACGAAGCCAAGTTTGCCGAGTTGTCCCGATTTGCATCCCACTTGGTGGATAATGAAGAGAGAATGACGCGGATATTTTTAAGAGGTTTGAAATCGGAGATACGTCAATATCTTATTTCTCATAAACTGTGTTTGTATTCAGATGTTGTGAATAGGGCTCAGTTAGTGGAGCGCGATAACGAGTCAACGCAACCAAAAGAGAGCAGTCAGAAAAATGATAATACTGGTGATAACAGTCATCAAAGCGGTGACAATAAGCAAGGAGGGAATCAACATGCCAGAAATGGTAACCACTTCAATGGTAATCATGGTCAAAACAATAAGAATGAATATTTCAAGAAGAGGAAATTCAACAATGATGGAAAGACGTCAGCACCAGCACCCGTTGTTAAGGAAGGAGAACGACCACCTATCATATGCTTCAAATGCGGAGGGGAGGGACACATCAGTCCAAACTGTGCGATGCCATCCAAAGCATGCTATAATTGTGGAAGAGAAGGTCACTTAGCCCGATTTTGTCGTTCACCGAAGACAAGTTCAGATAGGATGGAGGCACCAAAGACCGTCCCAGAAAAGCCAAAGCCAGTAGTTTAAGAGAAAGCGTTTTTTTTTTCGTGACGAGGAACCTGAATAAAATTATCACGGGTATGTTAGTCATAAACTCTTGCGAAGTCTATACCGTGTTAGATACCGGTTCTACTCACTCTTTTATTTCACCTAGTTGTGTTCAATGTTTAGACTTTGATATGTCTGTTTAAAGTCAGTTGGGAGAAATCTTCATTACCTCCACTATTTATAAATCTTGTTCAAATCAACACTTTCACGTTACCTGTCGATCTTATCTCTTTGAAAATACTTGCCTTTGATGTGATTTTTTTGAAACGATTGGTTCACTACTTATCATGCTTCTCGTAAGGTTGTTAGCTTTCATACTCCTAACCACCCTGTTATGCGGATTCAAAGTAACCAAACCACTAAAGTCAATCATTGTCATATCAAGCCATAAATAAAGAGCCCCGATCCTTTCGTTGTTGACCTTCTTGTGTGGAATGTACCGAAGCCAGACTTTCGGTAGGGGACGTTGTGAATAACGGTGACAAGTTAATAGATATCAATGTGACGGGTTATCCAAGTCTTGGACGAGAGTCACAGTTTTGAATGATATTTCTATTGTTAATAAATTTCCTGACGTATTCTTGAAGACTTCTTAGCTTACCCCTAGAGCGTGAAATCGAATTTTGTATTAACACCAGTACAAAACCCATTTCTTAAACCCTTAAATATTTATTCAACTAAAGCGAACGTAACATGCGCCAAAGACGTTGGCTCGAGCTGTTAAAGATTATGATCATACCATACCATCGTGAAAAAGCGAACGTGGTAGCTGATGCGTTGAGTAGAAGATCGTATGCGGTTACAAGTGCGAATATACGAACCCACGTGAAGATAACGAATATATGATTTGAATCGATTTTAATCGATAAAGTTAAAGCCGCTCAAGCTACATACTCAGAGCTGATAAATGTGAAGAAGAAGGTTCAAGAGGGCGTTATTCTAGAAGCAAGAATCGACGAAGAGAGGAAATCTCAACTCTCGATTTAATTGGCCCATTTGAAATCTTCGATGAAGTAGGAACTGTGGCCTATAGACTCGTTTTACCGCCAAGTATGTTGCGTGTTCAGAACATTTTTTTTTACGTATCGATGTTACGTAAATATGTGGACGACCCGAACAACATTATTAATTTAGAACCGGACGAGATAGCAAAAGATTTAACGTATGAGGAGATACGTGTTAACATCTTGGATAAGAAGGATCATATTCGATGCTTAAAGGTTATACCTCAAGAGTTAGAATTTGAAGTGAAGTCAAGGTATCCTCACATGTTCAGCATACCAAGTACGTACGTAAATTTCGAGGGCGAAATTCTATAAGGAGGGGAGATTGTGAAACCTCAGATTTTATGAATAAATATTTAATTTTTCTCGAAATAATTTTTATATTATGGTGTGGATTTGATATAATAGTTATGGGTAGTATTTATAAATTTTGTAAAGTATCCAAGTTGTCATATAATATTCGATTGGTCGGGGAATATTCGTTTTAACAGGGAATATTCGTACAACGACACAATCATTGGTGGACCCCACAACGGAATTATTGTCGGATTGAGAAAACGACAAAAATATTTTATTAAAAATAACGGCGGAAGTTTTACCATTGTTACTGTTGAACTACTCGGTAGTAAAAGTACAGTAATACGTGTGGTTGCATAGTAACACACGGTATTGATTATTAATGCTTATGTGAGAAGTCACTCAGTTTGATTCAATTATTGTCAGTTAATAATATGAATTATTTAGCGATAATGACGTTTTGTTTTATTCGTATTATTAACGTAATAAAACAGAAACATCTTTTTATATAAAACAGAATACTTTATTAAAGTTATTCTATAAATAGAATATATTATATTTTATTTAAAAGATTTTTCTTTAAATATGGACCGTCAGATTAAAGTAATCAATCTGGACCGTTCATGGATTAGTTACTATGCATTCTATTTTTCTATAAATAGCAGCTCATTCCTTCATTATTTCTTACGAATTCACTGAACTCTAGAGAGAGAAACTATAGAGAGAAACTATAGAGAGAGAGAAGAAGAGTATTCTGCTACTTAACTACTTCCTTATTTCAGCTCTTCTTTAAAACGGTAAGGGGTGTTATTCTTTCTTATTCATGAAGAGAACTGTTGTTATTCCATTTCTTATTATTCTGTTGGAATAACCTGTATACGCGGTCTACCCTATACTTGGTGACATTCTTCTATTATTCTGTTGGAACATCCTGTCTGTGTGTTTTACACCGGACCTGGTTCCGTTTTTATTATTATTCTGTTGGAACATCCTGTCTGTGTGTTTTACACCGGACCTGGTTCCGTCTTGTTATTATTCTGTTGGAACATCCTGTCTGTGTGTTTTACACCGGACCTGGTTCCGTCTTTATTATTATTCTGTCGGAATATCCTGTCTGTGTGTTTTACACCGGACCTGGTTCCATTATTTATTATACTGTTCTTTATTATTCTGTCGAAATATTCTGTCTGTGCGTTTACGCCGGACCTGGTTCCATTATTTATTATTCTGTCGGAATATCCTGTCTGTGCGTTTACGCCGGACCTGGTTCCATTATTTATTATTCCGTTGGAATAACCTGTCTGTGCGGTCTATCGCATGCATGGTGATTTCTTTTGTTATTCCATTCTTTATTATACTCAGTTGGTTAAGTTTTGACTTCTATACTCCATAAAATTTGTGGAATATCCTTGACATTTGCGCTTCATCTAGTATCTATTCATGAAAATATTCTCCTGATCATTCTTGAATTTTACTCCTCAAAGTAGTATCATGTTGACAATTTGGACGTTGTTAATTCTTGGATAAATTAATTCTTGAACTTGTTTTATTGAATTCTTATATCATTGTCATCATCCTCATGTTTATATTCTGTTGAAAGTCATCTGTGGCCTGTAGTGCATAGATGGACTTGGTATGATTATGACCAGGGATTATTCGGTGTAATCATGACCGTAATGTTACAAATGATGTGGTAAAAGTCCTCATTGGCCCGTAGTGCATTGATGGACAGTTGTTGGCATGATCATGACCATTAATGAATATACGAATATCCTTGGCCGTAGTGCAGGGGTGATTCGATGATGTGGATTATTTTATTAAGCTGAGTCTCAACGATCACAGTGTTGGAAAATCTTTTAAATCATAAAAGATAGTAGAGTTTATTTTCTACTTGACTCTTTTAATGGATTGCTTATTCCGCTACAGTTAAACTTGATGTCTATTGTATTTTATCAGTTTAACATTGTTGAAGGCTAATGATAATTTATTCTGCATTATCTTAGTCATAATATTTCTTACTGGGCTAGTTGAGCTCACACTTTCTTTCACTGTTCTCTTCAGGAAATGAGAACGTAGCTGGGGCAAGTCGGGAAACGGAGTGATGGTCCGAATGATAGTATTAGTTAGTAGTCCTCACTATTCTATGTAATGGTGTGTTAATAAATGTAACGAGGACTCCTTTTGAGTATGAATACTCTCTAGAAGATAATATTTGTATTCAAACTCACAGTTTATGTTTTGTCGTATTGTACACGACAGTTGTATTAGTAAGTTGTATTTGTATTCTGTACTATGTATCTGACGACCCAAGATGGGTGATGTATACCTAATTTTGGGGGCGTCACATTTGGTCACCAACTTCCCCTAATTGTCAAAACCTATACTAGCTTTAATAATACAAGAGGGGCAAAAAGGTCATTTGGTAAATAATTTTAATGGCAAAATTGTAACTTGTCAAACCCTTAGGGTTTGATCTTTAGGGTTTAACCCTAAGATTTAACACAAAGCATAAGTAGGATTTAGCAACTAGGGTTTGTAAAGAAATAAAATTTTAGTTTCTAAAATTTGAAAATTAGGGTTTATTAATTAGATTAAGTTTCTAATTAATTTATATAGGAACATTAGGGTTTAATATCTCTAATTATAATTAACTTTGCTAATATAGCAATTAGGGTTTATACTTTTGGTAATTAGGGTTACCAATTTAAAAAAATAAATTAGGGCTTAAACTATTATTTAGGATTTTCAAAATTAGGGTTTAAAATCCCTAATTAGGGTTTTTCATAATTAGCATTAAAATCTATAATACATAATATAAATCACATTAACACAATTTCTGACGGATCCTAAACTCCGGTTTAAGTTCCACGCTAGGATTTCTTACAATTAAAATCTTAGGGTTCTTTAATTACCAAATTAGGGTTTCTAAAAATTATTATTTATAAATATTTAATTAGGGTTTACCTAATTAATCATTTAATACACAACATAAAACATATAACATAGTTATATAACAGTCTTAAACTCACAATTGATTTTCAAATTATGGTTTCCCCCAATAAAGCTAGGATTTTGACATTAAACACCATAATTGACCAACCATCATCAATACGTACATACAGTACCTATTTATAGCACTAAAAAATCAAAATATATTTAATATTATCTTATTATTCTCATTCCTTGATAACAAATCTAAAATTAGGGTTTCGATTCCATATCTGATTTATTCTTCCATATTTAACCTTAATAATTAAGGTAAAATAATTAGCTTAATAATCTGTACTAAAATTCATGTAATAAAATAATTATTATAATTATTCTAAAAATCACTCCATATATTATTTAAATAATATATGATTATATATTCCTGGAAAATAATTAATTAAAACATTTATGCTATAATATTAATTATTATAAGAATATACTTTATAATAATCAATAATTCTAAAATAAAATTATTTGTAAATATTCATGTAATAAATATATTTTTATTTATCACATAAATACATATACACATTATCTTGTACAAATCCTCATCCTTAAAAAAATTTATACGTAAAATTTTTTATTTATTTATATAGAAAATATCGGGTACCCAAGATAAAAATCTTATATAACGAATAAACAAGGTTTGAGAAATTTGCGTAAGTAGTTAGGGTTTAAGAAAACTTGCTCAATAAGAGATTTAAGGTTAGAAAACTTGCCTGGGCATAGATTAGTCAAGTTATGCTACTTGATTCGTTTAATAAACACCTACGATGTTCATATATATAAATCTAACACGTTAGTATTGAAAACAATACTGAAATACAATGTTTACATAAGATCGGGTTAGATTCGATAGAGTTTCGGTGTTCAATGTCTTTACTGAATATTAAATAAGTTGATATATGGACTAAATTTTATTTATAAGCTTTATTATATATTTAAATAATTTAAATTTCCATTATAATAATTTCAAGAAGCTTATAATAATTTTTAAATATTTATTTATCCCTTAAATGATTTTTAAATCATTTATTTTTATTTTTAGATAATTAATATTTACTTAGAATTTTACAAAAACTTTGTTTATTATTTTTAAATAATTTATATTCATTTATTATGATTTTTATATCATTAATATTATTTTTCAATAATTATTTAGTATTTATAAATAATTATTCTAATTACTTTATTATTAAATTAATTATTAATAATATCCAAATAAAATAAAATATTTATTAAATTTATGTAAAAATATCATAAATTAATTATAATAACTTAATCTAATTTTTAAAACTATTTTTTGTATTTATTTATATTTATTTATTAATTATTTCTAATTTTTATAAATTAATTTCTAGAAAAATAATTTTTGTCTGTCGCTAAAGCCCTACAGTAACAGGAAGTGTCGCTATAGGTGTTCTTGAGCTTCTGGGCAGTCAGTCGGTCATGGTCGAGGGACCAGTTTGACCACGATCTATCTAGCTATGGTTTATGATTCTGGGTTAGGACAAGTATTAGTGTTATAGTACTCATACAGTAGAACAACATCAAACAAATTTCGTGCTTTAACCTACATATAACAAGAATTTATAGAGGCTCAAAGTCACTATCAGAGATGTTCTTGAGTTTCTGGGTAACCCAGAACAGTTGTCATGGTCGGTCAACTGTTTTGTGGCTTTCATAACTCTGATTTTGTGTAATAGATTTGTGTTGTGTTTGTTGTAATTTGTAGTATATATGTTAAGGTACATATATATAACACTGATTTGGACAAAGCATAATTTTACGGTCTCGATCTATGCTGGTCGAAGTACAGCCAATAGCTGTTCTTTGTGTTCATCAGTTTTCTGGGTAACCCAGAAAACTTGGTTAAGCTCGGTCAACGACTTTTTACCATTAATTTCAGTAATCCTATGAGTTGTTTAAGTAATTTAAGATCGTAGATATGTAGTATGTATATCAAGGTGTTAATCTATTACAGAAAGTTACAAAAATAACAAACAGAAAGCGATTAAAAGGCTGGTCAAAGTAGACGGCTCAAACTGTTCTTAAGTTTTCTGGGTAACCCAAAAAACAAAACTCGTGATCGGTGAACCATCTTTGACCACCTATGTCTTGCAATATATGGTTCTAATGAACCTGTTTTTTTTCAGATTAAAGACCTACTATCAGGCTACAAATAACATACAAATAACAGACCTAATCATAAACACATATGAATCTACAAGCTCTGACATTCGACTATCAAGCTTGATTTTCAAAATTCCCAGATTACTAAAAACACTTAATTAAGACATCTAGATGTTATGAAAACATGTTCTATCAACCTAACATACTTTCTAACATACTAATACATAATTCTAAACATCTAAACAACAGATTTATCAAAGCATCAAAGATCTAGCTATGAATTAGGGTTTACACCTTTCTTGCTTGATTTTGGATTCTAGCTTCTGAATTGATTGCTACTATCACCCAGGCTTGATTTTGTATGTTTATAAGAGTGTCTAGGCTTATAGAATTCGTGAGTTTACACTGAGCTTGGGTCTCCTTTTATAGAATTCTTCAACTTGGCTTTTTGGTCATTTTTCCACCTACTTGCCTCCTAAAAGATCTAATATGTGACTCTCCTGGTGCTTGGGAGTTTGGAAGCATGTCATGTGATGTTTTGGGACTTGAGTGGCTGATTCATAACCTACTTGTAAGCTTGTTGACCAAATTAGTAGCTTAATTATGCCCTAATCTTCACTAATCTTGATTAGGGTTTTGTTTTTAATGATTAGGGTTGTTTAATGATATTTATTAGTATCTAATTGAAGTTTAGTAATCATGATTAGGTGTTAGTATAACCTAATTAGGGTTAATTTAGCTAATTAGGGTTAGGCTTACAAATTAGGATTAAGTTTTGTTAATTAGGGTTAGGGTTTGTTAATATAGGGTTACTAACCTAGCTTTCCCATTAAGCCTAACAAGCACGACAAAGCGTTTTGTCAGTGTAAGCACGACAAAGTAGCTTGTCCAAACAAATATACTGAAAAGTTCGTTTTCGGAAGAAAATTTTTAAGCACGAGGTGTCAAGCACGTCAATTTTCGGACAAAATTTTATTTGACCAAATTTGTTAAACAGAGTATATATTAACACAGAACACTTTCAGAACGGAGAGATTTTATTAATATAACTGAATTTTACATATCCTAGTCTTATTAGGGTTTTGGGTTTTTACATTCACCCCCACTAATAAGAATTTTGTCCTCGAAATTACAGTATAGGTTAAGTAAACAATTGGGGATAGTTCTCTCGCATTTTATCTTCGAGCTCCCATGTAGCCTCTTTAACGTTCTGATTTCTCCAGATCACTTTTACCGATGCTATCACTTTATTTCTCATGACTTGCTCTTTACGGTCGACGATATGCAAAGGTTCTTCTACATAAGAAAGATCATCTTCGATTTGGATTGGCTCATTATTTATAACGTGATTATAATCAGGTTTGTATGGTCGTAATACGGACACATGAAACACATTATGAATATGATTCAACTCACGAGGTAGTGCTATTTCATAAGCAACTTCACCTACCCTCCTCAAAATTTCAAAAGGTCCAATGAATCTCGGACTTAGTTTTCCTTTCTTACAAAAACGTATCTTGCCCTTCCAAGGAGATACTTTCAAGAATACGTGGCTTCCTACGTTAAAGTTTCGTTGTTGACGATGTGGATCAGCGTATTTCCTTTGTCGATCTTGAGATGCTTGTAATCGTTCACGTATAATTCTGATGGTTTCAGTAGTTTGTTGAATTATTTCAGGTCATAGCATTTGTCTTTCCCCGACCTCATCCCAACACAAAGGTATTCTACATTTTCTCCCATATAAGGCTTCATAGGGTGGCATACCTATGCTAGCATGATAACTATTGTTATAAGCAAATTTTACCAAAGGTAACTGATCTTCCAAACTTCCTTTGAAGTCTATGATACATGTTCTCAACATATCCTCTAATGTTTGTATGGTTCTCTCACTCGGTCCATCAGTCTGAGGGTGATAAGTTGTACTCAATCTTAATTGTGTTCCTAAGTGTTTCTGAAGGCTTTTCCAAAAATTTAAACTAAAACGTGGATCTCGATCTGATACTATAGAAACAGGCACTCCATGCCTAGAGATAATTTTATTAATGTACAACTTGGCAAGGTGATCTAAGTTATGAATAACTTTAATAGGTAAAAAGTGAGCTGATTTGGTTAAACGGTGAACTATTACCCAAATGGCATTATGGCCCTTTTGTGTAGCTGGAAAGCCTACTACAACAAAGTCCATGGTTATATGTTCCCACTTCCACTCAGGAATCGGTAAGGGTTGAAGTAAACCACTTGGTTTTTGATGCTCAGCCTTAACCCTTTGACACGTGAGACATTTGTTTACCCACTCAGCTATTTCTCTTTTCATATTCGACCACCAAAAGCGTTGACTTAAATCTTTTTATATTTTAGTACTTCCAGGATGTATGGTAAATTTAGAATTATGAGCTTCGTTTAAGATTTCGTCTTTTAAGGCTTGATTTAACGGAACCCAGATTCTATCTTCATATCTTATTATTCCATCCTTATCTATTCTGAATTTATTATACTTAATATGAGTTAGATTAGACTTATACTTCTAACATTCTTCATCATTTTCCTGCATCTCTTTATTCTATCAAGTAGAGATGAAACTCCCTCTATAATGACTAATTTTTTGGTAGAGGTAGTTGGACATTCCACATCAATTTCTAATTTTTCAAAATATTTTATTAACCTATCATTGGTGGTTATTGCGTTCAACTTTTCCTGATTCTTTCTACTCAATGCATCAGCTACGACATTGGCTTTACCAGGATGATATAAGATTTCACAGTCAAAATCCTTTATCAGTTCTAACCATCTTCTCTACCTTAAATTTAGTTCCTTTTGTGTAAAAATTTATTTCAGACTTTTATGATCTATATATATCTCGCACTTCTCCCTGTACAAGTACTATCTCCAAATTTTTAGAGCAAAGACTATCGCGGCTAACTCTAGGTCATGAGTAGGATACCTCTTCTTATAATCTTTGAGTTGTCATCATGCATAAGCAATCACTTCCCCATGTTGCATCAACACACACCTTAAACCTCTGTGTCATGCATCACTAAATACTACAAGGCCTCATGTATCATCTGGTAAAGACAATACTAGAGCCATGCTCAGTCTCTTTTTCAACTCTTGGAAGCTTTCTTCACATTTTTCTATCCAGACGTATTTCACCGTCTTTCGAGTTAAATTGGTTAGTGGGGTTGCTATGTAACACCCCCTTTCCGAAATAGAAAGAGAGGTTACTCAAAACGCAACAGAACTAAGGAATATCACAAGGCTCTAAACCACAAAATAATAATCTCATAATAATTAAATGTCATAAGACAAACCATAATAAATGTCACTTTGGCTCAAACCACAATCTAAAATAATTATTACATTTCTGAACAATCTAATGTATCACAACCTAAACATAATATATATAAATCATTTGGATAAAAGAGAGCTCTCGTCACACTTGCCCTTGATCCCCCTAATTACCTGCCGAAAAAAAATATAGCATGAGCCAAATGCCCAGTACGGATATAGAATACAAATAATAAATCGAAATAATTAATTCAATTTAAATGAATTGAACTGAACAGAAATGAAACTAACTAAAACGAAACGAACAAAGCTAACACAATGAAATAATAGACTGAATCAAATGGCTGGGTGTTATTTCATACCGAGCTCAGAACAAAACAGAAATATACCTTGCCACACAGGTAAGTCAAATAATGCCACACAGGCAATTAAAATAATGTCACACAGGCAATCACACATCGAACTGCGCAATCCAGATGCATGCAAAATCGAAAGGCGTGTTTGGCACAAACATCACCACTCCGCAGAACAGAACAGAAAACTAGGGTCGACCCATATGCCTCCCACAACAAAACACCAAATGGCCAACTCCCACCGAAGCACAAAACGGAGACGCCGTGGACTGATCACACCTCCACGGAAGGTGTCATGCCTCGATGCCAAAAGGACATGCCTATGGTACCCCCACAGGTGGTTATAGCTCAGGTATACCCTACGGTATATTCTAACAAGGATACCATGTCATAACGCATGCGACATAATACCAACAAAAAGGGGTTCTAATATGTACATGTTAAACAGAAATGAATCATCAATTCAAAGTCTCCAAACATATATTAACATGCACATTACTACAAATATCAAAATAAATTTAGACATGTTATACTATTCTAAAGAGTACAAATATGAGTTCCAATTATGAACGCCAAAACGAACTATCACCATGAATTTGATAAGGAATAATTATGAGAGGCAATACAAAATATTTAAAACGAGTAGCAAAACGAACGAATTAAAATTAAAAGAGTCTCGTTGAAAGAGTACGAAATCCGTACCTGGATTAAGCAATGTAATACCTAAAGTATACTCCAAAAACTCGTTTAGACTCTCTCCGTTCAATCTAAATAATTAAATAAGATTTTATTACAATCACATCATTAATAACATAATACTATTAAATTTATTATTAAAAACTTTTATAACTATGTCAGTAAAATTAATTAATTCAAATTAATATACATAACTTCAATTTAATTTACTAATTCAATTTATAAGTTTATGGCCAAAAGTTTATTAACATATAATAATATATATAACCTAAATTAACGAAACATAACTTAAATTATCGATATATATATATATATATATATATATATATATATATATATATATATATATATATATATATATATAATCCTACTGATCATGTAACACATATATATACTGATCATGAAACATGAATTCTTTATTATTATTATTATTATTATTATTATTATTATTATTATTATTATTATTATTATTACTATTATTATTATTATTATTACCAATAAGAACTTTGTCTTTAATTCATATCAAAACCTTATAATCCTTTATTGTTCAGTGCATGTTTTACTCTGAACATATACATCACTCATATTCGATATTTGCATATCGATGAGCCAACAATTAATGATATACAAAAAAAAGAAGGAAAGACGCCTGCTTTCGTTTCTTCTTTTATGTTCTCTCTCTTCGCCGCCTCCTTTCTTTTCAGTTCTATTCCCACGATTGTCTCATCAGACTTAATAAAGCATAATTAGGTTTTAGTTATTTATTCACTTAAAACAAATTTTATTAATTAATATAATATTTTTTTTAACTCTCTAAATTTTAATAGGATTTTAAAATTACACAATTATAAATTTGACCCACTTAGTTTAAAGCCCAATTTTACCAATTTAATGTATCCATCATTTATTAATATTTATTAGCCCACATAAATTAAATAACTAGTTTGACCCAAAATAAATGACAAAGTCCAATTAATATGCTTTAGAATAAAATTTTTTTTATTATTTAATATTATTATTTTTTCGGGTATTACTTCACCTACCCCTTAAAAAGAATTTCGTCCCCGGAATTCAAAGAATGAACGTACCTAATTATCAAAAAGATGCGAATACTCCGCTCGAGTAGACTTCTCCATCTCCCAAGTGGCTTCCCGCTCCGAATGATTCCTCCACAAAACCTTAACAAACGGAATAGTCTTCCTCCTCATAATCCGCTCTTGATGATCCAAGATCGCCTCGGCTCACAAGTAAGATCCTCCCGAATCATCATCCGTTGCATGTGGTACAATATCCGTTTGATAAGATTCGGGAGGATCTTACTTGTGAAGAACACCTCACAAGTAAGATCCTCCTGAATCTTATCAAACGGATATTGTACCACATGCAACGGATGATAATGATAACTCCTTAATACCGACACATAGAACACATTGTGCACATGAGCTAGCTGTGGAGAAAAAGCTAACCGATATGCCACTTCACCAACCCTCTCCAAAATCTCAAATTGGCCAATATAACGCGGACTAAGCTTCCCTTTCACAACCCAAATCGCTGAATGCCCCTCCAAGGAGAAACTTTTAGAAACATATGCTCACCAGGTTCAAACTCTAAAGTCCTCATATGGTTATCTGCATAACACTTCTGTCGTGATCGAGCCGACTTCAATTTCTCCTTAGCCACCGCTACCTTCTCCGTAGTGATTTGAACTAACTCAGGCCTTTCTATGGCCCTTTCTCCAACCTTGTCCCAGCAAGTCGGTGCCCGACACTTCCTACCATACAATGCCTCAAACGGAGCCATTCCAATACTTGCATGCCAACTGTTGTTATAAGCAAACTCAACTAGGCTCAAGTAATCATCCCAATTACCCGACCACTCAAGTGCACAAGATCTCAACATGTCCTCCAACGTCTGAATAGTCCTTTCAGATTGCCCATCAGTTTGCGGATGGAAAGAAGTACTAAAGTTGAGTCGAGTGCCCTAAGCTCGTCGAAACCCTTTCTAGAACCGTGAAGTGAACCGCGGGTCCCGATCTAAAACAATAGACACCAGAGTACCATGAAGTTTAACAATCTCCTGCTGAAAGATATGTGCCAACCTATCCACCGAGTAACCCTCATGGATAACCAAGAAGTGTACTGATTTAGTCAACTGATCCACCACTACCCAAATGGCATCATTCTTCCTGAAAGTCTTCGGCAAACCAATCACAAAATCCATTGTGATATCCTCCCACTTCCAAACTGGAATGTCTAACTGTTGTAGCAAACCACTAGCTCGTTGATGTTCTATCTTCACTTGTTGACAAGTAAGGCACTTCCCAACATATTCAGCCATGTCTCGTTTCATCCCATTCCACCAAAAAAAATTCTTCAAATCGCTATACATCTTTGTAGAACCTGGATGAATAGAAAATGGCGAACTATGATCCTCAGCCAACACAGTCTCCCGAATGATTGTATCTGACAGGACACACAATCGCTCACCCAACTAAATCACACCGTGATCATTAATACGAAACTCAGACTGCTTGCCCTCCTCCAGATTTTGTGCCATACTCCACAATTCTCCATCCTCTTTTTGAGCTTCTTTAACTCGCGAGATAAGAGAGGGCTCCACTCTCATACCTGCCAAATGCCCATCTGAACCTTGCACATACAACTCTAACTCTAGTCGCTCCATATCCGAAATAAGTTAAGGTTGTGTAATAAGGGCTGCTACACTCCCAGAACTCTTTCGGCTAAGAGCATCTGCAACTACATTTGCCTTTCCTAGGTGATACTGAATCCTCGTATCATAATCTTCCAGAAGCTCCAACCAACGCCTCTGTCTCATGTTGAGCTCCTTCTGAGTGAAAATGTATTTAAGACTTTTGTGATCGGTGAAGATATCACAAGTCTCTCCATATAAATAATGCCTCCAAATCTTTAAAGCAAAGATCACTGCTGCCAACTCCAAATCATGTGTGGGGTAATTCACCTCGTAAGGTTTAAGATGCCTAAAAGCATAAGCAATCACCTTATCGTGTTGCATCAAAACACACCTCAAGCCATTTTTAGAAGCATCACTATAAATCTGGTAACCACCTGTCCCCGACGGCAATGCAAGTATAGGAGTTATCACAAGTCGTTTCTTCAACTCCTCGAAACTTTTCTCACGCTCCTCATTCCACACAAACTTCGTGCCCTTTCTCATCAACTGGGTCAATGGTAAGGCAAGCAAGGAAAATCCTTCCACAAATCGCCTATAATACCCTGCCAAACCCAAGAAACTCCTAATCTCTGTCACTGTAGTAGGTCTCGACCATTTAGTGATAGCCTCAACCTTCGCAGGATCCACCTTAATGCCTTCAGCAGAAACAATGTGGCCCAAACATATAACCTGCTCCAACCAGAACTCGCATTTATAGAATTTAGCACACAACTTCTCTTTCTGCAAAATCCCCAACACTGTGTGAAAATGCTCCTCATGCTCTTTCTTAGACTTGGAGTAAACCAAAATGTCATCAATAAAGACAATAACAAATGGGTCCAAGTACTCCCTAAACACCCGATTCATCAAATCCATAAACACCATCGGAGCGTTAGACAACCCGAATGGCATCACCAGAAACTCGTAATGCCCACATCGAGTGCGAAAAGCTGTCTTAGGGATATCCTCATCCCTTACCCTCAACTGATGATAGCCCGACCTCAAGTCTATCTTCGAAAAATACTTTACCCCCTATAGTTGGTCAAACAAGTTATCAATCATCGGTGATACTGATTCCTAATAGTAATCTTGTTCAACTCTTTGTAGTCTATACACAGCCTCATAGACTCATCCTTCTTCTTCACAAATAAAACTGGAGCACCCCACGGCGAAACACTCGACCAAATCACACCACGATCTAACAGTTCCTACAACTGCTCCTTCAACTCCTGTAACTCCAATGGTGCCATTTGATACGGCGCCTTAGAGATAGGCTCTGCACCAGGAACAAGCTCAATAGCAAACTCCACTTCCCGCTGCAGTGGTAACCCTGATAACTCCTCAGAAAACACATCGGGAAAGTCATGAACAACTAAAAAATCCTCAATATGAGACTCACCCTTAGAGGTATCCTTCACAAACGCTAAATACCCCTCAGAACCCTTTGTCACTAACTTTTCAGCCTTCAAAGTTGAAATTAACTTCACCACTCTACTCGACTGTGAACCTTGAAACATGAACTCTGGAGACTTCACATCTCCAAATATAACCTTCTTCGCCTGACAATCGATAGTGGCCTGGTGCCTATCCAACCAGTCCATCCCAAGAATGACATCAAAATCGTGCATACTCATCGGAAGAAGATTAGCCTTACGAATCTTATCCCCAAAACTGATCGCACACCCACGATATAAATCAGAAATAACAACAGAAGTCCCCATTGGGGTAGCAATAGACATAACAAAATCTAATAACTGAGATGGCACACCCAGGTGCTGAACAAAAGACTGAGCAACAACGGAATGAGTAGAACCCGTATCAAACAAAATAGAAGCCTCACGATTGCCAACTAAAAGAGTGCCAGAAACCGTACCTGGCGCACCTGCTGCCTGGTTATACGTCAAAGTAAATACTCGACCACCCTAACGCTGACCTCCATTGCCACCATTATCACCACCTCCACCATTTCCACGTGGCCCAATAAAATCCCTGTCAATATGACCCATATGTCCACACAAGAAGCATGCACCGGTGAGTGTGTGGCACTGCCTCCCCAGATGATTAGCCCCACAAGTAGCACAAGGACCTATCGGAATAAGATTTGGGCTACCCACACCAGCTGGTCCCGGATAACGACCTTGATTCTGCCCCCGCTAACGATTCTGCCACGGCTGACAATTCTGACCATGTCAAGGTAGCTGAAGCTGACGATTCTGCCCTTGCTGAGGAATCTACTGATAACCTCTGTTTTGATTCTGGCCACGACACTATCCCTGTTGGCCACCACGATTCCTATTCCACTGACCACCCTGACTTCTCCCAGGTTGAACTAAAGTTTGACCCTACTGATCATCTCTGTCCCTCTTCCGACTCCCTTCCAGTTTAGAAGACCGAAAGTCTTGTCGCTCCATCTCAATATTCTTGGTTGCATTGGCCACTGCTGACACATCTGCAAACTTGGTCTTAATGAGATGATGTCGATACCTATAATGAATCCACCACTTGAACTTCTCTGTCTGTTCTGCTGCAGTCCCTGCTGAGGTTCCTGCAAAGCCTGCCAACCTAGTGAACCTCGTCATAAAATCCGTGATAGACTCATCATCTTTCTGTCGAATCAACAGATACTCTCTAGCATAGGCCTCTTTATCAGCAGCTGGGAAGTACTGCTGATAAAAGACCTCACAAAACTCAGCACAATTAAGTGTCTCGACATAATTTTTACCTTTTGTTACTTTTGTCGCCTTCCACCACCTCTGCGTATCCCCTTCCAGCTTGTAAGCAGCAAGCAACACTCTCTGATTATCTGAGTACCCCAACACATCAAAAATAGTCTCCAGGTGGGCAATCCAATTCTCTGCATCAATTGGAGTCGGAGCGAAATTGAATGACTGTGGCTTTTGCTTCTGGAACCTCTCTAACCATACATACATCACAACCCCCTGCTGATCATGACCATCCGCATTCCCTTCCTCAACATTTGCACGCTGACCAATATTTCCTGGATTCTCTTGTTTAGGAATTTCTGGTGGCGGCTGTTGCATTGCCTGTACAACCTGTACCACCAACTGAGGTAAAGCCTGATTCACCGCCTGATTCACTAAGGTAGCCAATTGAGCATTAATCTAATCATTAGGTTGCTCATTGGGCTAACCCTAAGCTCTTCCCCTATTGTTACCTTGCCTCCCAGTAACTCTAGCGGATCTACGAGCCATCTAAGAAAGAGATCACAAATATAAACAAAGCAGATTAGAGACAAATTCGAATATAACGGATATGATAGCTGAACAGAAAATCAAAAAGAACAAAAACCTAACCCATAAGTCTACCCATAACTCACAGGTCAAACCTAAATAGGTTTTCTACAAGAAAGAACCTAAGCTCTGATACCAACTCTGTAACACCCCCTTTCCAAAATAGAAAGAGAGGTTACTCAAAACACAATAGAACTAAGGAATATCATAAGGCTCTAAACCACAAAATAATAATCTCATAATAATTAAATGTCATAAGATAAACCATAATAAATGTCACTCTGGCTTAAACCACAATCTAAAATAATTATTATATTTCTGAACAATCTAATGTATCACAACCTAAACACAATATATCTAAATCATTTGGATAAAAGAGAGCTCTCGTCACACTTGCCCTTGATCTCCCTGATTACCTGTCGGAAGAAAAATACAGCATGAGCCAAATGCCCAGTACGGATATAGAATACAAATAATGAATCGAAATAATTAATTCAATTTAAATGAACTGAACTGAACTGAAACGAAACTAACTAAAACGAAACGGACAAAGCTAACACAATGAAATAATAGGCTGAATCAAATGGTTGGGTGTTATTTCATACCGAGCTCAGAACAAAACAGAAATATACCTTGCCATACAGGCAAGTCAAATAATGCCACACAGGCAATCAAAATAATGTCACACAGGCAATCACACATCGGACTGCGCAATCCAGATACATGCAAAATCGAAAGGCGTGTTTGGCAACAACATCACCACTCCGCAGAACAGAACAAAAAATTAGGGTCGACCCATACGCCTCCCATAACAAAATACCAAATGGCCAACTCCCACTGAAGCACAATACGGAGATGCCATGGACTGATCACACCGCCACGGAAGGTGTCATGCCTCGGTGCCAAGAGGACATGCATGTGGTACCCCCACAAGTGATTATAGCTCAGGTATACCCTATGGTATATTCTAACAAGGATACCATGTCACAACACATGCGACATAATACCAACAAAAAGGGGTTCTAATATGTACATGTTAAACTGAAATGAATCATCAACTCAAAGTCTCCAAATATATATTAACATGCACATTACTACAATTATCAAAATAAATTTAGACATGTTATACTATTCTAAAGCGTACAAATATGAGTTCCAACTATGAACGCCAAAACAAACTTTCACAATGAATTTGATAAGGAATAATTATGAGATGCAATACAAAATATTTAAAACGAGTAGCAAAACGAACGAATTAAAATTAAAAGAGTCTCGTTGAAAAAGTACGAAATCCATACCTGGATTAAGCAATGTAATACCCAAAGTATATTCTAAAAACTCGTTTAGACTCTCTCCGTTCAATCTAAATAACTTAATAAGATTTTATTACAATCCCATCATTAATAACATAATACTATTAAAATTATTATTAAAAACTTTTATAACTATGTCAGTAAAATTAATTATTCGAATTAATATACATAACTTCAATTTAATTTACTAATTCCGTTTATAAGTTTATGGCCAAAAGTTTATTAACATATAATAATATATATAACCTAAATTAACGAAACATAACTTAAATTACCGAAATAATATATATATATATATATATATATATATATATATATATATATATATATATATATATATATATATAATCCTACTGATCATGTAACACATATATATACTGATCAAGAAACACTAATTCTTTATTATTATTATTATTACCAATCAGAACTTTGTCTTTAATACATATCAAAACCTTATAATCCTTTACTATTTAGTGCATGTTTTACTCTGAACATATACATCACTCATATTCGAGATTTGCATATCCATGAGCCAACAGTTAATGATATACAAAAAAAAAGAAGGAAAGACACCTGCTTTTGTTTCTTCTTTTCTGTTCTCTCTCGTCGCCGCCTCCTTTCTTTTCAGTTCTATTCCCACGATTGTCTCATCAGACTTAATAAAGCATAATTAGGTGTTAGTTATTTATTCACTTAAAACAGATTTTATTAATTAATATAATATCTTTTTTAATTATCCAAATTTTAATAGGATTTTAAAATTACACAATTATAAATTAGACCCACTTAGTTTAAAGCCCAATTTTACCAATTTAATTTATCCATCATTTATTAATATTTATTAGCCCACATAAATTAAATAACTAGTTTGACCAAAAATAAATGACAAAGTCCAATTAATATGCTTTAAAATAAAATAATTTTTATTATTTAATATTATTATTTTTTCGGGTATTACATGCTATTTTTGAAAAATCTTTTATAAACCGTTGATAATAACCCGCTAAATCGAGAAAACTTCTTATTTCTGTTGGAGTTATTGGTTGTTCCCAATTCACAACTGTTTCGATCTTAGTTGGATCTACTTCCATTCTTGTCAATTACATGACCTAAAAATTGAACTCTCTTTAACCAGAATTCACACTTGAAAAACTTTGCATAAAGTTGTTTCGTTCGCAATATCTCCAAAACGACCCTCAAGTGTTCAGTATGATCTTCCCGTGTTTTCGAGTATACCAGAATATCGTCGATAAACACTACACCAAATTTGTCCAAGCATGGTTTAAACACTCGATTCATTAAATCCATAAATGTTGCCGGTGCATTTGTAAATCCAAAAGACATTACAAGAAACTCATAATGTCTATAACATGTCCTAAACGCTATTTTCGGCACATCCTCCTTTCTTACCTTTAATTGATGATAACCTGTTCTAAGGTCAATCTTTGAAAAGTGTTCGGCCCCCTTTAATTGGTCAAACAAATCATCAATCCTTTGTAAAGGATATTTATTCTTAATGGTCAGTATATTTAGCTCTCTATAGTCTATACATAACGTCATAGTTCCATCCTTCTTCTTTACAAACAATATTGTTGCTTCCTAGGGTGAAACACTAGGTTGTATGTACTTTTTATCTAACAGTTCTTGTAATTGCATGAATAACTCTTTCAGTTCTATAGGTTCCATTCTGTACGGTGCATTAGCAACTGGTGTCGTTCCCGGTGCAAGTTCAATGACGAACTCAATTTCCCTATCTGGAGGTAAACTTGGTAAGTCATCCGAAAATACATCAGGAAAATCCTTAACTATTGGTATTTGATCTAGTTTTACTCATTCCTGTCGAGTATCAACTATATAGGCCAAATACCCTAAATAACCCTTTCTAAGTAATCTTTCTGCTTGAACTATAGTCAAACATCGAGATTGTTTAGGTGAACAACTATCGTTGAACATTACCTTTGACTTCGATGCAGTCAGAAGGTTTATACATTTTTGATGATAATCAATCATCGCGTTATGGTTAACTAACCAATCCATTCCTAAAATTACATCAAATTCTCCCAACTGAATTGGTATAAGATCTACCACAAAATTGTGTCCTTTTATTACCACACTACAGTTCCTATGCATGGTTTTAACCGGAATCCTTTCATTATTCGCAATTTCTACACAAAATGGTTTGTCTAAATTTTCACAAGGTAAATTCAAGTTTTTAGAAAAACTTTTAGACATAAAAGAACAAGTAGCACCAGAATCGAATAACACATGCATTTAAAGTGTTGATAGGGATGATACCTGTCACCACGTCCTGTGAAGCAACAGCATCCCTCACTGACATATTAAATGTTCTCGCGGTAGGTCGATTCTGAACTCCAACTGCAGCTACTATTGACTGATTATTCTCTGGTACTCTATTCCCCTTTCCTCCTTGGTTCTTGGGTTTGGGACAATTCTTTGAGAAATGGTTCGACGAACCACAGTTAAAATATTTATTTTTATTTACAAGAGGACATTGTGGAGAAAGATGTCCCGATTGTCCACAATTATAACATTTGCTATGTAAACATATTCCTTTATGTTTCTTTCCACAAGTAGAACAAGGTTTAATGTTATTATTACTAAAGTTATTATTAGTATTACCCATCTTTTTCCTCGGGTTATTGGAAAAAGTAGTATACCATTTCCGTTTGTTATTAAACCCACCTGAACTGGGTTCGGTCCTAAGTTTCCCTTTCTCATTTTGACTCTTCTTTTCCTAGTGAAATTTAGCGAGACTTTCATTTTCGCTTTTGGCTATAGTAGCTTTCTCGAGTATTTCTGAGAAAGTCTTTATTTGGAGTACCGATAACTTACTTCGTATATGAGGTTTCAAACCTTCCTAATACCTACGAGTCTTTCTAAGTTCAGTGGTTACCTGATGAGGAGCAAACCTGGACAGTTCGTTGAACTTGGCTGTATACTGAGTTACAGTCAGGTCTCCTTGTTTTAATTCTAGAAATTTTACTTCCATACGATCTTTCAGGGATTGGGAAAAATAGTTTTCAAAGAATAACTCTTTGAATCTATCCCAAGGAACAATTTCAGTTTCTACCCGACCCTTGGTTGATTCCCACTAGTAATTAGCCTCACCTTTCAAGAAAAAGGTTGTAAAAGTTATCTTTTGATAATTATTGACATTGGTTACTAGGAAAAATTTCTCTATTTCAGAAATCCAAATTTGTGCATCGACAGGTTCTAATGTACCTTTAAATTCAGGTGGTCCAACTAATTTGAAATCTTTAAAAGATGTGTTTTGGTTCATAGGTCTATTCATAGCTCCTAACATAAGGTCTACTGACTGCTGGGTAGAATTATCATCATTATTCATTTCTCTTTGGGGTCTTCTGGTTGGTGGCATGATTCTATATAAAACAACAACAAAAATTCACATAAGAATTTGAATAACACAAACATATCGTTTATTTATATATCACAAGAGTTGTACAAAACAACTTAGTAGTTTACACATACTACCACTACAAAAAAATGGGGCTTCAGCAACAACGATTTTCGTTGCTAAAGGTGCCAACTTTCGTTGCAAAAGGATTTTGGTAACGACTTTACTGTCGTTGCGTCTTTCATTGCGCAATGAGCGTTGCTAATTGTTCCGCAACGAACATTTTTTTCGTTGCCAAAAGTAATACATTTTGCAACGAAATTTGGCTTTCGTACAGAGACATCGATCCTTTAGTAACAAAATATATTGTTGCAGAATAATTAAAATTTCGTTGCTAAGAATCCCATTTCGTTGCAAAAGCCTGCTAATTAGCAACGAAATGAACTATTTTTTTTTGCAACGACCATGCATTTTCGTTGCAATTGACACCATTTTGTAACGACATTTTTCGTTGCAATAAATTATGAAAATTGTTGCCTAAGCTTGCTTTCGTTGCAGAATGTAAACTTTTTAGCAACCATTTTCGTTGCTAATTATATTATTTGGCAACGACATTATGCTGAATCAGCAACGAAAATGTTTGTTGCTGGTTATTTTTCAATAGCAACGAAAGTCGTCGATTAGCAACGACATTATATGTTGCCGTTTCTTTTTATGTGCAACGAAAGTTGATATGATTTGCAACGATAAAAAATATTGCCTTTTATGTTAGTATTAGCAACAATATCCTCTCCATTGTTATTAAGTTAATTTTTCGTTGCCAAATATTATATTTTCAATGCCATTAGCAACGAAAATTTGTTGCTAAATGTATAAAAAATCGTTGCTATATTAAAACTTGTTCAATGCTTTGGTAACGAATTATATTGTTGCCAAATCAAAATTTGACATTCTTTTTGTGTACTGGTTGGCTCAATGTCCCCCCATAACAAATAATGACAAAAATACAAAAAACTAAAATATTATTAACTTAATAAAATCATCCACTACATAATCATTCATTATCTTTACAATTAACCATCTAAAGCTACCACAGTTCTTCAATCAAAGTATATATCTACATATATAGAGAGAGTACACTTCATAATTTCGTCCCTTGTCTTCCGTAAACGTAGCACGAAAATTTGATACCCAGTATTGTAAGGCAGGTCGTAGAAGCAGTCTTCCTGCACATATTTAAAAATAATAGCAAAGTCAGTAAAATAATAGCAAAGTCAAGAAAATGTGCTAAATTTACCCAAACTACATTATTCAATAACTTATTACAAATGGAAGATGAAAAGATCAACCTATTTTGATCACTAAAAGAAAATATATATACAGAGCATAAAACGAAGGTCATAATTAGAGTATATTTAATAAAGATTTATCCTAGTCTGGATGGTGATTCGACGACATATAGGACAGAGATGAAGGTCTTGTCCACATTCACAACATGTCTGCAAATAAGAACGAAAAAGAAAACTTGAAGATACACTCTAGTCATGTTCTCAAAAAAATGAAAACCAAAAACCTTTTGACAGTGATACCTGATGTCCACAACCAAATGCCATATCCCTAAGATTGGTAATGCAAATGGGACATAACTGTCACAAGGCAGATAAGAAATAGTTTACTATAATTCCCAACAATACATAAATATTCCAATACTAAATCCATTTTTCAAGTATACTGGATCACTCCAGTACTAAATATATAGGTAAAGTTTTATTTGAAAAAGTTGTGAGCGTATATCACTTACATGAACATCTAATGCAGCACTTGCAGGTTGACTCATGCCAACAACTGCAGCCTGTCTATCTGAAGAAGGTGCACTCGGTTGATCACTAATGACATTTGATGTGGTATTCCAAAGATGATGAATCTATCAAAGGAAAAAATTTAAATTATTCATTGATTTTCAAATAGCAACAAACAACTTTAAAAGGGGAAGAAAACGTATTTTACCTTCTTTTTAAACTACTGAGGAAATCTTTTTTCCAATTCGATGTTGTTTTCGTAAGCTAGTTTCAATTCCTCCTCACATTTCCTATAAGAATAATATTAGTACTAAAAACTAGTATGAAGCAATAATTATTTGAATAATTTAATGATAAAATGTATAACTTACTCAATATAAGGTTGCACGTCTTCACAATTATTCAAGACATACCAATGAGCTATTTGAATCTCATTAGAATTAGCATACTCAAAAAGAAAACAATCAAGTCAAGCTTAGTATTTTTCTCCAGGGTTAGACATTGGATCAATCAAATCAGGCTTAGACATTGGATCAATCAAGTCAGGCTTCACCTACATAAGCCTCAACCTGGCCTGCTTAACACAGGCCTAGATTTTCCTGTTTTGGCTTTAAAACCTCAAACTCATTTTCTGACCATTTAATTCATTGAGACGGATATTTTTACCACATAAGACTTATTATATCATAACTTTGCCTTGTATAATAGCTTAGCTTGTTTTTGGCATTCAAAGCTCACTTTACATAGCATATAACACATGAAGCTCTACAAGTTTGATAGCTTATGACTTGCTGCACTTTTGCAACCATTTCTAGCATAATTTCATGACATAACACAAGTTTTTTACAATCTAATATGGCCATGTTCTATAGATGACCATAAAAGCCCCAAACTTAGAACTTTAAGAATGAATTTATAATGTTTATTCCAAAGTAGCCCTAAGCTCTGCTATCTTGATCATCTAAGCATACTTGCAAGATTATGAACATCATTATAACATGTTATCATAGAATTGGGCATGATTGCATAGTTAGAAAGTCATTGGTACAAAACAGTCCATACTTAGGCATTCTTAGCATGAGATTATCAAATTAAGTCATAACAATCCCAAGCTTGGTTAAAATTGACTCTCAATCATACTTACATGTATAAGGTTACTAATATAGCATATTGGCATGAGGTTAGTCTATTTTTTTTGATAAGTCACATTCTATAAAGATTTTTGTATCCAAAAAAAATTGAAATCTTTAATCAAGTTACTGAAAGTAGTAATGATGCAGAGGAAAATATTGAAATGGTATTGAATTGTATTGTTTTTGACATTAACAGTTTGATTTACTCTCTCAGAAAAAAGATCAGAACATTAGTTAGTTAATCAAATAACTAAGAGCTAAAATAATAGTCTCAAGTTGCAGCCACAAATTTAAAATAAAAAAAACTATAGAAAAATCTCCTTCACTTTGGAACTTGAAAAGATAAATTAAATTAAATTTTTTTAGTAAAAATGGAAAAGGAATTGTTATTTCCATAAAGAAAAAGTAATATTTCTATAAAGAAGGCCTTCCTCACATACATAAATACATACATACATACATACATGTGAATCTCATTAATAATTAATGTGAAGCAAAAATATCAATTTCCCTAATTGGGTAATTTCTCAAAACAAGATAAATTTTTGGGAAGGGTATGGCTGCTTTTAGTATCCCTTCTTTAGTAAGCAAAGCAAAGCACTATTTGAAACAATTTTGATCAACTGTCTTGCCTTGCTTTGGCTTCAAGTAGAAACACCAAACATAATATAATTCAAAGCTGCCTAAACATGACTAAAGATTTATGTCGATCAGACAGACTCCTCATTAACAAGAAAGGCAGGCAAGAATATGAATGTATATAAAAATTAAAACAAACACAACCAACAAATATGGTATATGGAGCTAACTGTAATCCTTCATTCATTTACAGTGTCAATATTGATTGTTACTGAAGGATGTTAAGTCAATATCTCCATCATGTAAGTAAGTTAAGGGGGCACAGATCAAAAAGTAAAAACTTATAAAGAATAGAACCGAAAATTGTTATTATTTTTAGTATGCTGCAAGCTACAGCTTCAGCAAGAATGCTTGTTGACCATATCACTTTCAACAATAACTTTAGCAACAATACAACTGAAAAATATATAGGCAATGCACGAACTTAGAAGTGATAAGTACTAAATAATAAAAATTATTCTGGTTGATGCAATTGTTGTACATAGTATTTTAGATTTGTTTAATTGATCCAACTTAGAAGTGATAAGGACTAAATAATAGTACGTAGTAATAATATAATGCTCATTTTGAAGTTAAAATAGTCGATTACAGATGATGATCAGGAGTTAATTATAACTAAAACCTCTCATAGTTTGATATAATAATGCAAGGATATGATTGTAGTCTAAATTAAGGAAATAAGGTAATTTCTAACTCAATAGAAACCAAAAAAGTAAAATAATAATAAATAATAATAATAATAATAATAATAATAATAATAATAATAATAATAATAATAATACATGTTCTCATCAGAATCGGGAAGTATGGAGACGAACTTTCCAGGCACAATCAGAGCAGCCCACATGCATAAAATCAACCCTGAAAGCAACTCCACAATAACCTGCAGCCATTATCAAAACCCTAGATCCATCACATACATATTCATATAACAAATTCTAAATAGCGATATGTATACATAGAGCTAAGATTTACATTCATTGGGGGTCCGGAGAACTCCTCCTCCATGATCTTGAGCAAAGCTCTATCTGCAATCAAATCCAATCAAATAAGTTGGTAACTTCTTGTTACTTTTACTATAGAGTAGACAGATAAAGAGAGGAAATTACATTGAATAGTAGAGTAGGCTGCATGTGAGAGGAGCACAACTCCAAGGACGCCGACGGCGAAGCCAACACCCATTATAATCGACCCATTGTTCTCATGGTTCAATCTCTTTCTCAGTTCCTCCAATTCAAATATCGACTAATTGGGGGAGATGTTTGGGTATAATTGGGGGAGATGTCATTATATATATTATAATTATATTAATATTACGTTTAGCACTCTTAGTTATAATATAAAATAATTATTAGCTTTCAAAAAATTAATTTACAATTTGATTTATTCACAATTATAAAACAATAAATTTCATAATTATTAGTATTTTGTATTTACTAAAATTAAATGAATTTGTACCAATTTTAAGTTTTAAAATATCTAACCATAACTTTCAAAAAATTAATGTTGCTATTATGTTTTTGAGAGAATTGTTATTATTGTATTTTATATTAATATACTTTGTATAATTGTATTATTATATTTTTAAAAAATATTTTTTGTAAATTTAAAATGTCTAAAATTGACTTTTAAAAACTTAATAATAATCTTATATTTTGGAATGAATGGAGTATTATTATACTTGATATTGATGTATTTAATTATTAACAAATATATTACAAAATTTAAAATATCTAAAATTGACTTTCAAAAATTAAATGACAATTTTATATTTTGGAACGAATGAAGTAGTATTATACTTGATATTGATGTATTTGACTAATATATTATTATATTTGAAAAATAATATATTTAGATTATTAAATTTATTATGTATTTTAAGGTTCATTAATGATAATTTGATATTTGTGTGATAGTGTTGAGTGTGTGTGTGTGTGTGTGTGTGTGTGTGTGTGTGTGTATATATATATATATATATATTAGAAAATTTTATTCAAAATAACTCGAAGGGTTAAAATGGGAAAGTACTTTCATTTAGATGATTCGGACATATAATTATCAAACACTTTTATTCATTCATTGTTCAATTATCAATCAGAGTTCTATTTCATTCAGTCATTCAGGTGTGCTTAATTATTAGTAAATAAAATTACGAACGTGGATGTAGAAAATCAAATAATATTTAATGATAATATATATATATATATATATATATATATATATATATATATATATATATATATAATATGCATTACAATATTAATGAAATTATAAAATCAACAATTAACTAAAAAATTATTTGTGATAAATTAATTTTTTATAAAGTAAATATAATGTCTTATTTTATGATTGATATGCAAATAAATTTGTACAATATGATGATTTATGCTATAACTTAAATCCAAAACCAAGAAATCTCGCTATCTTCTTGCCCAACACACTTGAGCTAGTCGTGCATAATGAAATTGGAATAGATGAGTCATATCAAGTTTGTTAAAATCCTCATTGCCCTTGAACAAAACTAAAATGATTATGGTATAGCATTAAAAATAGATTGTAAGTTGTAACATATCAAACCTAAATATAAAGTCCAATTGCATAGCAACTGTACAATTGCAGAGCAACTTTTATCAAGTGCTAAGCAAAGAAGTTACAAAATTTGCAATCTAGATGATTATGAAGCTCCAACATAGTGCTATATACTTGATTATATTTACTCTAAGCCTATATACTCTTCATTTGGAGATTTATTTTTTTATATAAATTTTAAAAAAAGAATATTAAATTAAAGTTTTAAAATATTACAAATCAATTGTCAAAAGTCAATAATAATCTTTTAATTTAGAATAAAGATGGGATAAATACTTTTTTGATCACTCTACTTTAGGTCAACTCACAAAAATCGTTAAATTCTTTGACTTTTAACTAAATTTGACACAAGGAGAGAGGAAACTGACATGGAAAAGAATAAATTTCTCCTTGGTCAAGCTTAAGTGGAAATGAACAAAATTTATGGAGAAAATGAAATAAATTAATTTAAAATAAAATATAAATAAAAAAATTAGTAAAATAATATAAAATACAATAACATAAATGAAAAAAAATCTATTTAATTATTTTTATTATTAAGATCAAATGAGTTTTTATGTAATTATTAGAAAATATAATTACATAAATATTTAATTTGACATGAGCATTGCTGACATGGCAGCTTCTTTTGATTTTTTTCCAAAAATTTGCCTTTGCAAGGATTTGAACTCACAACCTCAAATTTGAAATTTTAGCCATATGACCACGAGAGCAACATAAGCCAACTATTAATATTTTGCAAGAATTATTCTTTATATCAAAACATAAGATTTTCCCATCTTGCTTTAGTACTAATAATAATAATAATAATAATAATAATAATAATAATAATAATAATAATAATAATAATTAAAATTAAAATTAAATAAAATAGTAATAACAATAACAATAACAATAATAATAAATAGTACTAAACATCACTTGAATAATAAAAAATAATGTCAAATTAATAATATTATATAGTCTTAAATTAAAAATTAATCTCTAATTTTGAATATATATATATATATATATATATATATATATATATATATATATATATATATATATATATAGGATTAAAAAATTAGTAAGGTCTAAAATTGTACACATTAATTTCAAAAAATTATTTTGGTGGAACAATTAGTATATATAATAATAAAATATAAGAGTTGATATTGTCAGAGTATTGAATTTGATTTAAAATATAAAGCCTTATAAAAAATATTGTTGTTACGTATATACTTACATTCTGACAAGATAATTTTTCAAAATATATTCATAGTAAAATATGGTTTTAATTGCAGTTATGGAAATGGTACGGACTGAGTCACGTGAGAAGCGACAGGCAAGTTGATGAGAGCTGAAGTTTTCACTTTATGGACCACGTGTCACCCATAATAGATAAATAAATAAATAATAATAGGAGTATCTTGCTTATTTCTTCGACTTTGGAAGACATATATCTTCGACTCTACTCTAGAGTCACGTTGCCCATGGGACACACAATACTGCATGCCACCTCATTTCCACGTCACAAACCTCCAATTATACACTCTTTTTAAAATTAAAATTCTATTTATTTCTAATTAAAATTATTATTATTATTATTATTATTATTATTATTATTATTATTATTATTATTATTATTATTATTATTATTAGTACTATTATTATTACTATTATTATTATTATTATTATTGTTGTTGTTGTTGTTGTTGTTGTTGTTGTTGAATAATAATAATAGTAATAGTAATAATAATAATAATAATAATAATAATAATAATAATAATAATAATAATAACAATAATAATTAGTACTACAACCGCTAATGTTAGGCAAGATGGGAAAATCTTATGTTTTGATATAAATATTAATTCTTGCAAACTTTTAACAGTTGTCTTATGTTACTCCAGTGGTCATATCCTTGCAAAGTTAAGGTTGTGAGTTCAAATCCTTGCAAAGTTAAATTTTTGGGAAAAAAATCAAAAGAAGCCACCACGTCTGCAATGCTCATGCTAAATTAAAATATTAAGACTAAAAGACAATTTGCATCCCAAACTTTACACCGTTATTGATTTTTGCACCCCAGATCGAAAAAGGTGTCTAGGTACACCCCAAATTTCATTATACCCCAAATTTCATTATACGTAATAAAACGCACACTTTCTTCACTTAACCGGTCAAAAGTGACCGGCTAAGGCTGTAACACAAGTTTGGAGTGCAAAATGTCTTTTAGTCTTAAAAATTAGCAAAAATAATTAATTTTAAATAAAATAAAATAATTTTAAAATAGTTAATTTTAAATAAAATATTTATTTTAAAAATAAAAATAAAATAATTAATTTAAAAATAAAATAATTAAAAAAATAAAACAGATTTTTTTTGTAAAAAAATCTGTTTTCACAAAAAAAAGATTAAAACAAAATTTGTTTTTGTAAAATAAATTTGTGTTTACAAAATTGTAAAATTCAATTTTTTATAAAAAAAAAATCTGTTTTTACAAAAATTGTAAAATAAAATTGTGTTTTACAAAATTAAAAAATATAATTTTTTTTTACAAAATTGTGTTTAAAAATAGAATTTTTCAAAAACTTGTAAAAGCATATTTCTTTTACAATTTTTTTTTAAAAATAGATTTTGTTAATTTTTTTTTGTAAAAATAGAATTTTTTAACATTTTTTTTGTAAAAATAGAATTTAAAAATAGATTTTTTTACAAAAAAATTGTCTAAAACATAATTTAAATTCTATTTTTGTTTTTAAAAACATATTTTTTTTTAAGTTTTTAAAAATTCCTTTTTTAAACACAATTTTGTAAAAAAAAATTTATTTTACAATTTTTGTAAAAACAGAATTAATTTTTTTAACAAAATTGTATTTTATAATTTTGTGAAACACAATTTTATTTTACAATTTTGTAAAACACAATTTTACAATTTTGTAAAACACAATTCTATTTTTATAAAAATTGTAATACAAAATTTTGGTTTACAAAATTGTAAAATAAAATTTTTTTTTTACAAAATTGTTTTTAAAAAAAGAAATTTTAAAAACTTAAAAAAAATTCTGTTTTTAAAAACAAAAACAAAATTTAAATTTTGCTTTAGCTAAAAGAATTTTAAAAAATTTATGTTTTTAAATTCTATTTTCACAAAAAAAATGTTTAAAAAAATTCTATTTTTACAAAAAAAATTCTGTTTTTACAAAAAAAAAAAGTTAAAAAAATCTATTTTTACAACAAAATTGAAAAAAAATCTGCTTTTACAAGTTTTTAAAAAAATCTGTTTTTAAACACAATTTTGTAAAAAAAAAATTGTATTTTGCAATTTTGTAAAACACAATTTTATTTTACAATTTTTGTAAAAACAATTTTTTTATATAAAAAATTGTATTTTACAATTTTATTAAACACAAATTTATTTTACAATTTTTGTAAAAACAAAATTTTTTTTACTTTTTTTTTTGTAAAAACAGATTTTTTTGTGAAAACAGAATTTTTTACAAAAAAAAAATCTATTTTATTTTTTTAATTATTTTATTTTTATTTTTAAAATTATTTTATTTAAAATTAATTATTTTTGCCAATTTTTGAGACTAAAAGACAATTTGCACCCCAAACTTGTGTTACAGCCTTAGCCGGTCACTTTTGACGGGTTAAGTGAAGAAAGTGTGCGTTTTGTTACGTATACTTAGACACCTTTTTCGGTTTGGGGTGCAAAAGTCAACAACGGTGTAAAATTTGAGGTACAAATTGTCTTTTAGTCAAATATTAAATATCATGTCAGACCTGCCACGTGTGTCACGTAGGCGCCACGTGTGCCACGTCAGCAAGTCAACGTACATGTGGCGCCTGGGGGTTCAAAGTCCAAATTTTTGAATAGAAAGGGGCTCAGTTTGCGTTGACCGGAAGAAAGGGGCTCAATACCCAAATATCAAAAAAGTTCAGTGGTCGACTTTGCATTTAACCCTTTATTTTTTTGCCACGTGTACAAAAAAATATTTTTATTTTCAAGTTTTTTTGCCACATATGCAATATTTTTTATTTGTTTATGCTGCCTTTTATTTTTCATGTCATTTTCTTTTTTTCCCTTTTTTTTACGTCCACGTCCGCACCACGTAGATAAAAAATTAACGTCTGTCAATTTTTTTAACGGAATGACCCAATTTAAAAATAAAAATTAGTTCAGTAAGTTAATTTAAAAAATTAAAAATTCAATCAGGTATTCAATAAAACGTGCCAACTTCGATGGTTAAATTATTAGTTTTGCCTTATCTTAATTTAAGGCAATATTTTAATAGTCGTTACAAAAAGTTGTATAAAATATGCAACGAAAATAAAAATTATTGCCAATGAATGTGGTCCATATTAGGCAACGAAATTTAGCAAAAAAAAAAATTCGTTGCCCACGATGAGAAATCAAGTGGTTAGAAATTTTGCAATGAATTTTTAACGAATTTTGTTTCCAAATTTTGAAACTACTTATAAATTTCGTTGCAAAAAGTGAAAGTCTACCACAATCTGCAACGAAGGACAAGTTTCGTTGCTCAACATACACTTTTAGCAACGACTTATAAAGTCGTTGCCTAAAAAATCGTTGCTAAAGCCCCATTTTTAGCAACAAAAAAACTTTCGTTGCTCACGATGACGGGAAAACAAGTGGCCGAAAATTTTGCAACGAATTTCTAACGAAATTTTTTCTTGCCAATGAATTAGCAACGAAATTTTGTAACGACTTATGAACATCGTTGCAAAAAGTGAAAGCCTGACACAATCTGCAACTAAGGACAAATTTCGTTGCTAAACATATACTTTTAGCAACGACTTATAAAGTCATTGCCCGAAAAATCGTTGCTAAAGGCCCATTTTTTTGTAGTGTACTAGCTTACATACCACTGGTTATATTACAAACTTTAAATGCTTCTTTATTCATACTAATATAGAGCATTCAAACACCTGCACTACCCTCTAGAATTCATTGATATCATCAAAGGAATCCTGAATCATGTGACATACCACAGATCGATCTATTAGATAGGCAGTTTCTTCTCCTCCATCAGATATCGAACTACTCAGCACTGTAAATCATTAAAAGTATCTCGAACACCCAGAGATACTTTAAGGAGTCTTGACTGAATTTCCTTTCTGCCCCTTTGTGTATGGTGCAGTTGTACTTTTAGTCAGTGACTAGTTCCCCTCTCATGTTGTAGCATTCCCTCAGCTATATATGCCCTAAACTTCATTTTATTATTCTCATATTCTGTTGTCTTCATTAGTGATGTCATTGCTTCATCATGTTAGTCAATTCTCATTAATTGTCCTGCTAATGGATCTTCCTCTTCCTCAGCATCTAGCAGTTGTTGATCATGAAGCAATTCTTTATCCTCTGCATCACTAGCTATAAATGACTCAATTTGTGGTGGATTATTTACTATCACCATTTCTTCAGCATTGGAGTTGGCCATCTATAAAAGAAAACTCCTTTAATATCGGTATAGAAATGTACACAACATAATATTTTTAATGTTATATTTTATGTGTACTTTAAAAATTTTATGGACTCGAAGACTATATTCTAAGATTTCTCTTCCTTATATCTATAGCCTTGAGGCTTTAATACCAAATGGGTTAAGTTCAGATGACCACCTGGGGTTTGGGCGGTTTCCCACTTAATCACCTGTAGTCAGTAAAGCTACATTTAGACTCCCGACCTTTTGAGTTGAAGTGAAAACGTCACTTCTGTCATAACTCTGTTCGTTAAATTGTATAAAGACTTAATTACCCTCCTACGTATAAAGACTGTAATGCAATGACATCAACGATCTTTAAAGATTAAAGCAGAAAACTGGTTTTGAAATAAATTTCCATAGATTTATGCATGAAGCAGCTAGTTTTGTTTGAAACGAAGTAGGAATAAGTACATTTACATTCAAATCTACAAAAATCAGCTAGAATTATGGAGATTTCATCAATCATCAGTAACATTACAATTAAAATTTCGTAGCAAATACCTTCCGCTAGATCTGAATTTGAATGACGACAATTACATCAAAAATGAAGCTCTTACAGACTATAACAAAGGCGAATAGAATGATATTATAAGACCCCAATTTTTATAAATGAAGATGAATTTTCTATAAATATCATTTTTGAATATTATGGAGTTAATTTGATATAATGTTATAGTTGTGGGTAATATTTATAAATTTTGTAAAGTACGCAAGTTATTATATAATATTCGATTGGTCGGGGAATATTCGTTTTAACAGGGAATATTCGTACAACGGCACAATCATTGGTGGACCCCACAACGGAATTATTGTCAGATTGAGAAAACGACAAAAATATTTTATTAAAAATAACGGCAGAAGTTTTACCATTGATACTGTTGAACTACTCGGTAGTAAAAGTACAGTAACACGTGTGGTTGCATAGTAACACACGGTATTGATTATTAATGCTTATGTGAGAAGTCACTCAGTTTGATTCAATTATTGTCAGTTAATAATATGAATTATTTAGCGATAACGAAGTTTTGTTTTATTCGTATTATTAACGTAATAAAACAGAAACATCTTTTTATATAAAACAGAATACTTTATTAAAGTTATTCTATAAATAGAATATATTATATTTTATTTAAAAGATTTTTCTTTAAATATGGACCGTCAGATTAAAGTAATCAATCTGGACCGTTCATGGATTAGTTACTATGCATTCTATTTTTCTATAAATAACAGCTCATTCCTTCATTATTTCTTACGAATTCACTGAACTCTAGAGAGAGAAAATATAGAAAGAGAGAAGAAAAGTATTATGCTACTTAACTACTTCCTTATTTCAGTTCTTCTTTAAAACGGTAAGGGGTGTTATTCTTTCTTATTCATGAAGAGAACTGTTGTTATTCTATTTCTTATTATTCTGTTGGAATAACCTGTATACGCGGTCTACCCTATACTTGGTGACATTCTTCTATTATTCTGTTGGAACATCCTGTCTGTGTGTTTTACACCGGACCTGGTTCCGTCTTTATTATTATTCTATTGGAACATCCTGTCTGTGTGTTTTACACTGGACCTGGTTCCGTCTTTATTATTATTCTGTTGGAACATCTTGTCTGTGTGTTTTACACCGGACCTGGTTCCGTCTTTATTATTATTCTGTTGGAATATCCTATCTGTGTGTTTTACGCCGGATCTGGTTCCATTATTTATTATTCTGTTGGAATAACATGTCTGTGCGGTCTATCGCATGCATGGTGATTTTTTTGTTATTCCATTTTTTATTATACTCAGTTGGTTAAGTTTTGACTTCTATACTCTATGAAATTTGTGGAATATCTTTGATAATTGTGTTTCATCCAGTATCTTTTCATGAAAATATTCTTCTAAACATTCTTAAATTTTACTCCACAAAGCAGTATCATGTTGACAATTTGGACGTTGTTAATTCTTGGATAAATTAATTCTTGAACTTGTTTTATTGAATTCTTATATCATTGTCATCATCCTCATGTTTATAAAATGTTGAAAATCATCTGTGACCTGTAGTGCATAGATGGACTTGGTATGATTATGACCAGGGATTATTCGGTATAATCATGACCGTAATGTTACAAATGATGTGGTAAAAGTCCTCATTGGCCCGTAGTGCATTGATGGACAGTTGTTGACATGATCATGACCATTAATGAATACACGAATATCCTTGGCCGTAGTGCAGGGGTGATTCGATGATGTGGATTATTTTGTTAAGCTGAGTCCCAGCGATACCGGTGTTGAAAAACCTTTTAAATCATAGAAGATAGTAGATTTTATTCTCTACTTGACTCTTTTAATGGATTGCTTGTTCCGCTGCAGTTAAACTTGATGTTCGTTATATTTTATCAGTTTAACACTGTTGAAGGCTAATGATAATTTATTCTGCATTATCTTAGTCATAATATTTCTTACTGGGCTAGTTGAGCTCACCCTGTCTTTCACTGTTCTCTTCAGGAAATGACAATATAGTTGGGACGAGTCGGAGAACGGAGTGATGGACCAGATGATAGTATTAGTAGTCCTCACTATTCTATTAAATAGTGTGACAATAATTATAATGAGGACTCCTTTTGAGTTTGTATAGTCCCTAGTAGACAATAATTGTATTCAAACTCACAGTTATGTTTTGTCGTTTTGTACACGATAGTTGTATTAGTAAGTTGTATTTGTTTTCTGTACCATGTATCTGACAACCCAAGATGGGTGATGTATACCTAATTTTGGGGGCGTCACAGATATGCACAGATAAAAATTGAATCAATTGAATCTACACCATATATAAGTCTTTAAATGCCAAACAAAACAGCAACGAATATGATATAAAGAAAGAAAAGTTAAAAGTAGTACTTTGAAGAACAGAGCAAATCCTCCATTTTTTCCCTCTCAATTCCTTGTCCAAAAACAGAGCAAATGTAATATATCCTAACACCCATATACAATCCTCCAATAATTCACACCAACACAAGCAGAATATCCAATTTGAAAGATTAATCGCAGGAATCTCCATGTAATATACTTTGTTCAAAGATTTTTCCATATGTCCCAAGAATTGTGAATTTCTTCCAATTCAACAACTTTTCTAAATATTGAAATAACAATGCTAAAATTTAAGAATATCACCAAGTAAAACCCCAAACCCACACCAATTTTCAATATTCCAATTCAGGTAGAACAAACCCATAATAAATGAAGCAAATGGGTGTTCAAATCTGCATTTACACTGAATTGACATAAATCAAAACTTACAATTGAAGGGCTTACAGGAGCGAAAGTGTTTAGTATGGGTAAATGTCAGATTGACTGAAATCAAGCATTGAATCAATTTAACATTGAATCAATTTAACCAGTTTCGGCAATATCTGCTCAAGAACTCAATTGAATAAACAAAAGAGGGGCAATTGCCGGTTTTGCCTTGAAGCAACTGTTCTGAAGCTTATGCAGAGCATGAGGAAATGCACTAAAACCTTCTTTCTGCCATTAGATTTTTTGATGGCTGCCCCTGCCCATTCAATTTCTTTACTTGAGTACTCTTTTTTTCTGACCAAATACCCATATTGAAAATGGGTATTTCAGGGGACTGAATTGTCTCCACTTTACAACAAGTACCAGCGCTTCTACATCCAAATCACCAATAATTGACATGAATGAACAATCTTCTTGAAAAATTTGTGGAGTATCAAGTTTGTTGGTAGATGAATCGGTGACTTCTGGAGCTGATAAAGCTCCATCTCGAAATGGGGTATAAAATTCTGGGGAGCAATTAAAGGTTTGTCGATCAAATGGGAATTTGGGAAACTCATCAAAACAATAATTTTGGGGAAAAGGGTTTTCAAGAAAAGTATCAACATTAGTGTAGAAATCATTTACCCCATTTAGAAAAGGGTTTTCAAGAAAAGTATCGGCTACCGTATTTTCTCTTATCTCGATCCCAGCGAGCCGACCCACGACAAGCTTAAGCTTAAGTGTAGAAATCCGGTCGATACGAAACTCAGACTCGACGGACCCAAACTGATCAGCAAATGGGTTTTGTTCAATCTTCATCTATTACTAACCCTAGAAAATTCATGCACAGCTTCTTTGGGTGGATTTGAAATTGGGAAGAACCCTAGAAAATTGGGAATCCTACTACGATTTGGAGATAGATTGAGAAGAAAAAGAAGGGATGATGATGGGATGAAGCAATTTGGGTTTCATGAATGATGAAGAAGAGAGGAGACTGAAGATAACGAGAAAGAAAATGAGGAAGAAGAGGCTATTTTAGATATTTGCTACTTTTTTTGGACCATTACAACCCTTCTCACGCGTTTTTGGCGTCTGACATACACGCACAGTTAAGTTGGATGAAAAAGGTGACGTTTTCACTTCAACTCAAAAGGTCGAGAGTCTAAATGTAGCTTTACTGACTACAGGTGGTTAAGTGGGAATCCGCCCAAACAACAGGTGGTCATCTGAACTTAACCCATACCAAAATTGTAACGCCCCCATAACTATACCCTCATGGTATCCGATATGGTGCTTACTACGAATCAATATAATGCATTTAAATCTATACACTCATGGTATCTGATTATAAGCTTATATTAAATTAAGGGACTATCAGATATAATTCTCATAGATCCAAGATTTACAGTATCCCATAACAGATGACAATTCTCAAGAGAAATATTACTGTGTTTGGATACCCTCACTTGGATATATGAACTGTATCTGTGAATAGAATCTATATATCCGAAATTTAGAGTACCAATAATAACATGAACAGTCCATATTACTAATACCCTCACCCAGATGTGTAGTCTATGCCATGAGAATTTATATTATCGTATCGATAGTAACTATCTATCCGAAATCCAGAGTATCAATAACAACATGAACAGTCCATGCTATTAATACCCTCACTCAGATAAATAGTTCCCAAGGATCTCAACTAGATTTGAAGAATTCTAAATTACATTTATATGTAAGAAAATGCGGTTACGAAAATAAAAGATGCTATATATCATAAATATTAAGGTTCGATTACATGATTCTCATAACGAGTTTCTTATTACAGAATATTCTACTAGACATGAATATAACCTAATCTAAGCAGGGACGCTTCGCTTTATCTACTCCAGATGTTCTAGGGTTACCATCTAATACTGTAAAGGGAATAATTTGCAAGGGTGAGCTATGACATGCTCAGCAGGTTTTATATATATAACAATATATGAATTGAAGAAATATAACAATTCAAAATTTGACTGATAGTTTTTACCATTTTTTGGATTTCTTTTTCAACCATTTCTGGATTTTTATTTCTGTCAGTCACACAGACTTAGAAACTTTATTTAGATATGAGATAGGGGATCAGTCTACTCATTATCCTAGGAGTATGCATCTCATCCTACCAGTGCTCAAGTGCACCCAAATTAATGTCAATATATTATCGACCGAATCTTGATCCCTTACAGGATACCCAACTTCAGTATAGGATGTCTTACCAAACAATTTGGTTTAACACAATAGTTTATGCTCAATAATCAATATGAATAAACAATTCATTTCTTAGTTATGCTGAAGCTATAGCGATAACCTTACAATAAGAGGCAATTCAAATGTAGGTGTAGTATATCATATCAACAGCATATCAAGATAAAAATCTTATTCAACGAATAAACAAGGTTTGAGAAATTTGCGTAAGTAGTTAGGGTTTAAGAAAACTTGCTCGATAAGAGATTTAAGGTTAAAGAACTTGCCTGAGCGTAGATCAGTCAAGTTATGATACTTGATTTGTTTAATAAACACCTACGATGTTCATATATATAAATCTAACACGTTAGTATTGATAACAATACTCAAATACAACATTTACATAAGATCGGATTAGATTCGATAGAGTTTCGGTGTTCAATGTCTTTACCAAATGTAAGACCCTAAATTTTATAAATAAAGATGAATTTTCTATAAATATCATTTTTGAATATTATGGAGTTAATTTTATATAATGTTATAGTTGTGGGTAATATTTATAAATTTTGCAAAGTACGCAAGTTGTTATATAATATTTGATTGGTCGGGGAATATTCGTTTTAACAGAGAATATTCGTACAACGACACAATCATTTGTGGACCCCACAACGGAATTATTGTCGGATTGAAAGAAACGACAAAAATATTTTATTAAAAATAACGGCGGAAATTTTACCATTGTTACTGTTGAACTACTCGGTAGTAAAAGTACAGTAATACGTGTGGTTGCATAGTAGCACACGGTATTGATTATTAATGCTTATGTGAGAAGTCACTCAGTTTGATTCAAATATTGTCAGTTAATAATATGAATTATTTAGCGATAATGACGTTTTGTTTTATTCGTATTATTAACGTAATAAAACAGAAACATCTTTTTATATAAAACAGAATACTTTATTAAAGTTATTCTATAAATAGAATATATTATATTTTATTTAAAAGATTTTTCTTTAAATATGGACCGTCAGATTAAAGTAATCAATCTGGACCGTTCATGGATTAGTTACTATGCATTCTATTTTTCTATAAATAGCAGCTCATTCCTTCATTATTTCTTACGAATTCACTGAACTCTAGAGAGAGAAACTATAGAGAGAGAGAAGAAGAGTATTCTGCTACTTAACTACTTCCTTATTCCAGCTCGTCTTTAAAACGGTAAGGGGTGTTATTCTTTCTTATTCATGAAGAGAGCTGTTGTTATTCCATTTCTTATTATTCTGTTGGAATAACATGTATACGTGGTCTACCCTATACTTGGTGACATTCTTCTATTATTCTGTTGGAACATCCTGTCTGTGTGTTTTACACCGGACCTGGTTCCGTTTTTATTATTATTCTGTTGGAACATCCTGTCTGTATGTTTTACACCGGACCTGGTTCCGTCTTGTTATTATTCTGTCGGAATATCCTGTCTGTGTGTTTTACACCGGACCTGGTTCCATTATTTATTATACTGTTCTTTATTATTCTGTCGGAATATCCTGTATGTGCGTTTACGCCGGACCTGGTTCCATTATTTATTATTCTGTCGGAATATCCTGTCTGTGCGTTTACGCCGGACCTGGTTCCATTATTTATTATTCTGTTGGAATAACCTGTCTGTGCGGTCTATCGCATGCATGGTGATTTCTTTTGTTATTCCATTCTTTATTATACTCAGTTGGTTAAGTTTTGACTTCTATACTCCATGAAATTTGTGAAATATCCTTGACATTTGCGCTTCATCTAATATCTATTCATAAAAATATTCTCCTGATCATTCTTGAATTTTACTCCACAAAGTAGTATCATGTTGACAAATTGGATGTTGTTAATTCTTGGATAAATTAATTCTTGAACTTATTTTATTGAATTCTTATATCATTATCATCATCCTCATGTTTATATTCTGTTGAAAGTCATCTGTGGCCTGTAGTGCATAGATGGACTTGGTATGATTATGACCAGGGATTATTCGGTGTAATCATGACCGTAATGTTACAAATGATATGGTAAAAGTCCTCATTGGCCCGTAGTGCATTGATGGACAGTTGTTGGCATGATCATGACCATTAATGAATATACGAATATCCTTGGCCGTAGTGCAGGGGTGATTCGATGATGTGGATTATTTTATTAAGCTGAGTCTCAGCGATCACAGTGTTGGAAAATCTTTTAAATCATCAAAGATAGTAAAGTTTATTTTCTACTTGACTCTCTTAATGGATTGCTTGTTCCGCTACAGTTAAACTTGATGTCTATTATATTTTATCAGTTTAACATTGTTGAAGGCTAATGATAATTTATTCTGCATTATCTTAGTCATAATATTTCTTACTGGGCTAGTTGAGCTCACCCTTTCTTTCACTGTTCTCTTCAGGAAATGAGAACGTAGCTGGGGCAAGTCGGGGAACGGAGTGATGGTCCGAATGATAGTATTAGTTAGTAGTCCTCACTATTCTATGTAATGGTGTGTTAATAAATGTAATGAGGACTCCTTTTGAGTATGAATACTCTCTAGAAGATAATATTTGTATTCAAACTCATAGTTTATGTTTTGTCGTATTGTACACGACAGTTGTATTAGTAAGTTGTATTTGTATTCTGTACTATGTATCTGACGACCCAAGATGGGTGATGTATACCTAATTTTGGGGGCGTCACAGTTGGTGTCAGAGCTTAGGGATATGATCCCTGGCTAAGATGTGAGAATAGAACTAGGAGGGGAGAGACGGGGAATTCCTTCGCTAGTATGACCTACCTAAGTTTATTTGCATGGTATTTAATTGGTCGATCATAATATAAGGATAATATATGACATATCAATTAACTTTTATTTTGTGGCAGTATCTGAAAATGGTATCTGAGAATGTTGAGAATAGCAATGGAGCACAGGCGATTATTGATTCACCACATATCAATAATCAGGATAATGTTCATCAGGAAGGTGACAATCCTCATGCAAACAACAACACTGACCACATGATGAATGATGGAATATTCAGAGGTTTTATGCAATTCATGCAACAACATGTGAAAGCGGCTCCTGTCCACAACGTAGGTGGAAATACTGAAAACTCTCAGGCGGTCACCGCTAAACAGTTTAAGGAGCTGGGACCACCGGAGTTTAAGGGAGAACCCAAACCACTTGTAGCTGAAACATGGATAAAACAGATCACCAAGATATTTGATGTCTTGGGTTGCTCCGAGGAGCAAAAGGTTCCCTTTGCCGCCTTTATGTTGCGAGGAGAGGCAGATTACTGGTGGGAATCGATAAAGCGTACTCAACCTGCCGCACTGAAGATGTCTTGGGAGAAGTTCCAAGAGCTATTTAACGACAAATACTTTCCAGAGAGTATTCGTCACATGAAGGAGGTGGAGTTCATCAAATTGGAGCAGAATAATATGACCGTGTCGCAGTACGAGGCAAAATTTGCGGAGTTATCCCGGTTTGCGTCCCACCTAGTGGATAATGAAGAAAGAATGATGCGGATGTTTTTAAGAGGTTTGAAGCCGGAGATACGTCAACATCTTGTTTCTCATAAACTGTGTTTGTATTCAGATGTTGTAAATAGGGCTCAGTTGGTGGAGCGCGATAACGAGACAACGCAACCAAAAGAGTGCGGCCGGCAAAATGATAATACCAGTGAGAGCAGTCATCGAAGCGGTGACAACAAGCGTGGAAGGAATCAACAGGCCAGAAATGGTAACCACTTCGGTGGTAATCAGGGCCAAAACAATAAAAATGGGCATTTCAAGAAGAGGAGATTCAACAATGATGGAAAGACGTCAGCACCAGCACCTGTCGTTAAGGAAGGAGAACGATCACCTATCATATGTTTCAAATGCGGAGGGGAGGGGCACATCAGTCCAAACTGCGCGATGCCGTCCAAAGCATGTTATAATTGTGGAAGAGAAGGTCATTTAGCCCGATTTTGTCGTTTACCGAAGACAAATTCAGCTAGGATGGAGGCACCAAAGGTCGTCCCAGAAAAGTCAAAACCGGTTGTGCAAGGGAGAGCGTTTCTTGTGACCTCCCAGAACGCAAGGAACCCGAATGAGGTCATCACGGGTAAGCTTATCATAAACTCTAACGAAGTCTATACTTTATTTGATACCGGTTCTACCCATTCTTTTATTTCTCCAACTTGCGCTCATCGATTAAATTTGATTCTGGAGAAATTAGACTTTGACTTAGCAGTTGAAACTCCATTAGGAGAAACCTTCATTACATCCACGGTTTATAAGTCTTGTTTGGTTCAAGTTGGTACCCACACATTACCTGTCGATCTTATTTCATTAAAAATACTTGCATTTGACGTGATTCTAGGGATTGATTGGTTAACTACTCATCATGCAAAAATTGATTGTTTTCGTAAGGTTGTTAGCTTTCATATTCCTAATCGACCTATTATGCGAATTCAAGCAACCAAACCATTAAAATCAATCGTTGTCATCTCAAGCCATAAAGCTATTCGTTTATTGAAAAACGGATGTCAAGCTTTCTTAGCTCATGTCACAGATCTAAACAAAAATACGTCAGCTTTGAATGATATTTCTGTTGTTAATAAATTTCCTGACGTATTTCCCGAAGAACTTCCTGGCCTACCCCCAGAGCGTGAAATTGAATTTTGTATCGACCTTGAACCCGGTACAAAACCCATTTCCAAAGCCCCATATCGAATGGCTCCTATTGAACTTCAGGAGTTAAAGACTCCAGGGACCCATGTGATGATGGCGAATATACGAGTAGAACCGACTTTAATCGATAAAGTTAAAGCTGCTCAAGCTACAGACCTGGAGCTGATGCGTATAAGGAAGAAAGTGCAAGAAGGTACTATGCCGGAAGCAAGAATCGATGAAGAAGGAATACTTCGAGTCAACTCCAGACTTTGTGTTCCTAACAACCCTGATTTAAAGTATGAAATCATGATGGAGGCGCACAACACAACGTTTGCAATCCATCCTGGAAGTACCAAAATGTATCATGATCTTTGTCATACATTTTGGTGGAGTAATATGAAGAGAGAGATAGCGCTGTTTATCTCAAGGTGTCTAACTTGTCAACGAGTCAAAGCGGAGCATCAAGTACCAAAAGGTCCATTGCAACCACTTGAAATTCCAGAATGGAAGTGGGAGCACATTACCATAGATTTCGTTACCGGTCTTCCTAGGGTTTCTCAAGGTATTGATGCGATTTGGGTCATTGTTGATAGATTGACCAAGTCTGCTCATTTCTTACCGATACGAGAAACTTATACACTTGAACGTCTTGCTCGTATGTACATAAACGAGATTGTAAGACTGCATGGTATACCAGTATCCATAGTTTCTGATCGTGACCCAAGATTCACTTCACGATTTTGGGTTAGTTTACAAAAAGCTATGGGCACGGATTTACGATTTAGTTCGGCATATCATCCTCAGACGGACGGACAATCAGAGAGGACTATTCAAACTCTAGAAGATTTATTAAGACTCTGTGTCTTTGACATCAAGGAAAGTTGGGACAAGTTCTTACCATTGGTGGAGTTTTCCTACAACAACAGTTATCAAGCAAGTATTGGCATGGCTCCATTCGAAGCATTGTATGGAAGAAAATGTCGTTCTCCAGTATGCTGGGATGAGGTGGGTGAAGCAACGTTGTTGGGACCGGAGTTGGTACGTATGACTACAGAAAAGATTCAAACGATCCGACAACGTATAAAAACCTCACAAGATCGACAAAAGAGTTATGCTGATCTTCATCGAAAGGACGTGGAATTTGATGTAGGAGATCATGTGTTCTTACGTGTTACTCCATGGAAAGGAGTTACGAGATTTGGAAAGAGAGGAAAGCTCAATCCTCGATTCATCGGTCCATTTTTAATCCTCGATCGAGTAGGAACTGTGGCTTATAGACTCGCTTTACCGCCAAGTATGTCTCGTGTTCATAACGTTTTTCACATATCCATGTTATGCAAATATGTGGAAGACCCGAACCACATTATTGAGTTAGAACCGGACGAAATAGCGGAGGATTTGACGTATGAAGAAGTTCCTGTTCAAATCTTGGATAAGAAGGAACATATTCTACGCTCCAAGGTTATACCTCAAGTCAAAGTTTTGTGGAGAAACCACGATATTGAGGAAATGACTTGGGAGTTAGAATCTGAAATAAAATCAAGGTATCCTTATCTCTTCGACATACCAGGTACGTACCCTAATTTCGAGGGCGAAATTTTATAAGAAGGGGAGGTTGTAAGACCCCAAATTTTATAAATAAAGATGAATTTTCTATAAATATCATTTTTGAATATTATGTAGTTAATTTGATATAATGTTATAGTTGTGGGTAATATTTATAAATTTTGCAAAGTACGTAAGTTGTTATATAATATTCGATTGGTCGGGGAATATTCGTTTTAACAGGGAATATTCGTACAACGACACAATCATTTGTGGACCCCACAACGGAATTATTGTCGGATTGAAAGAAACGACAAAAATATTTTATTAAAAATAACGGCGGAAATTTTACCATTGTTACTGTTGAACTACTCGGTAGTAAAAGTACAGTAATACGTGTGGTTGCATAGTAGCACACGGTATTGATTATTAATGCTTATGTGAGAAGTCACTCAGTTTGATTCAAATATTGTCAGTTAATAATATGAATTATTTAGCGATAATGACGTTTTGTTTTATTCGTATTAGTAACTTAATAAAACAGAAACATCTTTTTATATAAAACAGAATACTTTATTAAAGTTATTCTATAAATAGAATATATTATATTTTATTTAAAAGATTTTTCTTTAAATATGGACCGTCAGATTAAAGTAATCAATCTGGACCGTTCATGGATTAGTTACTATGCATTCTATTTTTCTATAAATAGCAGCTCATTCCTTCATTATTTCTTACGAATTCACTGAACTCTAGAGAGAGAAACTATAGAGAGAGAGAAGAAGAGTATTCTGCTACTTAACTACTTCCTTATTTCAGCTCGTCTTTAAAACGGTAAGGGGTGTTATTCTTTCTTATTCATGAAGAGAGCTGTTGTTATTCCATTTCTTATTATTCTGTTGGAATAACCTGTATACGTGGTCTACCCTATACTTGGTGACATTCTTCTATTATTCTATTGGAACATCCTGTCTGTGTGTTTTACACCGGACCTGGTTCCGTTTTTATTATTATTCTGTTGGAACATCCTGTCTGTGTGTTTTACACCGGACCTGGTTCCGTCTTATTATTATTCTGTCGGAATATCCTGTCTGTGTGTTTTACACCGGACCTGGTTCCATTATTTATTATAATGTTCTTTATTATTTTGTCGGAATATCCTGTTTGTGCGTTTACGCCAGACCTGGTTCCATTATTTATTATTCTGTTGGAATATCCTGTCTGTGCGTTTACGCCGGACCTAGTTTCATTATTTATTATTCTGTTGGAATAACCTGTCTGTGCGGTCTATCGCATGCATGGTGATTTCTTTTGTTATTCCATTCTTTATTATACTCAGTTGGTTAAGTTTTGACTTCTATACTCCATGAAATTTGTGGAATATCCTTGACATTTGCGCTTCATCTAGTATCTATTCATAAAAATATTCTCCTGATCATTCTTGAATTTTACTCCACCAAGTAGTATCATGTTGACAAATTGGATGTTGTTAATTCTTGGATAAATTAATTCTTGAACTTATTTTATTGAATTCTTATATCATTGTCATCATCCTCATGTTTATATTCTGTTGAAAGTCATCTGTGGCCTGTAGTGCATAGATGGACTTGGTATGATTATGACCAGGAATTATTCGGTGTAATCATGACCGTAATGTTACAAATGATGTGGTAAAAGTCCTCATTGGCCCGTAGTGCATTGATGGACAGTTGTTGGCATGATCATGACCATTAATGAATATACGAATATCCTTGGCCGTAGTGCAGGGGTGATTCGATGATGTGGATTATTTTATTAAGCTGAGTCTCAGCGATCACAGTGTTGAAAAATCTTTTAAATCATAAAAGATAGTAAAGTTTATTTTCTACTTGACTCTCTTAATGGATTGCTTGTTCCGCTACAGTTAAACTTGATGTCTATTATACTTTATCAGTTTAACATTGTTGAAGGCTAACGATAATTTATTCTGCATTATCTTAGTCATAATATTTCTTACTGGGCTAGTTGAGCTCACCCTTTCTTTCACTGTTCTCTTCAGGAAATGAGAACGTAGCTGGGGCAAGTCGGGGAACGGAGTGATGGTCTGAATGATAGTATTAGTTAGTAGTCCTCACTATTCTATGTAATGGTGTGTTAATAAATGTAATGAGGACTCCTTTTGAGTATGAATACTCTCTAGAAGATAATATTTGTATTCAAACTCACAGTTTATGTTTTGTCGTATTGTACACGACAGTTGTATTAGTAAGTTGTATTTGTATTCTGTACTATGTATCTGACGACCCAAGATGGGTGATGTATACCTAATTTTGGGGGCGTCACACCAAATATTAAATAAGTTGTAATATGGACTAAATTTTATTTATAAGCTTTATTATATATTTAGATAATATATATATCCATTATAATAATTTCTAGAAGCTTATAATAATTTTTTAATATTTATTTATCCCTTAAATGATTTTTAAATCATTTATTTCTATTTTTAGATAATTAATATTTACTTAGAATTTTACAAAAACTTTGTTTATTATTTTTAAATAATTTATATTCACTTATAATGATTTTTATATCATTAATATTATTTTTCAATAATTATTTAGTATTTATAAATAATTATTCTAATTACTTTATTATTAAATTAATTATTAATAAAATCCAAATAAAATAAAATATTTATTGAATTTATGTAAAAATATCATAAAATAATTATAATAACTTAATCTAATTTTTAAAACTGTTTTTGCATTTATTTATATTTATTTATTAATTATTTCTAATTTTTATAAATTAATTTCTAGAAAAATAATTTTTGTCTGTCGCTAAAGCCCTACAGTGATAAGAAGTGTCGTTGTAGATGTTTTTGAGCTTCTGGGCAGTCAGTCAGTCAGTCAAGATCGAGGGACCAGTTTGACCATGATCTATCTAGCTATGGTTTATGATTCTGGGTTAGGACAAGTATTAGTGTTATAGTACTCATACAGTAGTACAACATCAAACAAATTTCGTGTTTTAACCTACATATAACAAGAAGTTATAGAGGCTCAAAGTCACTGTCAGAGTTGTTCTTGTGTTTCTGGGTAACCCAGAATAGTGGTCATGGTCGGTCAACGATTTTGTGGCTTTCATAACTCTAATTTTGTGTAATAGATTTGTGTTGTGTTTGTTGTAATATGTAGTATATATGTCAAGGTACATATATATAACACTGATTTGAACAAAGCATAATTTTACGGTCTCGATCTATGCTGGTCAAAGTACAGCCAACAGCTGTTCTTCGTGTTCATCAGTTTTCTGGGTAACCCAGAAAACTTGGTCAAGCTCGGTCAACGACTTTTGACCATTAATTCCAGTAATCCTATGAGTTGTTTAAGTAATTTAAGATCATAGATATGTAGTATGTATATCAAGGTGTTAATCTATTGCAAAAAGTTACAAAAACAACAAACAGAAAGCGATCAAAAGGCTGGTCAAAGTAGCCGGCTCAAACTGTTCTTGAGTTCTCTGGGTAACCCAAAAAACAGAACTCGTGATCGATCAACCATCTTTGACCACCTATGTCTTGCAATATATGGTTCTAATGAACTTGTTTTCTTTTCTAGATTAAAGACCTACTATCAGGCTACAAATAACATACAAATAACAAACCTAATCATAAACACATATGAATCTACAAGCTCTGACATTCGACTATCAGGCTTGATTTTCAAAATTCCCAGAATACTAAAAACACTTAATTAAGACATCTAGATGTTATGAAAACGTGTTCAATCAACCTAACATACTTTCTAACATACTAATACATAATTCTAAACATCTAAACAACAGATTTATCAAAGCATCAAAGATCTAGCTATAAATTAGGGTTTGCACCTTTCTTGCTTAATTTTCGATTCTAGCTTCTGACTTGGTTGCTGCTATAACCCAGACTTGATTTTGTATGTTTATAAGAGTGTCTAGGCTTATAGAATTCGTGAGTTTACACTGAGCTTGGGTCTCCTTTTATACAATTCTTCAACTTGGCTTTTTGGTCATTTTTCCACCTACTTGCCTCCTAAAAGATCTGATATGTGACTCTCCTGGTGCTTGGGAGTTTGGAAGCATGTCATGTGATGTTTTGGGACTTGTGTGGCTGATTCATAACCTACTTGTAAGCTTGTTGACCAAATTAGTAGCTTAATTATGCCCTAATCTTCACTAATCTTGATTAGGGTTTTGTTTTTAATAATTAGGGTTGTTTAATGATATTTATTAGTATCTAATTGAAGTTTAGTAATCATGATTAGGTGTTTGTATAACCTAATTAGGGTTAATTTAACTAATTAGGTTTTGTTGATTAGGGTTAGGGTTTGTTAATCTAGGGTTACTAACCTAGCTTTCCCATAAATCCTAACAAGCATGACAAAGCTCTTTGTCAGTGTAAGCTCGACAAAGCAGCTTGTCCAAACAAATATACCGAAAAGTCCGTTTTCGGAAGAAAATTTTTAAGCACGAGGTGTCAAGCACGTCATATTTCGGACAAAATTTTATTTGACCAAATTTGTTAAACAGAGTAAATATTAACACATAACACTTCCAGAACGGAGAGATTTTATTAATATAACTGAATTTTACATATCTGAGTCTTATTAGGGTTTTGGGTTTTTACAATATTAATTCTTCTTTTCTTTTTATTCTTTTTTTTATATGCAAACATACCAGAATCCAAGATCCAAAACTGTATAAACGTCTAAGTCTTTTATTACCTTGTAAAAATGAAAGTTTATAAGAGTGAACATACTCTCAAAGCAATAAACACGCGAACTAAATTCAAAAAATAACTAGTTAACACAGTTGGTTGGTGCTTGCTAAGAAGGACAGATCAATAACAGTCTCAACTTATTAACTAAACATACCCTTAGTTCACACATGTTTGACACGACTCTAAGAGATAGACATAATCACGGCGCTTGTCATTAGCCACAATAAAAAATTAATGATAAATATACCACCCTTGCATAATAGCATCTCAAAATAGGGTAATAAAACTATTCACATGGCACAAGCATCTAAATTTGTAAAAGCCCCAAAAAGATGGCTATAAACCACATATACATGCTGATAATAAACCAAGCATTCATAAATAACTGTTCATGGCATCCATCCGTAATAATCCAAAATATAATACCGCAGTTCAAAATGACTGCACTATAATACTGATAAAAACATAAGCAAAATACTAAATATGGCAACCTAACATGGCAGTAGACAGAAATAAAATAGATAATGAACCATAACACCCCCAAACTTAAGGTGAGCAATGCCCTCATTGCTAAACATATATCAATCTATACAAGAGGGCTTCCCTGAAGTTTGGTCACTCGGCAGCAGTATCATCCTCATCAACTTCAGCGGGCGATGATGGTGGAGGGTATGGTGGGAAAATAGGAGGCTCTGCGAACTCATCATCCTCGCCACTATACACAGTGTATATGCTTTGCATCGTGTTGACTAGCTCAGCCTGATACTGCATCGCTATATCCTACCTCTGAGCCACCGTTGCTATGTGCCTCTGCTGCCTCTGAGCATTGGTGTCTTATTTTTGATGAAGTAGGGTGAGGGATGCAATGATCTTTGCCAGTAGTCCCTGTGAAGCTGGGCCTGCGTCTGGTGGCTGCGAGGGCTCGGGCTCTACTGTGGAGGTGGCTCAGTAGGTGGCCCGTACCCTTCACCTCTGACATGAGAAGTTGCCCCTTCCCACACATTGAAGCGTAAGATGATCTGATGGTCCATTGACATGGGCGACAAAGCTATCTCTTCTGGCCCCCAATGGATACCTGCCCTCTTGCACAGCCGGGTGATCAAGGATGGATGTGGGAGTCCTGCAAAGGTGGTGCTCTTGATCACCTTCAGGATGGACTCATGAATGAGAACTCCGATATCTACGTTCAGACCCGTGACAATGGCGAATAAGAGGATCGCTCTATCCTTAGTCACGTCACTCAGGTGACGAGTCGGGATTACGTTAGCACAAATATAGCTGAACCATGCCTTCCCATAGCGACTGAGTACAGCATGCGGGAAACTGGTCCTCTCACCCGTGAAGTCATTTGTCTTCCATGCAGTCCCGGGCTTGCAGAGCCTCCTAATAATATCCTCAAGGTCATAGTTACAGAGTCCCGGCTCCATATAGTCCCTACCCTCATAAGCAGGCGTCACAAATAGTGTATTGATGGCTTGGCTTCCAAACGCCACTGACCGCCCCCTGACTTGGACAACAACGGGACCCTCGGCACTAGCATTAGCATAGAACTCACGAACCACAGAAACAATGGCCGATTCGAGTGGTTTTATGAAATGAATCCACTGACGTCCCAGGATCATAGCCGCTAGCTCACCATCCTTTGTTTTATCCGGCCTCAACCCCCGTTCAGGAATCAAATTTCGTGCGGCAAAAGAGTTTTTGTATCGTTTTCATGCCTCTTCGTTAACAAATTTGGTGTTGTCCCATGCCGTTGGTGCTGCGGACGAGGACCCGCCGACGCTCAGTCGTTGCCGCTTTGAAGCCATTTCAGATTTCACAGTTGGTTTAAACAAAAATAGCCCCTAAGCAATTTCACTCTGTGTAGAAACAACCCTTAAAAGCAATGGGCAGTAAATCCCAAATGAAACCCACTGATTTTTAGCCAAAACAACCAAACTTTTCTCTCAGGCAAATTATCGAACACCTTGCGTGTGCTCTTAAAACCCAACCAAACAACCCTTGCTTAACAATGCTCTTCCGTCAGTGGAAATCACCCAAATCAAACAACAAGAAAAACACAATCCCAATAATTCGATCAAAATAGGTTACTGATTGACTGAAATCCAAAAAAAAATACCTTGAGGGAATAAACCCTAGTTAGATTCTGATCCCCTTTGGCTACTTGGCGACTGGCTTGAGGTCTTGTGGGTAGTATGATCGAAGGCTAGGTGTAGGAGAAATAAGGCGACGTTTTGGTTTTGGGTTGCTTGGGTTCTTTTGTGCTGCCGAATCTGTCGAGAGAAATGGGAGGAGTGGGCTAAACTGCTGGCTTTGGTTTGTTTTTAAAAACAAAATTTTTGCTTGTGGCGCTGCGGCGCGGCCTGTACTTCTTTGCTCGGCGTTGCGGCGCGAGTTAACAGTAGGTTGGGCTCGCTCTTGGCGCTACGGCGCGACTCATGGACACAATGATGGCGCTGCGGCACGAAATTACAGTGGGCAAGACTCGTTGGTGGCGCTACGGCGTGAGGTCCCCTTTGTTCCTTGGCACTACAATGCGAGGTAGATAATTTGGATATTGAGCATGGCGCTGCTGATAAGTAGGTTTTATACCTACTTATCCGGTATCTGTTACTTGAATTAGTTGGTCAAACTCATGTTTCTTAGTTGCTTTTCGTGCATTTTGTGTTAATTTTGTAGATTATATGTTTGGGAGCTGTGTGAGCAACTATTGGTATGAAAACGCAAGAAAAAGGTGACTATTGTCATGAAGAAGCAAGGGAAAGCAATTCGGACATCTGTTGGACTAAAATACGCAAGCAAATGCAAGAAGGGAAGATTGAAGGACTTTTAACACCAAGTTGGATGCATGTTCTTGGCTTAGAACTTCGATTTTATTGTAGATATACTTCTTAGCTTTCCGAAACATCTTGAATCGTCCTAATCGGAGTTCGGATGCGAGAGTTATGACCATTTTATCAACAAAGATCAAAGCTAATAGTTGTCATGCTTGCCATTTACATAGCATCTTCTTCAAAACCGATTTCCACCTTGATTCAATCCGAATCTGTCAATTCTCAAAGAATAAAAGTTGTAGAGCTCGTCGATATCTTCGATTTGATAGGTGGCGGGCCTTGTAACTCTTCCCGAATCAAAAGTTATGGATGTTTTGCCAGAGGACATTGTAGCAGAAAAAGGATGCCCGTCGGGGCGGGCTTTTACTATACAAAACCCCCGCCGGGGCAGGGGTACATGCTGGAAAACAGTACCATAGCCAGTCGGGGCGGGCTTTTTGTGAAGGAAACCCCCACTGGGGCGGGGGTACGGGCCAGAACACGTTTTTGATGCGTTTTGGGTCGAATTTTGATACCTTTTTGACTCCAAATTGGATTGGGTTCTTTCCTAAGCTAAAAATTAGACTTGTAACCTTTAAATACATGATGGGAGGCATAAAAGAGAAAGGATTCCACTAGATTAGATTAGAGTAGAATAGGAGAAAACACTAGTTCTGATGAGATTTGGAGATTGAACACTTGGAACCCATTGGAGATCTAGATCAAGAGCGAGACGGAGGACGAATTTGCTGACAACAGATTCACTTCTTTTCCTTAATCTTATTCTTATCTTTTAATGTGTATTCAAGTGTGGATTCTTAGTTTTAATTCAATGAACTAATTCTTTGTTTAAGATTACAATGGATCTTATTATGTAGTTTATTTTAATATGTTTTTCTATCAATTATGTTCTATTGTGAGGATTGTCTATTGTGATTTGGACTTAATTATTTAATTGATTGGCCATCAATTACTGTCATAATCTATATGAACTCGAGAGATGAAGTATTGATTTAGATCTGATCATGATAGCATGTGTTTGTGATTTTTGCATAGATGGAATTCATGATTCGTTTTTAGGATAGAGATATACCTTTACGCCATATGTAATCTTATAGAGAACTTGTGCTTTAAATTCTTTTTAATTGTAACTCACATAGAGATATAGTGGATTAGTTAATTAGGGTGTCTTGCTTAATTCTATCATCTGTGGATTTAAGTGAGTATGGGTATTATGCATCGAGAGGTGGTTTTATCTGCGTTAGTGTTCTTGATTAACAATTCAGGATAGAAAATAATTGATGAGAAGTGTGTTAACTTAAATGAAGCAATAAGTGAAGTTGTGATCTTAAATCTCCGTAATCTGATTTGTAATTAGTGGTAATTAGAATTAGTGTAATTAAATAATTTAATTTATATAATTTGAAATTCATTCGTTTAAATAAGATTGAGTTGGTTACGGGTTAGTACTTGTTGATTTTTAATAAACAATTCCTCGTGGGAACGATACTCTACTTTCACTTTATTACTTATTGCCCACGTATACTTGCGTGTTGTGCGTAACTAGATTTTATATAACAAGTTTTTGGCGTCGTTGCCGGGGAATTAGTTTAATATTTTTTTTGCCAATATTAGCTTCAATCAAATTAGTCTTAATTTAAACATTTTTTTTTCTTTTTATTTATTTCTCTCCCTATTTTTCTTTCTTTTCAGGTACCATGGATGACTTTGTGTATCAATGGCCATACACGAACATGACTCAACCTAGGGAAACAGGGATTGATGGACTTAATATATTTTCTGTAGAGTCAGTACAAATTGAGGCAAATTCGAAGACGTTGGAGGTTATCGCAGCCCAACGGAGTCGAAGGATGGCAAACATGACTCAACCAAGGGAAACAGGGATTGATGGACTTAATGTATTTTTCGCAATATCAGCACAAATTGAAGAACTTTCGAGGATGATGGACGTTATTGCAGCCCAAAGGAGTCGAAGGATGGCAGTTACGTGTGACTATTGTGCTGGCAACCATCAAAGTCATTAATGCACCGTCAGTTTTGAACCACTACAATATAGTGGTGATTACCTCAACAACTATGTTGATCCTAACTATCAACAAGATTGGGTATATCACCCAAATTTTTCATGGAGCTACAATTATGATGACCAACATTACGCTCTAAATCCATCATACACACCGGAATTTTTATGTCCACCTCCAATGCCACAAGAAGAAGATAATTCAAGGCTGGAGGAAGCGTTGTCCGAGATCAGAGCGATAAATGAGGAGTGGCGGATTAATCAAGAGAGGTCAAATCGAAATCTAAGGACGAAAAATTAAAAATCTTGAGAATCAGATGGAGCAAATGACCAGAGCCTTAAACAACCACCCTCCAAACACTAGGCTTTATGACATGGATGACGAAACTGACGGAGAACCCGAACCGAATCTATGACTGGATGAGCTACAAGATATCGAAAGTGTGGAGACAATTGGGGATAACGAAATAGAGGTCGACGAAGATCTAAATGAGTCTCCACCAAATATCAAAGAGTCAGTCAGATTTGCAAAACCATGCCCACTTGTCGCCGGTAAAACTCTTAATGACATAAGAGCGAGTACAATTTTGAATCCATGGTGGGACGAGAAAGAGAAGATAGACGAAGAACCCATGGTGTGTGACAAGCTTCCATGCCCCCAAAGTGATCACATACACAATGGAGAAAACACCTAGCTGTGGGACGTTCTTGATTGAGATCACACCAAATCAAAGCATGCTAGGTGACTTTGATGCATTGGTCATCGCATGTGGGAACCTCCAAAAGAAAAATTTGTTACTGATGGATGGAGGGTTCCTCAACTTCCGAAGAGGAATTGGATAGCGTTGACCAGACAAAGTCCAACTGAAGGACTATAAATCAAGCACTTATTTGGGAGGCAACCCAAGTTTAATTATTATTTTTAGTTTTTTTTTAGGTTTCATATTAGTTGATAGATTTTTTTTTTTTTTTTAGGATTTAATAAGCTTGCTTCTTTTGTGTTCACAGGTTAGTTAAGTCAAATTCAAGTGTGGTACCCAATTTGTTCCATGTGCCTAACCTATTCTCCAAACTTAGCGGACAAGGAGGAGGATTGCTATATTTGTAGGGAAGTCCTCTGCTTTACTTTTTCTATTTCAGCCATTGAGGACAATGTCTAGTTTAAGTTTGGGGGACATTTTAGTGTCGTATTGCATATAGTTAGTTATTTGCATTGTAGTTCGTATAATTACATTTAGTTTTTGCATTCAGTTTCTTGAAATAAAAAAAAATTAAAAAATTGAAAAATTAGTAGTTAGTTTACTATGTTTATATAGCATTTAGTACATCTTGCATGAGTCCAGTTGTTTGATATTTACAGTTTGTTTTGGCCAATGATGATATTGGAATTGGGTAGACAAGTATAGTACTAACTATTAAAGCTTTGGTGTGATTTCTTGTTCTGAATTGAGTTTTTTTCTGTTTGAAACTGGTATAATAAGGACATCACAGTAAAAACAACTTGTTGATTGATTGAGTTTAAATTGATACATAATGGGATTCTAAAGGATAATGCTAGTTTGAATGAAAAAATGACAAGAATAAGTAGTGATGGCTAAAGTTAGACAAGAACCTAAGTTTGGGGGAATATTTGGGATATATAAGCTATAAGAAAAGAAAAAAAGTATGAATAAACACCGTGGTGTGCTTGTCTAGTTTTATGGCCTTTGTTACTTGAGTAAGTAAGCTCGAGGGGATTGTCTTTACACCTAGCGCCCTAAGGTCTTAATGGTCTGGGAGTCGTTGGTCGAAAGCTCGTTAAGGTAGCATTGAAAAGCATAAGGGAATAAGACATTGCATAGCTATGTGTATATAAACCAAAAGAAGAAAAATATTGAATAAAACGGGATATAAGAGCAAAAAGCCCATGTAGATGAAAAATAAAGCATAAGTATCCCATGTTGACCCTCGATATTGGTAATTATTTGATTTTAGTTGAATCTAGCTTGTTTTTGAATTTCTTGAGTTTACACTGTATGATGCCTTCGAAGAGACTTGTTATTTGTTAAATTTGATTTTATATCAGTTAACATTGTTGTGGAACACACACGCACTATATTAGTGATAACAGTCTAAGATTTGATGATTGATTAAGAAGTTAATGGTTTGTTTTGATATGATGTATTATCATGTTTACTTGATTTCTCTAAGGCCGGTTGAATAGACTTGTTTCTGTCATTACTACTAGATTCGTAGGCATGTAGATTAGTTGCATTGCATAGCATTGTTAATTTGTGTTTTTGCTTGAGGACAAGCAAAGGTTTAAGTTTGGGGATATTTGATAAGTAGGTTTTATACCTACTTATCCGGTATCTGTTACTTTGTGACGCCCCCAAAATTAGGTATACATCACCCATCTTGAGTCGCCAGATACATGGTGCAGAATTCAAATTCATCTTAATAATACAACTGTCGTGTACAATACGACAAAACATAAACTATGAGTATGAATACAAATATTATCTTCTAGAGAGCATCTATACTCAAAAGGAGTCCTCATTACAATTATTATCACACTATTACATAGAATAGTGAGGACTACTAATGCTATCATCTGGTCCATCACTCCGTTTCCCAACTCGTCCCAACTATATTCTCATTTCCTGAAGAGAACAGTGAAAGAAAGGGTGAGCTCAACTAGCTCAGTAAGAAATATTATGACTAAGATAATGCAGAATAAATTATAATGTCTTCAACAATGTTAAACTGATAAAATACAATAGACATCAAGTTTAACTGCAGCGGAACCAGCAATCTATTAAAAGAGTCAAGTAGATAATAAAATCTACTATCTTTTATGATTTAAAAGGTTTTTCATGACTTTTATCACTGGGACTCAGCTTAATAAATAATCCACATCATCGAATCACCCCTGCACTACGGCCAAGGATATTCTTTAGTATCACGACCACGAATTATCCATGCACTACGGCTAAAGATAATCATGTTTTCATCAACGGTCCTGATCATGCCATAAAATAATTCATCTTTGCACTACGGCCAAAGAGAATCCATAGCCATAATCATACCAAAAACTGTCCATCAATGCACTACTATGACGCCCCCAAAATTAGGTATACATCACCCATCTTGGGTCGTCAGATACATAGTATAGAATACAAATACAACTTACTAATACAACTGTCGTGTACAATACGACAAAACATAAACTGTGAGTTTGAATACAAATATTATCTTCTAGAGAGTATTCATACTCAAAAGGAGTCCTCATTACATTTATTAACACACCATTACATAGAATAGTGAGGACTACTAACTAATACTATCATTCGGACCATCACTGTGTTCCCCGACTTGCCCCAGCTACGTTCTCATTTCCTGAAGAGAACAGTGAAAGAAAGGGTGAGCTCAACTAGCCCAGTAAGAAATATTATGACTAAGATAATGCAGAATAAATTATCATTAGCCTTCAACAATGTTAAACTGATAAAATATAATAGACATCAAATTTAACTGTAGCGGAACAAGCAATCCATTAAGAGAGTCAAGTAGAAAATAAACTTTACTATCTTTTATGATTTAAAAGATTTTCCAACACTGTGATCGCTGAGACTCAGCTTAATAAAATAATTCACATCATCGAATCACCCCTGCACTACGGCCAAGGATATTCGTATATTCATTAATGGTCATGATCATGCCAACAACTGTCCATCAATGCACTACGGGCCAATGAGGACTTTTACCACATCATTTGTAACATTACGGTCATGATTACACCGAATAATCCCTGGTCATAATCATACCAAGTCCATCTATGCACTACAGGCCACAGATGACTTTCAACAGAATATAAACATGAGGATGATGACAATGATATAAGAATTCAATAAAATAAGTTCAAGAATTAATTTATCCAAGAATTAACAACATCCAATTTGTCAACATGATACTACTTGGTGGAGTAAAATTCAAGAATGATCAGGAGAATATTTTTATGAATAGATACTAGATGAAGCGCAAATGTCAAGGATATTCCACAAATTTCATGGAGTATAGAAGTCAAAACTTAACCAACTGAGTATAATAAAGAATGGAATAACAAAAGAAATCACCATGCATGCGATAGACCGCACAGACAGGTTATTCCAATAGAATAATAAATAATGGAACCAGGTCCGGCGTAAACGCACAGACAGGATATTCCGACAGAATAATAAAGAACAGTATAATAAATAATGGAACCAGGTCCGGTGTAAAACACACAGACAGGATATTCCGACAGAATAATAACAAGACGGAACCAGGTCCGGTGTAAAACACACAGACAGGATGTTCCAACAGAATAATAATAAAAACGGAATCAGGTCCGGTGTAAAACACACAGACAGGATGTTCCAACTGAATAATAGAAGAATGTCACCAAGTATAGGGTAGACCACGTATACAGGTTATTCCAACAGAATAATAAGAAATGGAATAACAACAGCTCTCTTCATGAATAAGAAAGAATAACACCCCTTACCGTTTTAAAGAAGAGCTGAAATAAGGAAGTAGTTAAGTAGCAGAATACTCTTCTTCTCTCTCTCTATAGTTTCTCTCTATAGTTTCTCTCTCTAGAGTTCAGTGAATTCGTAAGAAATAATGAAGGAATGAGCTGCTATTTATAGAAAAATAGAATGCATAGTAATTAATCCATGAACGGTCCAGATTGATTACTTTAATCTGACGGTCCATATTTAAAGAAAAATCTTTTAAATAAAATATAATATATTCTATTTATAGAATAACTTTAATAAAGTATTCTGTTTTATATAAAAAGATGTTTCTGTTTTATTACGTTAATAATACGAATAAAACAAAACGTCATTATCGCTAAATAATTCATATTATTAACTGACAATAATTGAATCAAACTGAGTGACTTCTCACATAAGCATTAATAATCAATACCGTGTGTTACTATGCAACCACACGTATTACTGTACTTTTACTACCGAGTAGTTCAACAGTAACAATGGTAAAACTTCCGCCGTTATTTTTAATAAAATATTTTTGTCGTTTTCTCAATCCGACAATAATTCCGTTGTGGGGTCCACCAATGATTGTGTCGTTGTACGAATATTCCCTGTTAAAACGAATATTCCCCGACCAATCGAATATTATATGACAACTTGGATACTTTACAAAATTTATAAATACTACCCATAACTATTATATCAAATCCACACCATAATATAAAAATTATTTCGAGAAAAATTAAATATTTATTCATAAAATCTGGGGTTTCACAATCTCCCCTCCTTATAAAATTTCGCCCTCGAAATTTACGTACGTACTTGGTATGCCGAACATGTGAGGATACCTTGACTTCACTTCAAATTCTAACTCTTGAGGTATAACCTTTAAGCATCGAATATGATCCTTCTTATCCAAGATGTTAACACGTATCTCCTCATACGTTAAATCTTTTACTATCTCGTCCGGTTCTAAATTAATAATGTGGTTCGGGTCGTCCACATATTTACGTAACATCGATACGTAAAAAAAAATGTTCTGAACACGCAACATACTTGGCGGTAAAACGAGTCTATAGGCCACAGTTCCTACTTCATCGAGGATTTCAAATGGGCCAATTAAATCGAGAGTTGAGATTTTCTCTCTTCGTCGATTCTTGCTTCTAGAATAACGCCCTCTTGAACCTTCTTCTTCACATTTATCAGCTCTGAGTATGTAGCTTGAGCGGCTTTAACTTTATCGATTAAAATCGATTCTAATCATATATTCGTTATCTTCACGTGGGTTCGTATATTCGCACTTGTAACCGCATACAATCTTCTACTCAACGCATCAGCTACCATGTTCGCTTTTTCACGATGGTATGGTATGATGATAATCTTTAACAGCTCGAGCCAACGTCTTTGGCGCATGTTACGTTCGCTTTAGTTGAATAAATATTTAAGGGTTTAAGAAATGGGTTTTGTACTGGTGTTAATACAAAATTCGATTTCACGCTCTAGGGGTAAGCTAAGAAGTCTTCAAGAATACGTCAGGAAATTTATTAACAATAGAAATATCATTCAAAACTGTGACTCTCGTCCAAGACTTGGATAACCCATCACATTGATATCTATTAACTTGTCACCGTTATTCACAACGTCCCCTACCGAAAGTCTGGCTTCGGTACATTCCACACAAGAAGGTCAACAACGAAAGGATCGGGGCTCTTTATTTATGGCTTGATATGACAATGATTGACTTTAGTGGTTTGGTTACTTTGAATCCGCATAACAGGGTGGTTAGGAGTATGAAAGCTAACAACCTTACGAGAAGCATGATAAGTAGTGAACCAATCGTTTCAAAAAAATCACATCAAAGGCAAGTATTTTCAAAGAGATAAGATCGACAGGTAACGTGAAAGTGTTGATTTGAACAAGATTTATAAATAGTGGAGGTAATGAAGATTTCTCCCAACTGACTTTAAACAGACATATCAAAGTCTAAACATTGAACACAACTAGGTGAAATAAAAGAGTGAGTAGAATCGGTATCTAACACGGTATAGACTTCGCAAGAGTTTATGACTAACATACCCGTGATAATTTTATTCAGGTTCCTCGTCACGAAAAAAAAAACGCTTTCTCTTAAACTACTGGCTTTGGCTTTTCTGGGACGGTCTTTGGTGCCTCCATCCTATCTGAACTTGTCTTCGGTGAACGACAAAATCGGGCTAAGTGACCTTCTCTTCTACAATTATAGCATGCTTTGGATGGCATCGCGCAGTTTGGACTGATGTGTCCCTCCCCTCCGCATTTGAAGCATATGATAGGTGGTCTTTCTCCTTCCTTAACAACGGGTGCTGGTGCTGACGTCTTTCCATCATTGTTGAATTTCCTCTTCTTGAAATATTCATTCTTATTGTTTTGACCATGATTACCATTGAAGTGGTTACCATTTCTGGCATGTTGATTCCCTCCATGCTTATTGTCACCGCTTTGATGACTGTTATCACCAGTATTATCATTTTTCTGGCTGCTCTCTTTTGGTTGCGTTGACTCGTTATCGCGCTCCACTAACTGAGCCCTATTCACAACATCTGAATACAAACACAGTTTATGAGAAATAAGATATTGACGTATCTCCGGTTTCAAACCTCTTAAAAATATCTGCGTCATTCTCTCTTCATTATCCACCAAGTGGGATGCAAATCGGGACAACTCGGCAAACTTGGCTTCGTACTGCGACACGGTCATGTTGTTTTGCTCCAACTTGATAAATTTCACCTCCTTCATGTGACGAATACTTTCGGGAAAGTACTTGTCATTGAACAGTTCTTGGAACTTCTCCCAAGACATCTTGAGTGCGTCAGGCTGGGTACGTTTTACAGATTCCCACCAGTAATCTGCCTCTTCACGCAACATAAAAGTGGCAAAGGGAACCTTTTGCTCCTCGGAGCATCCCAAGACATCAAATATCTTGGTGATCTGCTTTAACCACGTCTCCGCCTTAAGTGGTTCTGGCTTTCCCAAAAACTCCGGTGGTCCTAGCTCCTTGAATTGCTTAGCGGTGACCAACCGTGGGTTGTCATTGTTTCCTCCTTCATTTTGGATAGGGGCCGCTCTCGCCCGTTGTTGCATGAATTGCTCCTTGAACTGCTTAGCGGTGACCGTCCGAGAGTTATTTTGTTGTTGCATGAATTGCATAAAGTCTCTGACCATCCCATCATTCACCATTTCATCGGTGTTATTATTTTCATGAGGATTATTATCCTCTGGTTGCACATTACCCTGAGCATTGATCGTTGGTGATTCAATGGTCTCATGTGCTTCATTGATTATCTCAACATTTTCGGATGCTATTTGCAAATACTGCAACAAAACAAGGGTTAATTAACATATAACATATTATCCATATACTTTGACCGACCAATTAAATACCAAATAAACTTAGGTAGGTCATACTAGCGAAGAAATTTCCTGTCTCTCCCCTCCTAGTTCTATTCTCACATCTTAGCCAGGGATCATATCCCTAAGCTCTGATACCAACTGTGACGCCCCCAAAATTAGGTATACATCACCCATCTTGGGTCGTCAGATACATAGTACAGAATACAATTACAACTTACTAATACAACTGTCGTGTACAATACGACAAAACATAAACTGTGAGTTTGAATACAAATATTATCTTCTAGAGAGTATTCATACTCAAAAGGAGTCCTCATTACATTTATTAACACACCATTACATAGAATAGTGAGGACTACTAACTAATACTATCATTCGAATCACCCCTGCACTACGGCCAAGGATATTCGTATATTCATTAATGGTCATGATCATGCCAACAACTGTCCATCAATGTACTACGGGCCAATGAGGACTTTTACCACATCATTTGTAACATTACGGTCATGATTACACCGAATAATCCCTGGTCATAATCATACCAAGTCCATCTATGCACTACAGGCCACAGATGACTTTCAACAGAATATAAACATGAGGATGATGACAATGATATAAGAATTCAATAAAATAAGTTCAAGAATTAATTTATCCAAGAATTAACAACATCCAATTTGTCAACATGATACTACTTGGTGGAGTAAAATTCAAGAATGATCAGGAGAATATTTTTATGAATAGATACTAGATGAAGCGCAAATGTCAAGGATATTCCACAAATTTCATGGAGTATAGAAGTCAAAACTTAACCAACTGAGTATAATAAAGAATGGAATAACAAAAGAAATCACCATGCATGCGATAGACCGCACAGACAGGTTATTCCAACAGAATAATAAATAATGGAACCAGGTCCGGCGTAAACGCACAGACAGGATATTCCGATAGAATATTCCGACAGAATAATAAATAATGGAACCAGGTCCGGCGTAAACGCACAGACAGGATATTCCGACAGAATAATAAAGAACAGTATAATAAATAATGGAACCAGGTCCGGTGTAAAACACACAGACAGGATATTCCGACAGAATAATAACAAGACGGAACCAGGTCCGGTGTAAAACACACAGACAGGATGTTCCAACAGAATAATAATATAAACGGAACCAGGTCCGGTGTAAAACACACAGACAGGATGTTCCAACAGAATAATAGAAGAATGTCACCAAGTATAGGGTAGACCACGTATACAGGTTATTCCAACAGAATAATAAGAAATGGAATAACAACAGCTCTCTTCATGAATAAGAAAGAATAACACCCCTTACCGTTTTAAAGAAGAGCTGAAATAAGGAAGTAGTTAAGTAGCAGAATACTCTTCTTCTCTCTCTCTATAGTTTCTCTCTATAGTTTCTCTCTCTAGAGTTCAGTGAATTCGTAAGAAATAATGAAGGAATGAGCTGCTATTTATAAAAAAATAGAATGCATAGTAATTAATCCATGAACGGTCCAGATTGATTACTTTAATCTGACGGTCCATATTTAAAGAAAAATCTTTTAAATAAAATATAATATATTCTATTTATAGAATAACTTTAATAAAGTATTCTGTTTTATATAAAAAGATGTTTCTGTTTTATTACGTTAATAATACGAATAAAACAAAACGTCATTATCGCTAAATAATTCATATTATTAACTGACAATAATTGAATCAAACTGAGTGACTTCTCACATAAGCATTAATAATCAATACCATGTGTTACTATGCAACCACACGTATTACTGTACTTTTACTACCGAGTAGTTCAACAGTAACAATGGTAAAACTTCCGCCGTTATTTTTAATAAAATATTTTTGTCGTTTTCTCAATCTGACAATAATTCCGTTGTGGGGTCCACCAATGATTGTGTCGTTGTACGAATATTCCCTGTTAAAACATTCATTCCCCGACCAGTCGAATATTATATGACAACTTGGATACTTTACAAAATTTATAAATACTACCCATAACTATTATATCAAATCCACACCATAATATAAAAATTATTTCGAGAAAAATTAAATATTTATTCATAAAATCTGGGGTTTCACAACTACGGGCCAATGAGGACTTTTTCCAAACTATTTGTAACATTATGGTCATGATTACACCGAATAATCCCTGGTCATAATCATACCAAGTCCATCTATGCACTACAGGCCATAGATGACTTTCAGCAAAATATAAACATGAGGATGATGACAATGATATAAGAATTCAATAAAACAAGTTCAAGAATTAAATTATCCAGGAACTAATAACGTCTAAATTGTCAACATGATACTTCTTTGTAGAGTAAATTTCAAGAATGCTCAGAAGAATATTTTTATGAAAAGATACTGGATGAAGCGCAAATATCAAGGATATTCCACTAATTTCATGGAATATAGAAGTCAAAACGTTAACTAACTGAGTATAATATAGAATGGAATAACAAAAGAAATCATCATGCATGCGGTACTTCGCATAGACAGGTTATTCCAACAGAATAATAAGTAACGGAACCAGGTCAGGCAAAATTCGCACCGACAGGATGTTTCAACAGAATAATAAATAAAAGAATAACAACAGAAATCACCATGCATGCGGTACTTCGCATAGAAAGACAGGATATTCCAACAGAATAATAAAGACGGAACCAGGTCCGGTGTAAAACGCACAGACAGGATATTCCAACAGAATAATAAAGATGAAACCAGGTCCGGTGTAAAACGCACAGACAGGATATTCCAACAGAATAATAAAGACGGAATAATAGAAGAATGTCACCAAGTATAGGGTAGCCCGCGTATACAGGTTATTCCAGCAGAATAATAAAGAATGGAATAACAGAAGTTCTCTTCATGAATACAAAAGAAATAATACCCCTTACGGGTACAACAAATAATATCCCTTACCGTAAAAGAAACTTGATATCGGAGTAGTGAAGTAGCAGAATACTTTTGTTCTTTCTCTCTATAGTTTCTCTCTCTAGAGTTTCAGTGAATTTGTAAGAAAATAATGAAAGAATGAGCTTCTATCTATAGAAAAATGGACTGCATAGTAACTAACTCATGAACAGTCTAGATTGATTTACTTTAATCTGACGGTCCATATTTAAAGCAAAATCTTTTAAATAATATATAATATATTCTATTTATAATCTAATAAAACGAATAAATTTATAAAAGATTATGCAAACACTATGCAGGCACTATGCAAATACTATACATAATAAAATATAATATATTCTAATTATTGTCTAATAAAACAGATAACTTTATAAAAGTATTATGTTTTATATAAAAAGATTTTACTATTAGCTTAATAAAACGAATAACTTTATAAAAGTATTTTGTTTTATATAAAAAGTTTTTCTATTTTATTACATTAATAATACCAATAAAACAAAACTGAGTGACTTATCACGTAAGCCTTAATAATCAATACCGTATGCTACTATGAAACCACACGTATTACTGTACTTTTACTACCGAGTAGTTCAACAGTATTAACGGTAAAACTTCCACCATTATTTTTATAAAATATTTTTGTCGTTTTTTCAATCCGACAATAATTCCGTTGTGGGGTGCACCAATAATTGTGTCGTCGTACGAATATTCCCCGACAAAAATAATATTCCCCGACCAATCGAATATAATACAACAACTTACATACTTTGTAAAATTTATAAATACTACCCACAACTATAACATTATCTCAAATTCACACCATAATATTTAAAAAAATATTTCGAAAAAAATTAAATCTTTATTCATAAAATCTGGGGTTTCACAATCTCCCCTCCTTATAAAATTTCGCCCTCAAAATTTACGTACGCACTTGTTATGCCAAAGAGGTGAGGATACCTTGACTTCACTTCAAATTCTAACTCTTGAGGTATAACCTTTGAGCTTCGAATATGATCCTTCTTATCCAAGATGTTAACACGTATCTCCTCATACGTTAAATCTTCTGCTATCTCGTCCGGTTTAAAATTAATAATGTGGTTCGGGTCGTCCACATATTTACGTAACATCGATACGAAAAAAATGTTCTGAACACGCAACATACTTGGCGATAAAATGAGTCTATAAGCCACAGTTCCTACTTGATCGAGGATTTCAAATGGGCCAATTAAATCGAGGGTTGAGATTTTCTCTCTTCGTTGATTCTTACTTCTAGAATAACGCCATCTTGAACCTTCTTCTTCATATTCATCAGCTCTAAGTATATAGCTTGAGCGGTTTTAATTTTATTGATTACAGTCGATTCTAATCGTATAATCGTTATCTTCACGTGGGTTCGTATATTTGTACTTATAACCGCATATGATCTTCTACTCAACGCGTCAGCTACCATGTTTGTTTTTCCACGATGATATTGAATGGTATGATCGTAATCTTCAACAACTCGAGTCAACGTCTTTGGCGCATGTTACGTTCATTTTAGAGTTAAAGAAATATTTGAGGGTTTAAGAAATGGGTTTTGTACTAGGGTCAATACAAAATTCGATTTCACTCTCTAAGGGTAGGCTAAGATGTCTTCAAGAATACGTCAGGAAATTTACTAACAATAGAAATATCATTCAAAACTATGACCCTCATCCAAGACTTGGATAGCACGTCACATTAATACCTATCAACTTGCCATCGTCATTCACGACATTGCCTACAGAAAGTCTGGCTTCGGTGCATTCCACACAAGGAAGTCAACAACGAAAGGATCGGGGCTCTTTACTTATGGCTTGATATGACAATGATTGACTTTAGTGGTTTGGTTACTTTGAATTCGCATAACAGGTTGGTTAGAAGTATAAAAGCTAACAACCTTACAAAAAGTATGATGAGTAGTTAATCAGTCGATTCTTAAAATTACATCAAAGTCAAGTATTTTCAAAGAGATAAGATCGACAGGTAACGTGAAAGTGTTGATTTGAACAAGATTTATAAATAGTGGAGGTAATGAAGGTTTCTCCCAACTGAGTTTAAACAGATATATTAAAGTCTAACTTCTCCGGAGTTAACTTCAAACACTGAACACGACTAGGTGAAATAAAAGAGTGAGTAGAACCGATATCTAACACGGTATAAACTTCACTAGAGTTTATGACTAACATACCCGTGATAATTTTATTCAGGTTCCTTGTCACGAAAAAAAATGCTCTCTCTTAAACTACCGACTTTGACTTTTCTGGGACGTCCTTGGTGCCTCCATCTTAGCTGAACTTATCTTCGGTGAAAGACAAAATAGAGTTAAGTGACCTTCTCTTCCACAATTATAACATGCTTTGGACGACATCGCGCAGTTTGGACTGATGTGTCCCTTCCCTCCGCATTTGAAGCATATGATAGGTGGTCGTTCTCCTTCCTTAACAACAGGTGCTGGTGCTGACGTCTTTCCATCATTGTTGAATCTCCTCTTTTTGAAATGTCCATTCTTATTATTTTGACCATGATTACCACCGAAGTGGTTACCATTTTTGGCATGTTGATTCCCTCCATGTTTATTGTCACCGCTTTGATGACTGTTATCACCGGTATTATCATTTTGTCGGCTGCTCTCTTTTGGTTGTGTTGACTCGTTATCGCGCTCCACCAACTGAGCCCTATTTACAATATCTGAATACAAACATAGTTTATGAGAAATAAGATATTGATGTATCTCCGGCTTCAAACCTCTTAAAAACATCCGCCTTATTCTCTCTTCATTATCAACCAAGTGGGATGTAAATCGGGACAACTCGGCAAACTTGGTTTCGTACTGCGACACGGTCATGTTGTTTTGCTCCAACTTGATAAATTCCACCTCCTTCATGTGACGAATGCTTTCGGGAAAGTACTTGTCATTAAACAGCTCTTGGAACTTCTCCCAAGACATCTTGAGTGCGTCAGGTTGGGTACGTTTTACAGATTCCCACCAGTGATTTGCCTCTTCACGCAACATAAAGGTGGCAAAGGGAACCTTTTGCTCATTGGAGCATCCCAAGACATCATATATCTTGGTGATCTGTTTTAACCACGTCTCCGCCTTAAGTGGTTCTAGCTTTCTCAAAAAGTCCGGTGGTCCCAGCTCCTTGAATTGCTTAGCGGTGACCAACCGTGGATTGCCATTGTTTCCTCCTGCATTATGAACAGGAGCCGCCTTCGCCTGATGTTGCATAAATTCTAAAAAACTCCTAAACGTACTGTCGTTCGTCAATTGATCAGTGTTGCTGTTTACATGAGGATTATTGTCTTCCTGTTGCACATTGTCCTGATTATTGATCTGTGGAGACTCAACGGTCTCCTGTGCTCCATTGCTTATCTCAACATTTTCTGATGCCATTTTCAAATACTGCAAGAAAACAAGGGTTAATTAACATGTCACATATTATCCCTATACTATGACTGACCAATTAAATACCAAATAAACTTAGGTAGGTCATACTAGCGAAAGAATTCCCCCGTCTCTCCCCTCCTAGTTCTTGCCTCACATCTCAGCCAGGGATCATATCCCTAAGCTTTGATACCAATTGTGACGCCCCCAAAATTACGTATACATCACCCATCTTGAGTCGCCAGATACATGGTGCAAAATTTAAATTCATCTTAATAATACAACTGTCTTGTACAATACGACAAAACATAAACTGTGAGTTTGAATACAAATATTGTCTTCTAGAGAGTATCCATTATCAAAAGGAGTCCTCATTACAATTATTATCACACTATTACATAGAATAGTGAGGACTACTAATGCTATCATCTGGTTCATCACTCCGTTTTCCGACTCGTCCCAACTATATTCTTATTTTCTGAAGAGAACAGTGAAAGAAAGGGTTAGCTCAACTGGCTCAGTAAGAAATATTATGACTAAGATAATGCAGAATAAATTATCATTAGTCTTCAACAATGTTAAACTGATAAAATACAATAGACATCAAGTTTAACTGCAGCGGAACCAGCAATCCATTAAAAGAGTCAAGTAGAGAATAAAATCTACTATCTTTTATGATTTAAAAGGTTTTTCATGACTTTTATCGCTGGGACTCAATTTAATAAATAATTCACATCATCGAATCACCCCTGCACTACGGCCAAGGATATTTTTTAGTATCACGACCACGAATTATCCATGCACTACGGCTAAAGATAATCATGTTTTCATCAACGGTCCTGATAATGCCATAAAATAATTCATCTTTACACTACGGCCAAAAAGAATCCATAGCCATAATCATACCAAAAACTGTCCATCAATGCACTACGGGCCAATGAGGATTTTTTCCACATCATTTGTAACATTAAGGTCATGATTACACCGAATAATCCCTGGTCATAATCATACCAAGTCCATCTATGCACTACAGGCTATAGATGACTTTCAACAAAATATAAACATGAGGATGATGGCAATGATATAAGAATTCAATGAAACAAGTTCAAGAATTAAATTGTCTAGGAACTAATAACGTCTAAATTGTCAACATGATACTTCTTTGTAGAGTAAATTTCAAGAATGCTCAGAAGAATATTTTCATGAAAAGATACTGGATGAAGCACAAATATCAAGGATATTCCACTAATTTCATGGAGTATAGAAGTCAAAACTGTAACTAACTGAGTATAATATAGAATGGAATAATAAAAGAAATCACCATGCATGCGGTACTTCGCATAGACAGGTTATTCCAGCAGAATAATAAGTAACGGAACCAGGTCAGGCAAAATTTGCACCGACAGGATGTTCCAGCAGAATAATAAATAATGGAATAACAACAAAAATCACCATGCATGCGGTACTTCGCATAGACAAGTTACTCTAACAGAATAATAAAGACGGAACCAGGTCCGGCGTAAAACGCACAGACAGGATATTCCAACAGAATAATAAAGACGGAACCAGGTCCGGTGTAAAACACACAGACAGAATATTCCAACAGAATAATAAAGATAGAACCAGGTCCGGTGTAAAATACACAGACAGGATATTCCAACAGAATAATAAAGACGGAATAATAGAAGAATGTCACCAAGTATAGGGTAGCCCGCGTATACAGGTTATTCTAGCAGAATAATAAAGAATGGAATAACAGAAGTTCTCTTCATAAATACAAAAGAAATAATACTCCTTACGGGTACAACAAATAATATCCCTTACCGTAAAAGAAACTTGATATCAGAGTAGTGAAGTAGCAGAATACTTTTCTTCTTTCTCTCTATAGTTTCTCTCTCTAGAGTTTCAGTGAATTCGTAAGAAAATAATGAAAGAATGTGCTTCTATTTATAGAAAAATAGACTGCATAGTAACTAACTCATGAATGGCCTAGATTGATTTACTTTAATCTGACGGTCCATATTTAAAGCAAAATCTTTTAAATAAAATATAATATATTCTATTTATAATCTAATAAAACGAATCACTTTATAAAAGATTTTACTATGCAAACACTATGCAGGCACTATGCAAATATTATGCATAATAAAATATAATATATTCTAATTATTGTCTAATAAAATAGATAACTTTATAAAAGTATTCTGTTTTATATAAAAAGATTTTACTATTAGCTTAATAAAAAGAATAACTTTATAAAAGTATTCTGTTTTATATAAAAAGTTTTTCCGTTTTATTACATTAATAATACCAATAAAACAAAACTGAGTGACTTATCACGTAAGCCTTAATAATCAATACCATATGCTACTATGCAACCACACGTATTACTGTACTTTTACTACCGAGTAGTTCAACAGTATTAACGGTAAAACTTCCGCCGTTATTTTTATAAAATATTTTTGTCATTTTTTCAATCCTACAATAATTCTGTTGTGGGGTCCACCAATAATTGTGCCGTCGTACGAATATTTTTCGACAAAAATAATATTCCCCGACCAATCGAATATAATACAACAACTTGCATACTTTACAAAATTTATAAATACTACCCACAACTATAACATTATCTCAAATTCACACCATAATATTTAAAAAAATATTTCGAAAAAAAATAAATCTTTATTCATAAAATCTGGGGTTTCACATACTTGAATTAGTTGGTCAAACTCATGTTTCTTAGTTGCTTTTCATGCATTTTGTGTTAATTTTGTAGATTATATGTTTGGGAGCTGTGCGACTATTGGTATGAAAATGCAAGAAAAAGGTGACTATTGGCATGAAGAAGAAAGGGAAAGCAATTCGGACATCTTTTGGACTAAAATACGCAAGCAAATGTAAGAAGGGAAGATTGAAGGACTTTTAACACCAAGTTGGATGCATGTTCTTGGCTTGGAACTTGAATTTTATTGTAGATCTACTTCTTAGCTTTTTGGAACATCTTGAACCGTCCCAATCGGAGTTCAGATGCGAGAGTTATGGCCATTTTATCAACAAAGATCAAAACTAAGAGTTGTCATGCTTGCCATTTACATATCATCTACTTCAAGCCCGATTTCCACCTTGATCCAATCCGAATCTGTCAATTCTCAAAGAATAAAAGTTGTAGAGATCGTTGATATCTTCGATTTGATAGGTGGCGGGCCTCTTAACTCTTCCCGGATCAAAAGTTATGGCCGTTTTACCAGAGGACACTGCAGCAGAGAAAGGATGCCCGCCGGGGCGGGCTTTTACTATACAAAACCCCCGCCGGGGCGGGGGTACACGCTGCAAAACAGTATCATAGCTAGCCGGGGCGGGCTTTTTGTGAGGGAAACCCCCATCGGGGCAAGGGTACGGGCCAGAACACGTTTTTGATGCGTTTTGGGTAGAATTTTGATACATTTTTGACTCTAAATTGGATTGGATTTGTTCCTAAGCTAAAAATTAGACTTATAATACATGATCGGAGGCATAAAAGAGAGAGGATTCCATTAGATTAGAGTAGAGTAGAATAGGAGAAAACACTAGTTCTTATGAGATTTGGAGATTGAAGCACTTAGAAACCATTGGAGATCCAGATCAAGAGCGAGACGGAGGACGATTTTGCCGACAACAGATTCACTTCTTTTCCTTAATCTTATTCTTATCTTTTAATGTGTATTCAAGTGTGGATTCTTACTTTTAATTCAATGAACTAATTCTTTGTTTAAGATTACAATGGATCTTATTGTGTAGTTTATTTTAATATGTTTCTCTATCGATTATGTTCTATTGTGAGGATTGTCTATTGTGATTTGGACTTAATTGTTTAATTGATTGGCCATCAATTACCATCATAATCTATATGAACTCGAGAGATGAAGTATAGATTTAGATCTAATCATGATAGCATGTGTTTATGATTTTTGCATAGATAGAATTCATGATTCGTATTTAGGATAGAGATATGCCTTTACGCCATATGTAATCTTATAGAGAACTTGTGCTTTAAATTCTTTTTAATTGTAATTCACATAGAGATATAGTTGATTAGTTAATTAGAGTGTCTTGCTTAATTCTGTCATCTGTGAATTTAAGTGAGTATGGGTATTATGCATCGAGAGGTGGTTTTGTCTGCTTTAGTGTTCTTGATTAACAGTTCAGGATAGAAAATAATTGATGAGAAGTGTGTTAACTTAAATAAAGCAATAAGTGAAGTTGTGATCTTAAATCTCCGTAATCTGATTTGTAATTAGTGGTAATTATAATTAGTGTAATTAAATAATTTAATTTATATAATTTGAAATTCATTCGTTTAAATAAGATTGAGTTGGTTACGGGTTAGTAATCGGTGATTTTTATTAAACAATTTCTCATGGGAACGATACTCTACTTTCACTTTATTACTTGTTGACCACGTATACTTACGTGTTGTGCGTAACTAGATTTTACCCAACAGTTGCGGCGCAAGTTCCAATGTACATGCTGGCACTACGACGTCAGCCTTGTATCTGAGTTTTTCCCTGCACAAACTAAGCCATGTATTAGCCACCATATTAACAAATATATATACCTAAAATAACCCACATGATAACTAGCTTAATTATACTACCATATATACAGTAACAACAAAAAGAAAAACATGTTGTCTGCATTATGTAGCCACAAAAACAATGCACATGAGATACGACATTGCAGTATAATTAAACTGGCAGCAATGGTAACAAACTAAAGAGAAAAGACACAATATAAACTAGACATAAGTAAGGAAAAATAGAGAAAAATTGATACTGAGATAGGGTTGCCTCCTCACCAAGCGCTTGTTTTAAAGTCGTCGGCTTGACTATACCGATGTCGTTCAATCCGGCTCATATGCTAAGATGACCATTTCATGCCACCTATTCGTCAATTCCTTTAAATTTTTGGCAGACATGGATGATTGATCATCCCCGTTTTCTTCACCCATCGGCACGAAGAATCTTTCAGCACTGGAATTATCCACTAATTCGCCTTTTTCATCAAGTTGAAAGCGTTCTTTGTGCGCTAGTGGGCCTTCCAGGGTTTCCACAATCGTGAGCGTGGTTTCCAACTTTTCATTGGTCTTGACAGTACAACCACTGTTGATAGGAATTCGGTTCAATGTCAGCTCACTCCTGACAGTAGGCAGTCTGAGTGAAATGACACTCAAGATTGTCAGAAAACCTCAAGAGATTTGCAATTTGATCTTGCAATCGCTCAAGTCCTTCCGATCTTGGTTGTGTCGTCCTCTCATAAGGCCATTGATAACAATGATCGTCCATTACCTATGAACTTAATAACAAAAAGGAAGATCAAATAAATAAAAGAAATATATATATACGTTCAAATTAAGACTAAATTGATTTAAATCAATATTGGACAATGTTAGAATAATAGTTCCCCGGCAACGGCGCCAAAAACTTGTTGATCGAAAAATCGATCACTAAACACGCGCAAGTATACGCGGTCTAACAAGTAATATAGTGATAAGAAAAGTGTCGAACCCACGAGGAACTATCACTAATATTTACCAAATACCGACTTTGTATCGCTTAAGTCTTATTCGAACAGCAAACTAATAGGAGTGTGATTAATCTAGTTATAACTAATTAGCAAAGCAAGTAAATGGATAACAAATGGAATCTAAGGCGCTACAAGCTAAGGTCATAACTTCACCCCACACAGGCGTTCTGTCGAACACCTGGCGTGCTATGCTTCATCAAACTTCTTACCCTTCTCTCTTTGGTCTTAATGGTCACGACAGTCTGTCGATCGAGAACGCACAAGTGCTCATACACCTCTGTCGAGGTATGCATAAACATATCCTTTCTAGATCCACCCGAATGGGAATAGAACAGAAAAGAATATCCAAGCTAGGTGATAATCCTACACATGTCTATGTGAATTAACCTAACAAGGATTTAAGCATAAGTTCTCAATGGGCCACACGTGGCGCACATATATATGTCTATTCTACGCACAACTTATGTAGTCGAAACCCATAATCACATGCCAATATATTTAGATGTAAATCTATAATCCTTCTTTTAATGTCATATAGATTACCAAAATCATCACTAATGTCTTAGCGAGAATCAATAAGCATGAATATATTAAACCAAACTATATGGTGTCAACCAAAGAGATAAGACAATCAATTTAATTAACAAAGGGTTCCATTATAACCTTAGAGCCAATACTTAGTTCATAGCTATTGAACAAAATATAAGTAGAAATAAAGACATGTATGGATTACAAAATCAGAGAAAATAAATGGATAAGAATAAACTCTGTCGAGGCTCTTCAGTCTCCAAGCATTGCGCTCCTATCAAGCTTTCCAATCCGTGTAGCTCACTTCTCTTGTTGCTCCAAGGAAAACCCAAACTTCTCCCTAAACTCTCTAATCTATATTTATAGACATTATCTAAGAGAAAGAGAGAGAAATTACAAAAGAGGAGAGAGATCTATTCTATTCTATCCTAAGCTATCCGATTCTATGATGTGCAGAGGCTTGCTTGATATATATATCTCAGTTCCTCTCAAGCTAGGTCAAAATCAAGCCTTTACTGTCTGGGCACTGGAGGTCGCGCTGCGGCGCAGGCAATAAGGAGTAGAGTGGCTCTGCAGCGCCACATCATCAATAAAAAGACCAGAGGTCGTACTGCAGCGCTAGTCCATGAAGGATCTGGGGCGCTGCAGTGCCCAGGTGACGTCAGCCTGGAACAGGGGGTGGCGCTGCGGCGCGAGATTAAGGCTAGGCATTGGCGCTGCGGTGCCAGTGTATGGAAATTGCCCATTTTGCCCCCTGAATGCTGGAAAAGACCTGTTAAGCCCTGCAATATATTTGGTTAAGCACAATAATACTATAATCATATAAAAACTATATAAAATCTACGAAGATTAGGTAACTATTTAAGCCATAAAGTATCTGATTCGCGGGTATAAATTCCACTCATCAGTGGACCCCACAACAAAATTACTGTCGGAGTTAGAAAACGACATAAATAACTTTTTATAAAAATAACGGTAAATGTTTTACCATTAACTGTTGAAATACTCGGTGATAAAAGTATAGTAATACGCGTGGTTGCATAGTAGCACACTGTATTGCACAGTATCTTTAATAATTGATGCTTACGTGAGAAGTCACTCAATTTTATTCAATTATTGCCACAGTAATTGCTGCATAGTATCTCACATTATTGATTCAATTATTGTCACAGTATCATCTGCACAATATTTTATATTATTAAATCAATAATTGAGATGACAAAGTTATTCATATTATTATTTGCATTATCGACGATTTTTAGAAAGTTCTGTCGAAGAAAGGGGTTTGGTCACCTAATTGCGCACCAATAAGAAGAAATCTTTGACGGAAAGCCCCCTCTTTCCTGGGAATGATCTGGTTGTTAATATTGTGAGTTATAAATAATGAATAAATGTTATTAAAAAAATATGTTTTGTGAAGTCAAGTGAATTGAAATAAATAGAGGGGATTTTTATGAAGTATTTGTGGTAAATTTTATTTATTATTTGGACCCCCACTTACTCATTTTTCAAAATAATCGGTAGAAAGTTATTCAGTATAATATATATATATATATATATATATATATATATATATATATATATATATATATATATATATATATTACACACACACACACACACACACACACACACACACACACACATATATATATATATATATATATATATATATATATATATATATATATTATTATGCATAGTGTTGTATAGTACTGTATAGTGTGTGCATAGTACTGCATAGTGCAACATAGTAAAATAAAAAAAAATTAAGAATCAGTCGTCTACGCCCGTGAATTTTTTTTTCCCTATGCGTCCGTGAATTTTTTTTTCTAAATAGTATCCTACCATTCTTCTATACATAGGATGCTTAGTTTAGAAATGAAAATCACACCAGAATCAGAGGATTCTTCTTATATAATATTGAGCGTATTTCATTTGAGTTTAAGAAATCTTTGAGTGTAGAAAACAATATAAGTTTTCTTCAAGAATATATCCGCTATACCAGTCGGAATTGCTCTTTTTAAGGTAAGGGGTATTATTTATTTCATATTCGCTTACAATATTATTTTTCGTATTCGTAAAGAATTTTATTTTCGTTCAATATTCGTAAGAAATATTATTTTCATTCAATATTAGTAAGAAATATTATCTTCGTTTAATATTCGTAGGAATATTATTTTCGTTCAACAATTGTAAGGGATATTATTTTTGTTCAATATTCGTAAAAAATAATATTTTCTTCCATACTCTGTAGTATGTAAGTAATATTATTTCGTTTCACATTTCGAATTCTATACTCATTTTGTTAAGTATTGCTTCTATACTCCTTGAACTTAGTAGAATGTCCTTAAAATTTGCGCTTCATCTAGTATCATTTCCCAAGAATATTTTTCTGAACATTCTTGTTAAATTTTAAGTTTTTCAAGTCGGAGTACTATTCATGGGTACTATTCGTACGTACGACATTATTCATACGTACGGTACTATTTATACGTACGACATTATTCACGAAGTTCAATTCACGGGGTACTATTTATGAAGTACTATTCACGGAGTACTATTTATTCGGGTACTATTCATCCGAAAAATTGATTTCTTTCTTTCCAAATTATTTTTGATACATGAATATTATTCTTAAATTTTACTCCACAAACAGTATCATGTTGACAATTTGGACATTCTTAAACTCTGGATGAATTGAATTATAAATATTTAATATTTATCCTTGATCTCGTTTGATTGAATTCTTATATTATTGTCATCATCCTCATATTTATATTGTGATAAAAGTCATATTTAGCCCGTAGTGCATAGATGGACTGTTGATTGGTATGATTATGACTGTATCGGTATAATCATGACCTGTAATGTTACAAATGATGTGGTAAAAGTCCTCATTGGCCCGTAGTGTATTAATGGACAGTTGTTGGTATGATCATGACTATGAGTTCTCTTCGGCCAAGGGTGCAAAGATGAACTGTTGTTTGGCATGACCATGACTATTGGTGATAATAACGAATATCATTGGCCCATAGTGCATGGATGATTCGTGGATGTGATAAAAATGAATATCATTGGCTCGTAGTGCATGAATAATTCAGTGATGTGAATTATTTATTGAGTCGAGTCTCAGCGATAAAATTGATGATAAACTTTTAAATCATAGAAGATAGTAGATATTATGCTCTACTTGACTCATCTAATGGATTGTTTGTTCTGCTGCAGTTAAACTTGTTGTCTATTATATTCTATCATTTTAAAATTGTTGAAGTCTAGCGATAATTTATTATGCATTATTTTAGTCATAATATTCTTTACTGGGCTAGTTGAGCTCACTATTTTCTTTCATTGTTCTCTTCAGAAAATGAGAATATAGCTGGGGACTAGTTAGGGAATTGAGTGACGGTCCAGATGGTTGCTATAGTAGTCCTCACTACTCTATGAAATAATGTGATAATAAATGTAATGAGGACTCCATTTGAGTTTGAATATTGTCTATGAGACAATATTCGTGTTAAAACTCTCAGCTACGTTTTGTAGTGTTGTATTAATGAAATTTGTATTTAAATTTTGTATCATGTATTTGACGACTCAGAATGGGTTGTGTATACCTATTTTGGGAGCATCACAATAATAATAATAATAATAATAATAATAATAATAATAATAATAATAATAATAATAATAATAATATTAGTAATAATTATGATAATAGTAATAATAATAGTAATAATAATAACAACAATAATAACAAAAATAATAATAAAAATAATAATTATAATAATAATTTATTATTATAATAATAATGATAATAGTAATTATAATAATAATAATTATTATAATATTAATAATTATAATAATAGTAATAATAATAATAATAATAATAATAATAATAATAATAATAATAATAATAATAATAATAATAATAGTTATTATTATTATTATAATTATAATAGTAATAATAATTCTAATAATAACTCTAATATTATTATAATATTAATATTAATATTAATTATAATAATAATTATTATTATTATAATAATTATGATAATAGTAATAATAATAGAAATAATAACAACAACAATAATAATAATAATAATAACAATTATAATAACAACAATAATTATAATTATAATAACAATAATTATAATAATAGTAATTATTATTATTATTATTATTATTATTATTATTATTATTATTATTATTATAATTGTTATTGTAATGATGTGATGAATTATAAAAATTGTTATTGATGTTTTGTAAGTTTTATAGACAAACTTAGATTTTTCTGGATATCAATTTTTAAAAGAAAATTAATTATTGTGGAAGTGTGGTGAATTATGATAATTATTATGTGATTATAATTTATTTTAAGTTGCAAAAAATTTAGGTAATATAATATTTTTTGAATTTTAATCTAAATTTTCGTTACGTCGTGCCTTGCACGGATAATTATTAGTAATGTAACATTCAACTCCCCACTGTCAACTGTTATTTTCATCCCCATTCTTCTTCCAACATTCCTTTTCCACACAATGTACAATATATATCATTGTACAATATATATTTGGTAGACAAATAGAATAGACCTGTCCACCTCATTTGCCCATTACTATTAATTAAAATACTGAAATAATTAAACTCGTCAATTCACACTACACTGAATAATACAGGAAACAAATAAACCGCAAAACGTCTTCCATTATGACACATTTTTAGTGATGATAGGAGCTCATCTTTTCCCCAAAACAAGTTGATCCTTCGTCATTCAAGAAATGATAGGCTCCTATAAGCATAAAAATCAGAGGGAAATCGGCACTATGCAAGTTGCCAAAGTACAAGATCCTCGGACAATTAATTCTACAACCCACCATGGACATAGGGACACATGTATCCAATAATTTTTCCAGACCTTGTCCTTGAGATATTCTGATATAGGATTCAATCTTGTGGAATTCCAACACTAGCTTGTCCTTGAGATATTCTGATATAGGATTCAATCTTGTGTAATTCCAACACTAGCATCACCCACTTGAATCACGAAACACTAAATTTGATTTTTCTGTGCTGAAGATGAAGCCTTCGATGTTAAAGCATTGATCATAGATTGCACAATGTTCATATTTTCCCTCAGCATGACATTGTATTCATACAAATTTTGAAGATTTTTCTGGATATCAGTTGCACTTATTTCAGAACCAGCCCTAAATTCTGCCAACAAAAAGTATTTAGGTTGTAAGGCCAACATTTTTGTTAAGGTTATTAGATCAACACAAGTAGAAGCAGCAGAAAACTAATTAGAGTTCAAGCTTTGGCAATCTTCAAATTGATTTTTGAAGAAACATTTCTATACAAATATCTTCCGAGTAGTTTGAGAATATTATACACACGATTTAGATGGTACTCTAAACTGATTGTTTTTAGAGAAAACATGTAGAATTAAGAAACATCTGCTTTTCCTATTCATAAAGAAGAATTAAAGAAGAAAAATTATTAGACTGAAGAAATGGAAGCCCAAACTGCAAAAACTGTTAGTACCTAATGGAGGTGGCGGAGGAAGGGTATAATCAAGAGGAGTATGACATTTTCCAGCTTTCACATTCGCAAGCACCTCATTTCCCTGAACCTGGAGTACACAAGAATAAAACCTTTAAGCTTCCAAATATAAACTACATTTATATCTCCTCCTTTTGGCTTTCTTAAAATTACAATTTTACGAAGTACAGGTAGTTGAGATATTGATTTTTCTAAATTCCAGAAGTACCCGTGTTGACACGAAATGACATGGGTAAGGGTAAGGGTAAGGGTAAGGGTGTCAAACAAGGCAGTTTGGTAAAAAATGAACGAAAACACAACTCATTTTGTCCCGTTTGGTTTCATTGTAGTCCCTGTACTGTTTTTTCTTTTCAAAAATCTCTCTATAATATTTTTTACGGTATTAATATAGTCCTCCAACTTTGCCACCTCATTAAATAATCTAACGTAGCATTTTTTAAAATAAAATAAAAATGCCGACATATATTTTGAATTCCCAACAGCATAAAACCAAGCGGTAACATAGTCTTTTACCTCTTCCTTCTTCTCAAATGGCTATTAATCAACCCAAGAGAACCCTACTATGCAGGGGAAAAAGAAGGGAAAAAAAAAACTTTAGCCATGGCAGCTGCAATAGAAGCAAGAAGGAAACTTGAGTAGCTACAATCAGAGAAAAAATGGCTGACTTTATAGCTTTAAACTGATTATAAGTTTTTGAGAATTGGGAAAATTGAGTTGTCTTGGTAATCTTTTCTGGAGTTTATGGGATATGGCAATAAATGCAATCAGCAAAATGGCACAAGTACAAAATTGAAAATTACAAGTAAATGAGAAACCTCCAGAAATTTGTTGAGTTGTTGTATATCATTGTCTTCAATATTTAATTTCTTTGGTAGATGGAACTCATTCAATTTATATCTTTTCAAACCCAAACTGCAATTTTTTAATACCTCTCAAGTCTCAAGAAACCATCCACCCAACAATTCATCGTTGGCTCCCTCCGCCACACTCCTCCACTCCATCTCGGCCACCGCCGCCGTCTATATCCTCATCTCCAACTCCTCTCTCCCCTCTTTCACCTCGCACTACGGTATCACCCTCGACACCCACCATCATCGCCTCCTTGTCACTATACACTCCAACTCCTCCCTTCCCTTCTTCGCCATCACCTCCTACAACCTCCACACAGCTGTCGTTGGTAATTAAGTCGGTGCAAACCAAACAATAAATAAAAAGAAAAAACAACACAAGATTTAACGTGAAAAATCCTTAAAGGGAAAATCCACGGCCCAAACTCCGAATCCCTAACTATATCAATAATAATGGACTTATAATAATCCTTTCAAGTTTTACGCCCTAAAACTTGAGGTACACAATATCAAGATCTACACGGCACAACTTTTTGCATGGACTAAAAGCTGCAAAACCCTCCCACGATACAACTTTTTTGCACGGAATATAAAAACTGCAAAGACCCTCTCCTCACACAAACACGAAACCAATCACACCCTCTCTCAACTCGATGCTACATGATTTTTGGTTGTGTTACATTTTGAAAGCTGAACAAAAGGCTCTATTTATATAGAGTACCTACAATTCTCTTCCAATAAAAATAGGACACTTCCAAAATAATAGTCGTACTTTAAAGTTTAAATAAATTCCTTTCCCAAATAATACTCCTATTAAAAATAGGTTTTTCCATAGTAGTAATTCTTTTTTAAATAGGATTCGAGTAGTAACCTAACAATTCTTCCCTCAACTTGAATCTCCAAATACTTTAATTACATGTCTGAATAGAATTCGAGAAGTATCTACAATTCCTCCCTCGACTCGAATATTCAAACAGTTCAACTTCATCACTGTCACCGTTGTTATAGTCGCCACCATCATCCACACCATATGCATCACCCGCAACATCCACACTATCCGTGTCTGCACCGATCCGCATCATTTGTATTTTTTGCATTCTCATCATTATCTGTATCTTTTGCATCATAGCCACCATCATCATCTCTTCCTCTTCAACAACATCAACATCCTCAACATCAACATCTTTGTCTTCATCTTCGTCATCATCTCTCTCACCTTCATCATCTAGCAACTACAACGCTGATCCTCCATAAGCGCAAAATCATTTATTTATCATCATCATGATAAAACTCAAATTCAACTCATTTAATTAATCTTCACTCTCTTTATTATCATATCAATGCGACTAATTCTCCTCTACCTTGGATCTAATCAACCTAGCTTTGATACTACTTGTTGGGACTTAAGTCAGCACAAACCAATCAATAAATAAAGAGAAAAAAAAAACACAAGATTTAACGTGGAAAAACCCTTAAAAGGAAAAACCACAAATCAAACTCCGAATATCCACTATATCAATAATAATGGGCTTACTATTATCTTCTCAAGTTTTACACCCTAACACTTGAGGTTACACTATCAAGATCTAAACGGCACAACTTTTTGCACGGACTAAAAACTGCAAAACCCTCCCTCCCATAATACAACTTTTTTGCACGGAATATAAAAGCTGCGAAACACTCTCCCTCGCACACAAAACTCGCTCACACCCTCTACTTTTAGGATGTTACATAATTTTTGGTTGTGCTACACTTTAAAACCTAAACAGAAGGATTTATTTATAGAGTACTCACAATTTTTCTCTTCCTATTCAAAATAGGACACTTCCAAAATAAAACTCCTACAAATAGATTCCTTTCCAAAATAATAATCCCATTAAAAATAGGCTTTTCCATAATAGGCATGCATGTATCGCATACTTTTAAGGATCCTTCTAGAGGTTACCGAGTCCATGTAACATAAAAAGGTAGTAAGCTAACATAATAGATAAAAGAGAAACAAATTAAGTAGTCCGATTATAAATACTCAAATTTTTGTTAGAAGTTCAAAGAACTACTCTGCAACCAGCCTAGAAACTTTTTGTTTTAGCACGGTACTGGACACAATATGCCATTTTGTGGGTGTGCTGGGGACAAAAAATAATTTACTAAAATGTTTAAAAGAACTTAAAATTCTCTATACATGAAAATCACTTCCTCTAACATATTTTTTATTTAGCATAGATGCTAGCGAAAGCATATCAAGAAATGACTTTGCAAACATTCTTGAACATAATTCAATACTTTTCAACGTATCCATCATTTTAAACACACAATAACTAAGACACATGCTCCATTCTTGATGGAAATTCTCAAAATATGGTTAATAATTTTAATGTTGAGATATGACCTTTTAGTACATCAAAAACATAATTGTTTGAACAAACCTAAAAGAAGATTTTATCATAAAATAAAAATAAAAAAGTAAGACGTTGACTTCTTATGTTCTTGATCAACGGAGACCAAAGGGGTAATCATCTCAATCACATGTATTACACTTTTGCATATTGATAAATTAACCTACAACACATGCATGTGTAATTGTGAATGGGGATCTTATATTCATCTAGTTCCAACTGTTTTTAGGTAGAAGCCTAAGTGGATACTTCTACTACTGAAAATTTCTATGTTATTGTTTGTTGAGTGACTACCTACCATGTTTTTGGTTCAATTGTAGCCCTATTGAACTTCCAATGGGCTGCCTTAGTTTACCCCCTTTCTCTGTTGATAGTTATTAGAATTCTATATTCTCAGATATAGTTAGAAAGCCCATCCATCAACCCATGAGCGAAAAGGCCCAAAAAAAACATCAATGAACCGCAGACGACCTATCCAAGAAGAGAGACTTGAACCTCCACGATCACAAAATTACAATGTCTCCTCTATACACCGCACACAAGTTTAAAGCATACTATAGTAACTATACTTGCGACATGCAAACATATGCACCTTCAATTTTAATGTTTTTTTTGACACATCGAGACGCACTGCAATTAAATTTACATATTACTCCATCCGTTTCAACTTGGGGTTAAATGTTTTTTATGTCACTGTACTTTAGGTCAAAAGTAAAGTGAGAATGAGTATACTTTAAATTTAAGTTCAACGTAGTTGAAAGTATAACACATGAATACATCAAGAAGATAAAACATTAAAAATATGATTAAATATTTTTGTGGAATATCCTAAAATCATGCATTAAAACACTCCATTATTCTATCCTTTTTGTGCTCAGGCCCTAATATATTTATGGGTTAATAGCAAATCTGACCCAAAATATACAGTTATTTACAATTGGGACCATGTAGTTCTAGTCCTCCCAATACCCACCCTCAAGTACCAATAAGTAACTGATGTCGACCATGAAGGAAAATCCGGTAAAAAAATTCAGAATGGTCACGACCTCCGGCCACGTGAGTATACAAATACAGTTAGACAGTATATTATTCAGTTTGATTGAATACAAATATTTAATAATTACTCGAAAACAATTCAATTACACTCGTGTCATCATTCAGCGTCTAAATTGACCAAATTACTAGTTAGGGTCTATCGTGATTGCGTAAACTTACTTTGGAGAGCAAGCTGGAAGAATTTAAATTTCGTGGTCCCAATTGTAACCCAGTGTATACTTTGGGGTTAGATATGCATATGCTATTAACCCTATATTTGTGATGTTTGCATGTTCATAATAGATGTCCATTCTTAATAAATAAATAAAATCTTTGCACTGGATATTCACCACTACAAAGCACTGGAGCACTCTTAAGACAACCAAAAATTCAGAATCAAAGAAGAACAGAAGGGGCAAATCCAAACGAATCCAAGAGGAAGACAATCAGAAAACCCAAACACTTATCCACGCTTTGAAACTTTTCACTAGTAACCAATTAGTTTAAACCGGTTTTTCCTCTCTCCAAAATCACTTGATGTCTAAAAACAATGAACATATAGATATAATATGCAAGTAGTGAGAGTAGACCCCATGCACTTGCTTCGCCAACATTTGGGAAATTAGAAAAAGAACAGCAGAATAGGTGGAGTTATACACTTCCCTCATCCCTTATTGTGGGAGTAGGATGTTGTTTCCTGCCTCTTTGGAAGTTAAGCGGTTAGCTACGGGACTTATATATGAGTAGCTTTAGATCTCCATTTTTCTAGCATCATATGATTTCTTATCCCCATTTTAACTTTTTGTAGTCTCTATTCTAGTAAAAATCTTCTTTATCAGCCAAAAAAACAATTGTAGATATGTTGTTTATCATATTTTCGTGTTTCATGTAATAATTGTGTGGCCAACAATTAATCTATTGATCTAGATGATAGGGGAATTTTGATTCTAGTTTAGATTGGGAATATTATACATGTGTTGGTACCCTCCATCCCATGATAAAAGTCTTTATTACTATTTTGGGTAGTCCCATGTTAAATGTCCACTTTTCTTTAATAACCAAACTTTTACACATTTTTTTCTATTATACCCGTAGTATTAAATCTCATATTTTTCTTATTCTAATTCTCTCCATATTTATAAGTATGGAGAAAGAATATTTTGAATTGAATAGCTAGAAAGTCACTCTCACCTACATTGAAAATAATTAATGACATTATTATGGTCAATTTTGTCATTTCATTCATGTTCTTAATATGCGTGAAAAGTCCACCAGGACTTTTATCCTGGGACGGATAGAGTAATATTCTTCTTCGGAGTGAGTATCCAATATGCATGCGGGATAGGAATATACTTGCGTGTCGCATGAACTTGTATAAGAATTGGAAATTATAGCTTCATTGTTGATTGTTCACATAGGAATATAGTAAATTAATTAGGAATGAAGACAATTATCTAGTTCGGAATAAATTGGATAATTATTCATGAATTCTTGGTTAGCAAATTGTTACAATTGACTAATTAAGTAGAGTGAAATCTTAGGTACTTCATCAGGAAAAATTGTAATCTTGATATTTTATTTTATTATAAATTATTCGAGTTTATATTTGTTAGTTATTTTATCATAGTAATTGAATTTGTTTGTTTAAATAAAGTTGGATTAGTAAACGATTGGTAATTGGTTAGTTAATTATTATATTATTCTTCGTGGGATACTCTATTTGTCGCTATATTGCGTAAGTGATCATGTATATTTGCGTGTAATTGCTAGTAGTATTTCAAGACGAACAAGTTTTTGGCGCCGTTGCCGGGGAATAATTTTAATAAGTTGTTTTCCAATATCAATTAAAATTAATCTGATTTCAGTTTAAACACAAATTTTGGTTTTGTTTATTTTGTAGGAAATCTCGATATTGCAGTAAAATGTAAGAATTAGAGAATTGCAGAAGAGCAAAAACCACTACGAGATTATGTTAAGCCTTTAGTGATGGATATTCAATCAAGTATTCGAAGACCAGTAATTCAAGCTAGTAATTTTGAGGTACAAGAAGCTTAACAAAGCAACACGTAAAGCCCATTTTTTATTACCATTCATTGATCAAATGCTTGATCGTTTGGCAGGACGTGAATTTTATTGCCTATTAGATGGATACTCTAGGTATAATCAAATTGCTATCGCCACAGAGGACCAAGAAAAGACGACATTCACATGTCCTTATGGAACTTTCTCATTTCGAAGGATGTCTTTCGGATTATGCAATGCTCCCGCAACTTTCCAGCGATCGAAGTATTCATGGATTTCTGTATTAGGGGATTCATTTAATCTATGTCTAGAAAACATGATTCTCGAGTTAAAACGTTGTATTGAAACAAATCTAGCTTTGAATTGGGAAAAATGTCATTTTATGGTGCAAGAAGGAATAATCTTGGGACACAAGGTTTCATCTAAAGGGTTAGAGGTGGATAAGGCCAAAATCGAGACAATTGAGAAACTTCCACCACCAGCATCTGTGAAGGGAATTAGAAGTGTTCTTGGGCATGCAGGATTCTATCGTCGATTTATCAAAGATGTAGTCTATTAGAGAAAGAAGTTCCCTTCGTCTTTGACAATGCATGTTGGGAAGCCTTTGAGCTATTAAAGAAGAAATTAATTTCCGCCCCAGTTATTGTTGCTCCAGATTGGAATCTTCCGTTCGAGTTAATGTGTGATGTTAGTGATTATGCAATTGGTGCAATTTTGGGTCAACGAAGAGAAAAGGTATTTCATACCATTTATTATGCAAGCAAAACACTATCGGACGCCCAACTCAATTACACAACTACAGAAAAGGAGTTATTGACAATTGTGTATGCATTCGATAAATTTTGATCTTATATCATTGGTACAAAGGTAATAGTATTTACAGATCACTCGGCTATTAAATATTTGATTTCAAAGACGGATGCCAAACCACGACCGATAAGATGGGTTCTTTTACTACAAGAGTTTGGTCTAGAAATCCAAGATAAAAAGGGAACATAAAATCAAGTGGCAAATCATCTACTTGAGAATCCGGAACACCAAAAAGGAGATGGTACAGAAATCAACGAACTCTTTCCAGATGAACAGGTGCTCGCAATGACAAAAGAAACACCTTGGTATGCAGATTATGTAAACTACATTGTTAGCCGTGTATTACAACCTGACTTGAGTTATCAGCAAAGAAAGAAGTTCCTACATGACATAAAAAGCTATATTTGAGATGAACCGTTCTTGTTTAAATCATGTTCAGATCAAATGCTTAGAAGATGTGTACCCCAAGAAGAAGTTGAAGATATTCTTCAGCATTGTCACTAATCAGTATATGGAGGACATTATAGTGGTGAAAGAACAACTACTAAAATTCTTCAATCAGGATTCTACTGGCCAACTCTATTCAAGGACGCTCGTTGCTATATAGCACGATGTGATAGATGCCAAGCTCCCCTTCTCCATCCCCAGATCAACCCCCTTCCACCAGTTTTAACAATCATCTTGTCCTCCTTTATTATTATTTCTCCTCTCTATTTCTATTATTTATATTTTCTAATAAGTAATATGTTAATCTCCCTTCTTTCACAATAGAATAATAATAACTTTTGAACTCAAAATTGATAAGATATATTGAAAAGTACGAGACAATAAATCTTATAATTTGCATTACTTTTTACATAGTTTAAAATATTCAACCAACTTCAATTTTTCGTTTGAAAATGTCTCAAGTTGACTTCAAAAAGTAAATAATGACCTTATGATTATAGAGCAGAGGGAGTATATTTTATCCAACAATCAAAATAATACGTAGAATCAGAAAATTAAAGAGATTATATAATACCTTTATTTTATTCAGAAATCAGAATCACAAATCATTAAAGCTAAGAATATATTGACAAGTTGGTTACAAGTAATGGACAATGTATGTAAATCAAAAAAGAGTACCTTAAGTACGTTAAGAGTGTGTGTGTGTGTGTGTGTGTGTGCGCACACACACGCACGCGCGTGTTGGTAAGATAGAAAAGAAAGATTTTATTAAGGGAAGGGAGAAATTTCAAGGGAGATAACAAGGAGTCCACCCTGAAATGAACAGGTGGAATGAAAAGAAACAACAATTTGAAGCACTTAAAAGTGCAGGTCTCAGAAATCTACCAGAATCAACATGGCAGACTCACTTACAGTCTTGCACCACATGGACAAAGTACTAAAGCCTTCATTATTTTTAATACTGCTGATTCTCTTCCCTGTCCTTGCAAGCAGGCCTATCTCCAAGATGTCAGCGCATTTCAACGTTTAGAGCTATAGATTAGATTATTGTCTTTTCCAATTTCCACTCATTGTACCCCCTTTATACGGGTTAGGATTATTATGCTAACCCCCCCCCCCAACACACAAACACAAAGGGCTGTTCACTCATATTTCACTTAATAAAAACTATTACTGTCATTTTAAATATCTTAATAAAAAACAAAGGAGAGAGAACCTAAATTTACTTTAAAAATAAATGGAATACCAGAACATTGATTCTCACTAATGAAGAAACTTCTATATAGAACATAAATTATATGGCAACACGACAAGGAAAGCAACCTACTGGTTCACCTCTTGACCACGACAACTTCCTAATCAAATTTGATTCAGATTTGGTTAGGCTCAAGACTAACCTCTCGTGATATAGAGATTTGCTCTATCTACATCAAAATAGCTAAATTATTCCAAAAGAATGTAAAATTCCTAATAGAAAAGTAATATGAATACTAAAGCATTACCTTCCCACTAGGTAACGTGACTTTTCTATTGAAACTGATTGTGTCCATTTTGATAGGCAGCCTTTGCTTAGGTGAAGATCCTTCTTTATGAAATGATTCCATCTTCAACCCAGTGCAACATACATCTGTGTTAATACTTTTGTACTCATCGTCAATTGCGCTACAGTCCCATGTGTATTTCACATATTTTCTCAACTAGACAAAACATAAAGAGGTAACAGTCATTTCAGTATCACATGAGGTTGTTAATAAAATAAATACTAAGGTTTGAAAGAAGAAGAATATATTATGATTCATGAGTGAGATCTCAAATAAAAGAGCTTACTTTATCCCAGTTTTCTTTAGCCTTCCGTCGACTTCTAATATTTCGCATTACATTATCCTCGTTACGGAGCTTCTTGATCCTGTATTCACACTGCAAACAAGAAAAGTTGGGATCATCAGAGAAGCAAGTGTAAAGGGTAAAAAAGATCACCAACTAAAGATGAACCAAGAACTTTGAAGGAAACAAAGAAAGAAAAGTAAAACTGGACTAGTTCAAACAAGTTTCTGCCCTGTTTTTGTAAATTACATAACTCTTTGTGTAATGAGTTAGAACTTGAAATTTTAGTATGTTGTAGCTTTGAAAGTACTCTGCTTGTAGTAAAATTTTGAGAACCTAATCCCTTCTAAATATTTAATTATAATTTCTGCAAAGAGGCTGGTTAATGGACTGAGTACATTGACTTTCGGACTGTTTTTGGAGTTTGAGGGCACAGTTGACCCAGAACTTTTTATGGGAGATACCTACTGGTAGAGGAGAGGTTGTCCAAAATTGAATTAGGAATTAAATAGTTTTAGAATTTAAAATCTTAAAAATAGCAGAACTTAGTCTCTGGAAATGGTAAAAGGCTGAATTTTAAACCTATACCATAGTTGTCACAGCGCCACGGCAAGTCATGACAGTAACCAACTGCCTGGACGCCTAGGCGACAGCCATGGCGTCCGTATGGCGACAAGTCGTTTACAATGTGCAATTTATATATTATTTATTTTTCTTAACAATTATATTGGCAATAAAATTTCATATACATTAAAATCCAAAATATAATAACTAATACCATGCAATAGCATTAAAAACACATTGCAACATATATTTAATTTGAGGGAAAAAATATTATTTATATATTTTTTGGAGTTACATGAGTTTTATGATTTATGTGGTCAAAACTATACTACCTCCGTTCCTAAAAGATTGTCGTTTAAAGTTTTTGCACATGGATTAAGAAAATCATTTAATACTATTATTTAACAATTAAAATATATTTAAAATTTCAACACTATCAATGTTCTAAAAGACGCTAGGCGTGAGGCGGGCGGCCTAGGCCTGGGCCTGGGCGGGGGTTAGGCGAGATTTTTTATTTTAAGTCAATTTTAATATTTTATCTTACATTTATCCAAACAAAACAATAATATAAAGCAAAACAATCTATAATAAAGATAATAAAGGTATTTACTTAAAGTTCTAACACATATCCATATTGTCAATGTCAAAGTTCAAACACAAACATGTAATTGTTCAAAGTTCAAACATATCTTTAACGTATTAGTTTTATTCATAAACAAGATTGCTATTAAATAATAAAATTTAAAATTTCAAGAATTCAATTCAATATTAAAACTTAAGAAACTAAACATAAATTTAAGAATTATATTGAATTAAACTAAAAATTACAAATGTATCATCATTTATATAATTTGAAGTTGGTACAAGTTCAAAAAATTATAACTATAATAAAATTATCCATTTTGACTTATTGTGATTTAATATGCTACAACGTGCATTATGAATATGGTAAATCACTAGAAAAATAAATATATCAAGATCTGGTTTGAGTAGTTATTAAAAATATTTTAAAAAAAATCTCCGCCTAGACCCCACCTAATTTCCTGGAGGGATTTTTTTACCGCTTGGGCCTAGGTGAGGCGCCAGAGGGGGCCTAGTGCCTAGGCGGGGGGCCTAAGGCCTAAGGCCTAAGGCCTAGACGGACGTAGGCGAAAATTTTTAGAACAGTGATCACTACCCCTTTATGGGAAGTTAAAAACTATTAATACAAGGGAGAACATTTCTTGGGACAATGATAGAAGGTAAGGGTGATATAGAAAAGTAAATAATTTATTCTCCTAGAAAGTTGTAAACGACAAATAAATTAGAACAAATTTTTTCTTCTAAAACGACAATCTTTTAGGAACGGAAGGAGTAACTTTTAAGGGTTAAAATTGTACATTCAATAAGCATTTAATATTTCATGGAGAAAGAGTTACTTTTTAAAATAACAAAATAATTATTTACTACTTTTTATGAAAAAAAGTAGAAATATTTATTATTTTGTTAAAAATAAAAATTAATAATATTATTATTATTATTTGTTATTATTATTATTATTTATTTATTATTATTAATATTTAATAATAATAATATTATTATTATTTAATATTATTATTTTATTATTATTTTTTTAAAGGGTGTTTTTTATTATTTATTGTTTATTATATTATTAATTATTTATTATTTACTTTTTATGTTTAAGTTAATTATTTATTACTTATTTATTGAACAACAAATGGAACGAGTGTTACACAAACACCACTACTGCTTTTGTCTTTTAGTGGGGAATGACTCATTTAGTGGATGACAGCTAACATCTAATTAATAAAAAATTAGAAGGACAAAAGCATTAAAAAGTCGTCTTTTTCTTTTTCAGCCGATCCTTTTCTTCTTCAGTTTTATGACTCTTCGCAGTCGTGTTTTGGAATACTTTTCGCTGTCGACAGACTAAAAGTTGCAGAGGACTTTTAATTTTCTTCTCTCCCTTTTTTAATTCGATCTGTAATGGGGTAAAGTCCATGTGTCTTGGGCTACGAAAAAGCCAATCTACCCCAAGGCGAGCTTCTTGTTGTTACGCCAGAATGCCTCGGCGTCGCCTGCGACGCCGTGACAACTATGACCTATAATCTATGAGATTGTGGGAAGACACTGTCCAAAATTCAGAATTTTTGGAGTTAAACTTGAATTATGAAAATTGTTGAAATATTGAGAAGAAATGGCCCAAAATAAATTCTAAAAATAATTGAAAACATCTGGAAAAATTATAAAACATCTTAAATATATTTATATACCTCTGGTAAAAAGGGTTTTGCAAAATAAAATCCTTAAGGGATTCTGATTAAAGAGATAAGATATGAATAATGCCTAAAAGTCATTAAAAATTAACCTTAAAATGTGTAATAAAGTTTTATTAATGAATGAGTCAAAACTAAGCCCGAGGACTTAAGTTTACAGATAAATAAAGTTTGGAATACCAAAATGCAAAAACAAATAGAAAATGCACTTTAAATGAGCTTAAAATGAGCTACCTACCTTAAAAACTAATTACGAATAGTTACCAGCGAGAACAAACTACTTTAAATTAGCAAAAAAAACTAACTAATTTACTAAGAAATTAATATTTCAACCTTCTAAAATGGTGCAATTGTAACTCAAAGGAGAACGTAGTAAGTGGAATATACGGTGAACAATTAACTAAATCAGGTAAGTTTCCACATTCCATGCTTTTGAAGTTCTTTTCTATAATTGAGCATGTGTTCATTTTCGTTTGGTATCAAATTGTTTGATAAATTGACCATGATGATTATTTTAAGAGTCGATGTCATTTCGGCTAGACTCATTTGCTGAAGTTATTCCTTGTCGAGCAATTTATTTACAAATATTGAACATTATTTCAGATTGGAAATCTTATTGATTCAGATAGTTATACTCCAAACCAAGTTAACTTGGGGCGGATTCCTTGAACTAGTTAATTGAGATGAACCACCTTAAAATATGGGGATATTGGTTAAGGATGTCGGCACACCAACAATATGTTGTAGAATTACGGTACGAATGTGTTACATGTAACAAGAGTACGTGTAGGCTAATCACCTACGACTACAGTACATTGTTTAAGAGTTCTTGGTCTTTGCGGTCACTCGGTTATTCTAATATTTACATGATATCGAGAACGTTGACTTGAATTGCAAGTTACATAAACCATTTGATTTCGAATTTTTAAAACCTTCTATTGGTTCCTCGGTTGAGTATAATGGGATTCAAGATTTAATAATTCCTTGGATTCGAGATTATAAACTGTTCAACCTATTTGTTCTTTGCACAGTAAAATTTATTTATTATTGTTGATACATTCCGGAACGGAAGAGGCCGAAGGAACTCGTAGCAACACCAAGGGCAAAGGTGTCCTTAAGCCGGAGGAATAGAAAGAAAAATTGTAATAGTGTAGGTTTTATGTTAATGCATGAAGGTATTGTAATGAGTTTTAGACTGGGAATATTGTAATGTATTCTATACTTTTAGACAGTTTAGTGAATTAGTCTATATTTGTACAGGAATTATGAATGTATGTAATTTGAGACCTAGGAATATAACAATATATTATTGTGAGATGATTTAAGTTTATTAAATGAGTAGTTAATGTATATGTTTGAGAATTAGTAACCACTTAATCAACTTTAGCTAGTACAGTGATTTGGGAGCGTCATAGTGAGAAAGGTGCGTCCTGCAAATGAAGTGGTTGGGGATATTATAGACCATTTTGTGTACCCCCATGTGCCTCTCACATGCCTATGTCACTTATAATTTGTGACGTACAAATTTTATTGAGTGCTGGAATGCCATCTCGGAACTCGGAGTTCCCTAGCTGCCAAGCCGATTCCCTCCCCAAACACGATCAGAAGGCCTCTCAAACCCTCTAGCATTAGTCCGGAGAGGCATTCTATCCATTCTGTTGAGCTAATTTCCCCGTTGATTTTCACATATCAGATCCGAATCAGTCATTTTGTTGACCTAATTTCTCCGTTGATTTTCACATATCAGATCCGAATCAGTCATTTTGTTGACCTAATTTCTCCGTTGATTTTCACATATCAGATCCGAATCAGTCTAGCGAACATCTTTTGGAACCGAAAACTGTTGTATGTAGCTGGAAAAATGTCTGATCACTAAAATTTGGGATGTTCAGCCCCTAGTGAGGCCAGACCCCTGGGTCTGGACCCTAAGGTTGGAACCTAGGGACTCCACACTTATTTGTCTCTTGATATTGCTATTCTACTTTGATTTTGATGTTGCCAATCTGGAAGACCCCTTAGGAGCGGGGCAGATTTTCACACTATTATTGAGTGTGGAAACCATGGACCCTAGGGGTGGCATCTTGGTACCCCTACGTCTTAGAATTCACTTACTTAGCTTACGTAACACCACCTTTGTCAGTATTGTTTAGTTGACAGTCTGCTTGCTTATTCTGCTTTAGTTCATTAAACTAGCTGAAATATTGGCCTATAACCCCCCATAAAGGGTTGGAACCACTAGGGACAGAACCCAAAGACGGCCCTATGGGATACTCTTCTCCTTAGCGCTCGCTCCGGTTTGCTTGATTCAGTTTGTATCTTCTGAGCAGACTTCTAGATGACAAAATGGTCAAAATTTTGACATAGTGTGAGAGAGTTAGGCCCCCCATAGAGGGGTTGGGAACCCCTAGGGATGGACTCCCTGGGCCTCCCGTATGTGGAGCTTGTTTGATAATAGGCTTAATTTGACTTGATTCTTAAAAGTGAAAAAAATAAAATAATTATTACATTAAGCTTACTGACAACTAAAATTTGCAAAGCTTAAAAAAATAATCTTTAAACCTACAAAACCAACGCTTTTCAGTCCTAAAAACTTGGCTTAATGACTAAAGCCGAACACAGTCAGCATAGGTCACAGCATGTACTTATGTACCCATTATATGTGCAAGCGTCGCTCATCTTCTCTTCTCTACACGGCAGAGAACAAGATCTATAGTTTTTTCAGTCAATTTCTTCAAGGTACAATAACGATCAATTTCGTATTTCTTGTGTTTGTTTTCAGGTTCACTGGCATGTATATCAGGAGGTTCAACAAAGCTTGAAAGTCAATACCATTTAAGCATTGAAACAAACAGCCGCTTTTATATTTTTAACAATTTGATTTAGGTTTGTGTATCCTTGGCATCAAGTAGTATCCTAAACCCATAAATCCCAAAATCCCTCTTTAATTTGTAGTCATACCTGGAGAATTTGTCTATCTTATGCTATTTAAATAAGGAATGAGATTGTAATAGAAAAAGATAACATGGTATAATTAATACATTCCATGATACTGAGTTCCTATAGAAATATGGTTGTTTAATCCTTACTTAGTTACTTGTACATCCCACCGTTCTTTTTTTTTCAGAGTTTTATGTATGTATTTCTAGTTTTAATTTGCATATTTATATATGTTTTTGTTTTTATTTACATGTATTTAGGTTCTTACCATGTAAGTTTTTACTTATGTACTCTTACCTTCAATCTGCTACAAATATTGAACTTACGTAAATATGATTACATGTTAACTTGGGACAAATGCCTTAGAAATTTGATTAATAGTTATTATGATATAGTTGCTTATGTCTATTAGTATGAAGCTGAAGCTGACAATAATTATAAATAGATCGAGATAGAGCTAGTTGGAAGGATCAGTACAAGCCAAATTTTTTATGGATCTATGCATGAAGGAAGTATTGACAAGATCTCGTGTTGGAAATAATTTGGGGAAGAAGTCATGGAGAAGATTAGATTAGCTTTCAAGGAACAAAAGAACATGGATTTCACTCAAACAATTGAAAAATCAATGGGAGTATCTGAGAAAGAAGTTTAATGTGTGGGCTAGAAAAATTGAGAAAACTGGAAATGTTTATGATGCAGCTAGCTACTATAAACTGGACTCCAAAATAATGGAAAGACCATATAGCAGTTAGTTAATCCTATCTATTTAATATACATTTATTAAAATTTTAATAATTTGTATAACTAAGTTTAGAACCCTTATCGTATACACAGATCAATGAGGACGCAAAACAATTTCAGTATGCTGGATTACAATATCCAAATGAGATGAGAGCATTGTTTGATAGTTTAGGAGCAGCTCGGAAGGATGCATGGGGACCATCGAAAGAATGGTTGCCTACAAATGTTGCTAGATACGCTTCACAAGTGCATAGTGACCTAGAATATAAAGCTCTTGTTTCATCATTCTCACCGAATGAAGAAATAAAATCAAATGTCAAAAGTTGTAAGAAAGAAAGTTTCATATGACTTAATTGAACAATTGAAAATGGTTCTTAAGACATTAGACCAATCTGATGGGCCAGATTTGAAGGAAAACAATCGCATTTTGGACAAAATGGAGAGTCTTACCAATTAGTGATCCATTATATCATGTTGCTTGTAGTATTTTTTGTGAGAGCAATGCATCATGCGAAGTCAAAAACCAAAAGAAGTTAGAAGAGGATGGATACAGTTGAATGGCGAAAAGTTAGGATATTTATGAATGTTTAGGATAATAAAATTTCCCAATTTTTATATTTTAGGACTTTTTTCCTGATTTCAAGGATAAATTAAAGGCAACTATTTCGATTGATGAATTTTCTAAATTTTCTTAGCATGAACATACCTATGTTATTTATTATTTAAAGTTCATTTATTGTTATTATTTATTACTATCTAGTTGATTAATATTTATAATATCAATTGATGTTGCAGTATGTTGACTGAAAAGGAAAAGAAAAAGAACACAATAAAAGTCCTTGCAGTTATTTTAATTATTAAATAAAATTGAGAGCATGACGTATCGGAAGAAGACTAGATACTAATTCATTTCTTACTATTCATGGAAATCCTATGCATTGTATAGACCACTTTCAAAGTAAAGGGTGGTTAAAAAATAGTCATTATATATCCGTAGAAGAAAAGATTGCCATGCATCTTACAACATTACTTTCATGAAGTATTAACAGCTAGTGATGCATTTCTCCAAAGAGATAATTGTTCCCACCACAAATGACACATACAAATCAAAATCGACATCATCTCCATCTTAAAGAAATATTTATGGTAACAGATGCTAATTTAAAAATATCATTTGTGTTCTTATCATGTTTAATCCACTATGACTGAATTATGAAAATAATTATAAATATTTTTTTAAGCTGTTGTGGGTGCACTTGATGGAACATTCACTAATGTAATTATCACTTGATGCCATACAGAGGAAGAGGAAAAGGACAGTGTAATCAGAATGTTCTTGCTATTTGTGATTTTAATATGATATTTACATTTATTTGGTCTGGCTAGGAGCAGTGGAAGGGAGTAGCTCATGATTCAAGGGTATTGAAAAAAACTTTGGCTGATCCTACTAACAAATTTCCACCGTCTTCACCATGTTAGATGGGTTTTTTGTTACTTATAAAAATTCATTATATGTTATAATAATATATAATTTATTTATTACACCCAGATAATTATTACCTATGTGATGTGATATATATACATACTCGTGGATTCATGACACCTTATCGTAGCGCGCAATATTGCTCGTCTTATTTTCGAAGAGGTCGTCCTAGAACAAAAGAAGAAATGTTTAATCAATCACATGCAAAGTTAAGAAACGTTATTGAACGCGCTTTCGGGGTATTAAAAGCTCAATTTCCAATACCAATGTTCTAAAAGGCGCTAGGCGGGAGGCTGGCAGCCAGGAGGGGTCTAGCACGCCTAGGGGGTCTAAGCGGAGCCTAGGTAGGATTTTTTATTATAAGCCAATTTTAATATTTTATCTTACATTTATCCAAACAAAACAATAATATAAAACAAAACAATCTATAATAAAGATAATAAAGACATTTGCTTAAAGTTCAAACATATATCCATATTGCTAATGTCAAAGTTCAAACACAAACATGCAATTGTTTAAAGTTCAAACATATTTTTAACGTATTAGTTTTATTCATAAACAAGATTGCTATTAAATAATAAAATTTCAAATTTCAAAAATTTAATTCAATATTAAAACTTACGAAACTAAATATAAATTTAAAAATTATATTGAATTAAACTAAATATTACAAATGTATCATCATTTATATAATTTGAAACTGGTACAAGTTCAAAAAATTACAACTATAATAAAATTATCCATTTTGACTTGATATTGTTCACTTCTAGTTATGATTTGATATGCTACAACCTGTATTATGAATATGGTAAATCATTAGAGGGTAATTATTAAATAAATAAAAAAACCTCTCCGCCCACCTTAGGCCTAGGTGAGGCGTCAAGGGGGCCTAGCAAGGCGAGACGTCCAGGGGGGCCTAGCGCCTAGGGCGGCCCTAGGCGGGGATTTTTAGAACACTGTCCAATACTAAATAAAATGGCATCGTACCCCTTTTCTGTGCAAAGGAATATTGTGATTTCTTGTGTTGCTATACATAACTATCTTCATAACACTATAGTAACTATCTTCATAACACTATAGTCACAGACTCGTTTTTTGAAAAGTTCAATGACGAGGATGGTT